>CAWUFW010012967.1:0-506352 GCA_963921515.1 Calotriton arnoldi | reverse complement strand
GTCTGTCTGAACCAGGAAGTGTGTACCAAACAAGTATGGCCTCAACTTCTTCAGAGCCCAGACCACAGCAAAGGCCTCCCTCTCTATGGCTGACCAACGTTTCTCTCTAGGGGTCAGCCTTCTGCTAATGAAAGCTACTGGCTGATCCTGACCTTCTTCATTCAATTGTGACAGTACAGCCCCTACCCCCAATTCAGATGCATCAGTTTGAACAATGAACTTCTTGGAGTAATCAGGACTCTGCAGAATTGGAGCAGTGCACATGGCCTGCTTGAGGTCATCAAATGCCTTTTGACAGCTAACTGTCCACTGAACCTTTTTGGGCATTTTCTTAGAAGTTAAGTCATTCAGGGGTGTCACTATTGATCCATACCCCTTGACAAATCTCCTATAGTACCCAGTCAGGCCTAAGAAGGCTCTCACCTGAGTCTGGGTAGTGGGAGCAGTCCAGTTCATGATGGTCTGGATCTTGCTCTGCAAAGGTTGAACCTGGCCTCCACCCACAAGGTGGCCCAGGTACACAACCTGACTCTGCCCTATCTGGCACTTAGTGGCCTTGATAGTCAGGCCTGCCTTTTGCAGGGCCTGTAAAACATTCCTGAGGTGGACCAGGTGATCCTCCCAGGTGGAGCTAAAGACAGCAATATCATCTAGATAAGCTGCACTATAGGCTTCCAGTCCTGTGAGAACTGTATTCACCAACCTCTGGAAAGTGGCAGGTGCATTCTTCAGACCAAAGGGCATTACCACAAATTGATAATGTCCACTAGGGGTCGAGAATGCTGTTTTGGGCTTTGCAGTATCAGCTAGTCTGATCTGCCAGTAGCCAGCTGTTAGGTCAAATGTGCTGAGATATTTGGCAGAGGCCAAAGTATCTATGAGCTCATCTGCCCTGGGTATTGGATGGGCATCAGTCCTAGTGACTGCATTGAGACCCCTGTAGTCCACACAAAACCTCATCTCTCTTTTTCCACCACTGGTGTGAGGTTTCGGTACAAGGACTACTGGACTAGCCCAAGGGCTATCTGAGGGTTCAATAACTCCCAATTCCAACATTTTCTGGACTTCAGTCCTGATACAGTCCCTGACATGGTCAGGTTGCCTATAAATCTTGTTTTTAATAGGCAGACTGTCCCCAGTGTCCACTTCATGAGTGCACCAGGTGGTCTGACTGGGTGTCAGTGAAAACATATGTCTAAACTGATTGAGGACTTGCCTGCAATCAGTTTGTTGCTGGGTAGTGAGGCTGCCTGCCAAGGCTACACCATCAACTGACCCATCGTCAGGGTTCTGTGAGAGCAGGTCAGGGAGTGGGTCACTCTCTTCCTCCTGCCCTTCATCAGTAGCCATGAGCAAGCCCATGTCTGCCCTGTCCACATATGGTTTTAACCTGTTGACATGGAGAACCCTGTGGGGACTCCTGGGTGTTCCTAGGTCTACTAAATAAGTGACCTCACCCTTCTGCTCAACAATAGTGTGGGGTCCACTCCATTTATCTTGGAGAGCTGCTGGGGCCACTGGCTCCAACACCCACACCTTCTGTCCTGGCTGGTAAACAGTCAGAACAGCCTTTTGGTCATGCCAGGCCTTTTGAAGTTCCTGGCTAGCCTCAAGGTTTTTGGTTGCCTTTTTCATGTACTCAGCCATCCTGGAGCGGAGACCAAGTACATAGTCCACTATATCTTGCTTTGGGGGCTTGAGAGGTAACTCCCATCCTTCCTTCACCAAGCACAGTGGACCCCTCACAGGGTGGCCAAACAGAAGTTCAAAAGGGCTGTAACCAACCCCTTCTGAGGCACCTCCCTATATGCGAATAAAAGGCAGGGCAAGAGTATGTCCCATCTACGCCTAAGCTTTTCTGGGAGCCCTTTAATCATGCCCTTCAAGGTTTTGTTGAATCTCTCAACTAAACCATTGCATTGTGGGTGATAGGGTGTGGTGAACTTATAAGTCACTCCACACTCCTTCCACATTGCTTTTAAGTACCCAGACATGAAGTTAGCACCCCTGTCTGATACTACCTCCTTAGGAAAGCCCACTCTTGAGAAAATTCACAGGAGGGCCCTTGCCACCACAGGTGCTGTAGTGGTCCTGAGGGGAATAGCTTCTGGGTACCTGGTGGCATGATCCACTACCACCAGGATAAACCTGTGCCCAGAGGCTGTTTGGGGATCCATGGGACCAACAATGTCAATCCCTACCCTTTCAAAGGGCACCCCCACCACAGGTAGTGGTATCAGGGGGCCTTTGTAGTGCCACCTGCTTTGCCACTGGCTTGGCAGGTTACACAGGAGCGACAAAACTCCTTACTGTCTTCAGACATGTGGGGCCAGTGAAAGTGAGGGACAATTCTGTCCCAAGTCTTGTTCTGGCCCAGGTGACCTGCTAAGGGAATATCATGGGCTAGGGTCAATAGGAAGCCCCTGAACTTCAAAGGTATTACCAACCTCCTGGTAGCACCAGGCTTGGGGTCTCTACTCAGAGAGTACAGGAGTCCATCATCCCAATACACTGTATGGGGACCACTAGCTTTCCCAGCAGCCTCAGCAGCAGCTTGCTGTCTGAGGGGTTCAAGGGAGGGGCAGCTCTGCTGCTCCTGGCTCAGATCTGCCCTAGAAGGTCCCCCTGTCCCCAAGAACTCAACCTGGTCAGGTTCAAGTTCCTCTGGGACAGTTCCTTCTTCAGGGCTGAGATCATCCCCCTCAAGGGACTGATCTTCCTCCTGAGCCAAGGGGGAAGGCACTGCCTTAACCCTACTACTCCTCTTCTTGGAAGGCACTTGGTCCATTCTTCCAGAATCCAAGGCCTGTTCAGTGCTAGACATTTTGGCTTGTGACCTGGTCCCAGCAAACACATCTGCAGGGATCCCAGCATTTCTGCATGGGTCCTGAGCTCCACTTCTGCCCAAGCAGAAGTCTCTAAGTCATTGCCAAGCAAGCATTCGACTGGTAGGTTTGCACTTACCACAACCTTCTTAAGGCCAGTTACCCCTCCCCAGGAGAAGTTAACAACTGCCAGAGTATGGTCTGTTCTGACATTGCTAGCATTGGTCACTTGGTACATCTCACCAAGCATAACTTGCCCAGGAAGCACAAGGTCTTGTGTCACCATTGTGACACTTGCCCCTGTGTCCCTAAATGCCAAAGCCTCACGTCCATTGATTAAAGGCTGTTGTCTGTACTTGCCCAGATTACTGGGACTCACAGTGGAGGTCACATCCATGCCTCCATCACAGACTAACACAGCCTGAGTCAGTTCTCTGACTAAGTCAGAGCCCAACTCAGTTCCCAGGGTGAACCCTACTAAACCCTTTGCTGGAGCACTTCCACCAACTGTACTAGGGGGAACAGGTGCCTTAGGGGCATTGGTGGGTGCTGGACTGGAGTCTTTGGACTTGGTGCAATCACTGGTCCAGTGGGTCTTTTGCTTACAGACCTTGCACCATGGTTTTCTTTGGCCTTTCCCTTTGGTAGACTGTGAATCCCCACCAGAAGAAGATTTTTGGGGGCCTGATGAAGACTTTTGATCTTTACCCTTCTCCCCACCCTTGTCAGAGTTCTTAGCATCTTGCTTCTTGGTTTCCCCACCTTGGTTCTGTATCTTCTGCTTCACCCTGGTTCTGACCCATTTGTCAGCCTTCTTTCCCAATTCTTGGGGAGAGGTCAGATCAGAGTCTACCAGGTATTGATGCAACAGCTGATTTTGACAGTTATTAAGAATCTGCTCCCTCATTATCAGATTGTACAATCCTGAGAAGTCACACACCTTACTGCCCATCAACCAGCCTTCCAGAGCCTTGGCAGAACAATCCACATAGTCTACCCAGTCTTGAGTCTGTGCTTTTTGGGTGTCTCTGAACTTCAACCTGTACTGTTCAGTGGTTAGGCCAAACCCATCAATAAGAGCACTCTTCAAGACCTTGTAATTATCAGCATCCTCCTCTCTAACAGTGAGGAGCTTATCTCTACCTTTGTCAGCAAAGGAGAGCCACAAGATTGCTGCCCACTGCTCCTGAGGGACCTTCTGTACTTTACAGGCCCTCTCTAATGCAGTTATCCATTTGTGGATATCATCCCCACTCTGGTAGGGAGGGACAATCTTGCTCAGGTTCCTATGGTCATAGGACCTTTCCCTGTCTCTAGGGACATGGCTGCCACCATGGGACTCTAGTCCCAACTTTCTTCTCTCTCTAAGGAGATCTAGGGATTCCCTATCTAAAGCCAATTGCTTTTTTCTGATTTCCAGCTGAGTTTCCTCATACTGGACCAGTCTGGCTCTCCTCTCATGAGAGGATTCCCTCCTGTGAGAGGAGACAGAGCTCCCTATAGAGGTGCCAGAGTGGTTAGACTCCTGAGAAGGAGATCTAGACTTTCTGGGCACACTCTTAATCCTTCCTGGGGGGACAAAGAGGGTGTCATCCTGATCATCCTCATCATCGTCCACAGGAGGGATTGGGTTATCCAGGTCAGGGTCATTGTCACCCTCCTGGCCAGTTTCAGAGGGGGGCTGGGGGTATTGGTACCCCTGGCGTCCTCCTCTTCTCCTGCCCCACCCTCAGCTCCTACCCCTTCAGTCCCCACGGGCTTACTAAGGTCATAAGCCACCAACAACTCCTTGAGGTGTTGGGTGGTGGGGCTTTGGCCTGTCCTTATTTTTCTCAAGTTACATAAAGCTCTCAATTCCAAGAATGGGAGTGTATCATACTTGGAGGGTGGAAGCTCAATGGCTTCCTGCAAGGATTCTTTGGATCCTGCCCTTAAAGACATTACTAGTGTGGTGTGGTGTATGCACTACCTACTCTAGTGTGGCCTACTAAACTCTCTTGAGTTGTAGAAAGGGTTGTGCTATCCCTTAACACACAACTCTAAGTTCAGTAGAACTTACTGTATTCTAAGCTTAAATTATATGTACCTTAGGTACCTTTAGTGGTTTTCAGTTGATCAATTCAATTGAGATTATCTGGTAAAACAATAGCAAGCTGGAATCCCACACGCTGCACACCAATGTGAGAAGTTGGCCTGGCATATGCTGTCCACTAATTATAGTGGGCACCTTGCACCAGTCCAAACAACCCCTTATTGGAGATAGGTTAAAGACAACCTTATTGAAAGCTATCCTAGTGGTAGCTATGGAGAGCAGCCTTCAGGCTAAGTCTTGAAGGAATGTAAAGCAGCTTGTTTTACCAGTCTATAATCTCTTGAGTGATCAAATGAAAGAGCACCACACCAGGTATATATTCAAAATATATGTATTTATTGCTAAACACACCCCTCTAGTCTCTTTATGAGGCTAGAGTTCGAAGTACATAAGTTATAAGTTATTAAATCACAGTAATAGCACAAATACACGTTTGGGCCCTAGGGGCGTACCAAACCATATACCAATAAAGTGGTATGCGAACCACGACTGAACTAGACACTAGGCCTAGAGCCTCTAGAAGTGCTTGGACCACAAGGAACCACCCAAGGTAGTGACACAGGGGACCTACGGGAGACGCGTGCAGTGTAAATACACAACCGCGATACGCCGTTGACTTCTATGGAGAAAGTCGGGATCGGGAAAATAGAGAAAAGGGACACTTAAAAGAGGACTAGGACAAAACCCTTTGAGATCTAGGACTTTGAAGAGTCTCTACCCACGGGAGCACCGGAGTACTCGTGTTACCTCACCCAGGGAAGCCGGGTGCATAGGTGCCTTTCGGGGTCGGGTTTCGTCGTCGATTCGAATGGCGATCTGCTGCAAAGTGCTGCTGGCGGCCAAGAGAAAAGTGTCCGGGTGGATCCAAGAGTGGATCGGAGTTCTGAAGAACCTGAAAGCAGAGGGGACAGAGTCTGGGTCACTAGCCAGTGACCAGGAAGGCGATGGACAGATGCCCACCGATGTCGAGTGCTTCAGGTGCGTTGACGGTCGTCTTGACTCTTCAGCCACGAGGTCCAGGAGGCGTTGTCGGCGACCAGGAGCAGGATTCGGGCTGGTACACGATGTCTGTCGAGTGCTGAGGTGTCGGCGACCGGATTGGACCCAACAAGCCTTGGCAACGGCAAGTCTCGGTGAAGATGTAGATCGTCGATGGTGCAGACCAGCAAGGTCTGTGGAACTCACCCAGCGAGGGTAAGTGAGGGCAGGCCTGGAGCAACCAGGATGCCAAGTAAGAAAAGGATTGGCCTTCGTTAAGGGCTACTAGCCAACGGGCTAGCGACCGCGAAGGAGCCTCGTGACGCCGCACGTGGATCTGGCTTACAGGACACTCGTGGAGTGGGGGCCAGTGATCTTCGGTGCAGGTGGTGCTGGAGGCTAGGGCTACTCGGAGCCCAAAGCACGACTTCTTGGGAGACCCAGAAGAGGATGCACTTGCAAATGTGCTCGGTGTCCAGGGGTCACGGTCTCAAGTCACCCACGATAGCCACGGGCCTCAGCTTTGCTGGGGACTCAGGGTAGCCTCGGGGAAGTCTGAGAATCCACCTCTGGGGATGCGATGACTTCGGCGTCCGACGGGAGCTTCAGAAATGCGAACCGGACAGATGCTTCTTTGGTGCCTGCCAAGCAGGGGAGTCACTCCTTGACCCCAAGGGAGATTCTTCTGTCCTCTAATCGTGAGTAGAGCGTCGAAGGTCCAGGATTCAGTTACAGAGTTTCGTCCAGGGATAATCTAAAGTCCTAAGGACTGGGTTCCTACCTTTATTCTAAAGATAGGGGTTGGACTACTCTGTGGCCCCACCTATGGGTGGGTCAGGGCAGAGGGGTGGCTACACCCCTTTCCCTTTGTCCAGTTTGCGCCAAAGCAGGGGCTGCAAGCCCCTGATCCGGTTTGAACTGGGGTATGCACAGGGACACCAAATGTGCCCCCAGTGCAGGACTTCAAAGCACCCGAAAGTGCTCCCGCCCAGCCCCAATACACATTATCCTGTCTGGGGAGGTGGTCACACCTCCCTGGGACAGGAAACCTATTGTCCAGGCCTCCCCTGCCGGAGTTTCGTCCAGCAGCAGGAGGCCAGACTCGTGTCTGTGGCAGCAGCATCCATTTTGTGATGCCAGGGCTCTGGAAAGAAGTTACCGGACTAGTCAGAGTTAACATGTCTTTCCCTCTAGAAGGGTGGAATGCTACCCCCGCCGCCAGGATTGGCGGGGGGTAGTATTCCAAGATGTTTGACACCAAACACGACATGTTTAGGTGCAGCCATTCCAAAGTTAGCATTTTACCGCGAGGATATAATGCGCTTAAGAGTATATGGTCAGGCTGCACTACAAACAGCATCAGAGATGGTCTCTGAACGCTGCAGAGGGGCCCTGCTCATGCAGGGGCACCCTCTCACATAGGAACCACGCACTCTGCCTTTAGGATTGATAAGGCCTGCCTTAGGAGTGACTTATAGGTTTATATGTGTGTATGTATTTCGTGATATAGGTAACCTATATCACAGTAAGGGGTGCATGCACCACCTTACCCAGGCTGCAGTAGCAGACCTGTGGTGTCAGTTTGGATGGCCTTCCAGGGGTGGCATAATACATGCTGCAGCCCCTGGCAGGCCTCTGAGGTACCTATGCCCTTGGTACATAGTATACCATATACTAGGGACTTATAAGGGCACTCCAGATCCCAATCAGTGATGTGCCTAAGGCACATGGAAACCATTTTAGAGAGGAAGCAGCTAGGCTGGGGTTCTGATTAGCAGGGCCCCAGCCAGACTAATGTCGAAAAACAGTGAAGCATCAGCAAAAAGTGGGGGTACCCATGTGAAGCAGATCCTACTCTCCTACACAACCCCCCCAAACGTAGGGACATTAAACTAACCTTGCCCAGTTAAGTCTTCATGTTCTAAGTGGAAATACCTAGAGAGTCCATCTGCATTCGCATGGTTACTCCCAGGCCTATGTTCCACTGTGAAGTCCATCCCCTGTAGGGAAATGGACCACCTAAGCAGTTTGGGGTTTTCACCCTTCATTTGTTTTAGCCATAAGAGGGGCTTATGGTCTGTCTGAACCAGGAAGTGTGTACCAAACAAGTATGGCCTCAACTTCTTCAGAGCCCAGACCACAGCAAAGGCCTCCCTCTCTATGGCTGACCAACGTTTCTCTCTAGGGGTCAGCCTTCTGCTAATGAAAGCTACTGGCTGATCCTGACCTTCTTCATTCAATTGTGACAGTACAGCCCCTACCCCCAATTCAGATGCATCAGTTTGAACAATGAACTTCTTGGAGTAATCAGGACTCTGCAGAATTGGAGCAGTGCACATGGCCTGCTTGAGGTCATCAAATGCCTTTTGACAGCTAACTGTCCACTGAACCTTTTTGGGCATTTTCTTAGAAGTTAAGTCATTCAGGGGTGTCACTATTGATCCATACCCCTTGACAAATCTCCTATAGTACCCAGTCAGGCCTAAGAAGGCTCTCACCTGAGTCTGGGTAGTGGGAGCAGTCCAGTCCATGATGGTCTGGATCTTGCTCTGCAAAGGTTGAACCTGGCCTCCACCCACAAGGTGGCCCAGGTACACAACCTGACTCTGCCCTATCTGGCACTTAGTGGCCTTGATAGTCAGGCCTGCCTTTTGCAGGGCCTGTAAAACATTCCTGAGGTGGACCAGGTGATCCTCCCAGGTGGAGCTAAAGACAGCAATATCATCTAGATAAGCTGCACTATAGGCTTCCAGTCCTGTGAGAACTGTATTCACCAACCTCTGGAAAGTGGCAGGTGCATTCTTCAGACCAAAGGGCATTACCACAAATTGATAATGTCCACTAGGGGTCGAGAATGCTGTTTTGGGCTTTGCAGTATCAGCTAGTCTGATCTGCCAGTAGCCAGCTGTTAGGTCAAATGTGCTGAGATATTTGGCAGAGGCCAAAGTATCTATGAGCTCATCTGCCCTGGGTATTGGATGGGCATCAGTCCTAGTGACTGCATTGAGACCCCTGTAGTCCACACAAAACCTCATCTCTCTTTTTCCACCACTGGTGTGAGGTTTCGGTACAAGGACTACTGGACTAGCCCAAGGGCTATCTGAGGGTTCAATAACTCCCAATTCCAACATTTTCTGGACTTCAGTCCTGATACAGTCCCTGACATGGTCAGGTTGCCTATAAATCTTGTTTTTAATAGGCAGACTGTCCCCAGTGTCCACTTCATGAGTGCACCAGGTGGTCTGACTGGGTGTCAGTGAAAACATATGTCTAAACTGATTGAGGACTTGCCTGCAATCAGTTTGTTGCTGGGTAGTGAGGCTGCCTGCCAAGGCTACACCATCAACTGACCCATCGTCAGGGTTCTGTGAGAGCAGGTCAGGGAGTGGGTCACTCTCTTCCTCCTGCCCTTCATCAGTAGCCATGAGCAAGCCCATGTCTGCCCTGTCCACATATGGTTTTAACCTGTTGACATGGAGAACCCTGTGGGGACTCCTGGGTGTTCCTAGGTCTACTAAATAAGTGACCTCACCCTTCTGCTCAACAATAGTGTGGGGTCCACTCCATTTATCTTGGAGAGCTGCTGGGGCCACTGGCTCCAACACCCACACCTTCTGTCCTGGCTGGTAAACAGTCAGAACAGCCTTTTGGTCATGCCAGGCCTTTTGAAGTTCCTGGCTAGCCTCAAGGTTTTTGGTTGCCTTTTTCATGTACTCAGCCATCCTGGAGCGGAGACCAAGTACATAGTCCACTATATCTTGCTTTGGGGGCTTGAGAGGTAACTCCCATCCTTCCTTCACCAAGCACAGTGGACCCCTCACAGGGTGGCCAAACAGAAGTTCAAAAGGGCTGTAACCAACCCCCTTCTGAGGCACCTCCCTATATGCGAATAAAAGGCAGGGCAAGAGTATGTCCCATCTACGCCTAAGCTTTTCTGGGAGCCCTTTAATCATGCCCTTCAAGGTTTTGTTGAATCTCTCAACTAAACCATTGCATTGTGGGTGATAGGGTGTGGTGAACTTATAAGTCACTCCACACTCCTTCCACATTGCTTTTAAGTACCCAGACATGAAGTTAGCACCCCTGTCTGATACTACCTCCTTAGGAAAGCCCACTCTTGAGAAAATTCCCAGGAGGGCCCTTGCCACCACAGGTGCTGTAGTGGTCCTGAGGGGAATAGCTTCTGGGTACCTGGTGGCATGATCCACTACCACCAGGATAAACCTGTGCCCAGAGGCTGTTTGGGGATCCATGGGACCAACAATGTCAATCCCTACCCTTTCAAAGGGCACCCCCACCACAGGTAGTGGTATCAGGGGGCCTTTGTAGTGCCACCTGCTTTGCCACTGGCTTGGCAGGTTACACAGGAGCGACAAAACTCCTTACTGTCTTCAGACATGTGGGGCCAGTGAAAGTGAGGGACAATTCTGTCCCAAGTCTTGTTCTGGCCCAGGTGACCTGCTAAGGGAATATCATGGGCTAGGGTCAATAGGAAGCCCCTGAACTTCAAAGGTATTACCAACCTCCTGGTAGCACCAGGCTTGGGGTCTCTACTCTCTGAGTACAGGAGTCCATCATCCCAATACACTGTATGGGGACCACTAGCTTTCCCAGCAGCCTCAGCAGCAGCTTGCTGTCTGAGGGGTTCAAGGGAGGGGCAGCTCTGCTGCTCCTGGCTCAGATCTGCCCTAGAAGGTCCCCCTGTCCCCAAGAACTCAACCTGGTCAGGTTCAAGTTCCTCTGGGACAGTTCCTTCTTCAGGGCTGAGATCATCCCCCTCAAGGGACTGATCTTCCTCCTGAGCCAAGGGGGAAGGCACTGCCTTAACCCTACTACTCCTCCTCTTGGAAGGCACTTGGTCCATTCTTCCAGAATCCAAGGCC
Organism: Calotriton arnoldi; assembly: GCA_963921515.1. NCBI lineage: Eukaryota > Metazoa > Chordata > Amphibia > Caudata > Salamandridae > Calotriton > Calotriton arnoldi. Next base: position 495,574 of record CAWUFW010012967.1, on the reverse strand, counting down.
TGTTCAGTGCTAGACATTTTGGCTTGTGACCTGGTCACAGCAAACACATCTGCAGGGATCCCCAGCATTTCTGCATGGGTCCTGAGCTCCACTTCTGCCCAAGCAGAAGTCTCTAAGTCATTGCCAAGCAAGCATTCGACTGGTAGGTTTGCACTTACCACAACCTTCTTAAGGCCAGTTACCCCTCCCCAGGAGAAGTTAACAACTGCCAGAGTATGGTCTGTTCTGACATTGCTAGCATTGGTCACTTGGTACATCTCACCAAGCATAACTTGCCCAGGAAGCACAAGGTCTTGTGTCACCATTGTGACACTTGCCCCTGTGTCCCTAAATGCCAAAGCCTCACGTCCATTGATTAAAGGCTGTTGTCTGTACTTGCCCAGATTACTGGGACTCACAGTGGAGGTCACATCCATGCCTCCATCACAGACTAACACAGCCTGAGTCAGTTCTCTGACTAAGTCAGAGCCCAACTCAGTTCCCAGGGTGAACCCTACTAAACCCTTTGCTGGAGCACTTCCACCAACTGTACTAGGGGGAACAGGTGCCTTAGGGGCATTGGTGGGTGCTGGACTGGAGTCTTTGGACTTGGTGCAATCACTGGTCCAGTGGGTCTTTTGCTTACAGACCTTGCACCATGGTTTTCTTTGGCCTTTCCCTTTGGTAGACTGTGAATCCCCACCAGAAGAAGATTTTTGGGGGCCTGATGAAGACTTTTGATCTTTACCCTTCTCCCCACCCTTGTCAGAGTTCTTAGCATCTTGCTTCTTGGTTTCCCCACCTTGGTTCTGTACCTTCTGCTTCACCCTGGTTCTGACCCATTTGTCAGCCTTCTTTCCCAATTCTTGGGGAGAGGTCAGATCAGAGTCTACCAGGTATTGATGCAACAGCTGATTTTGACAGTTATTAAGAATCTGCTCCCTCATTATCAGATTGTACAATCCTGAGAAGTCACACACCTTACTGCCCATCAACCAGCCTTCCAGAGCCTTGGCAGAACAATCCACATAGTCTACCCAGTCTTGAGTCTGTGCTTTTTGGGTGTCTCTGAACTTCAACCTGTACTGTTCAGTGGTTAGGCCAAACCCATCAATAAGAGCACTCTTCAAGACCTTGTAATTATCAGCATCCTCCTCTCTAACAGTGAGGAGCTTATCTCTTCCTTTGTCAGCAAAGGAGAGCCACAAGATTGCTGCCCACTGCTCTTGAGGGACCTTCTGTACTTTACAGGCCCTCTCTAATGCAGTTATCCATTTGTGGATATCATCCCCACTCTGGTAGGGAGGGACAATCTTGCTCAGGTTCCTATGGTCATAGGACCTTTCCCTGTCTCTAGGGACATGGCTGCCACCATGGGACTCTAGTCCCAACTTTCTTCTCTCTCTAAGGAGATCTAGGGATTCCCTATCTAAAGCCAATTGCTTTTTTCTGATTTCCAGCTGAGTTTCCTCATACTGGACCAGTCTGGCTCTCCTCTCATGAGAGGATTCCCTCCTGTGAGAGGAGACAGAGCTCCCTATAGAGGTGCCAGAGTGGTTAGACTCCTGAGAAGGAGATCTAGACTTTCTGGGCACACTCTTAATCCTTCCTGGGGGACAAAGAGGGTGTCATCCTGATCATCCTCATCATCGTCCACAGGAGGGATTGGGTTATCCAGGTCAGGGTCATTGTCACCCTCCTGGCCAGTTTCAGAGGGGGGCTGGGGGTATTGGTACCCCTGGCGTCCTCCTCTTCTCCTGCCCCACCCTCAGCTCCTACCCCTTCAGTCCCCACGGGCTTACTAAGGTCATAAGCCACCAACAACTCCTTGAGGTGTTGGGTGGTGGGGCTTTGGCCTGTCCTTATTTTTCTCAAGTTACATAAAGCTCTCAATTCCAAGAATGGGAGTGTATCATACTTGGAGGGTGGAAGCTCAATGGCTTCCTGCAAGGATTCTTTGGATCCTGCCCTTAAAGACATTACTAGTGTGGTGTGGTGTATGCACTACCTACTCTAGTGTGGCCTACTAAACTCTCTTGAGTTGTAGAAAGGGTTGTGCTATCCCTTAACACACAACTCTAAGTTCAGTAGAACTTACTGTATTCTAAGCTTAAATTATATGTACCTTAGGTACCTTTAGTGGTTTTCAGTTGATCAATTCAATTGAGATTATCTGGTAAAACAATAGCAAGCTGGAATCCCACACGCTGCACACCAATGTGAGAAGTTGGCCTGGCATATGCTGTCCACTAATTATAGTGGGCACCTTGCACCAGTCCAAACAACCCCTTATTGGAGATAGGTTAAAGACAACCTTATTGAAAGCTATCCTAGTGGTAGCTATGGAGAGCAGCCTTCAGGCTAAGTCTTGAAGGAATGTAAAGCAGCTTGTTTTACCAGTCTATAATCTCTTGAGTGATCAAATGAAAGAGCACCACACCAGGTATATATTCAAAATATATGTATTTATTGCTAAACACACCCCTCTAGTCTCTTTATGAGGCTAGAGTTCGAAGTACATAAGTTATAAGTTATTAAATCACAGTAATAGCACAAATACACGTTTGGGCCCTAGGGGCGTACCAAACCATATACCAATAAAGTGGTATGCGAACCACGACTGAACTAGACACTAGGCCTAGAGCCTCTAGAAGTGCTTGGACCACAAGGAACCACCCAAGGTAGTGACACAGGGGACCTACGGGAGACGCGTGCAATGTAAATACCCAACCGCGATACGCCGTTGACTTCTATGGAGAAAGTCGGGATCGGGAAAATAGAGAAAAGGGACACTTAAAAGAGGACTAGGACAAAACCCTTTGAGATCTAGGACTTTGAAGAGTCTCTACCCACGGGAGCACCGGAGTACTCGTGTTACCTCACCCAGGGAAGCCGGGTGCATAGGTGCCTTTCGGGGTCGGGTTTCGTCGTCGATTCGAATGGCGATCTGCTGCAAAGTGCTGCTGGCGGCCAAGAGAAAAGTGTCCGGGTGGATCCAAGAGTGGATCGGAGTTCTGAAGAACCTGAAAGCAGAGGGGACAGAGTCTGGGTCACTAGCCAGTGACCAGGAAGGCGATGGACAGATGCCCACCGATGTCGAGTGCTTCAGGTGCGTTGACGGTCGTCTTGACTCTTCAGCCACGAGGTCCAGGAGGCGTGGTCGGCGACCAGGAGCAGGATTCGGGCTGGTACACGATGTCTGTCGAGTGCTGAGGTGTCGGCGACCGCATTGGACCCAACAAGCCTTGGCAACGGCAAGTCTCGGTGAAGATGTAGATCGTCGATGGTGCAGACCAGCAAGGTCTGTGTATCTCACCCAGCGAGGGTAAGTGAGGGCAGGCCTGGAGCAACCAGGATGCCAAGTAAGAAAAGGATTGGCCTTCGTTAAGGGCTACTAGCCAACGGGCTAGCGACCGCGAAGGAGCCTCGTGACGCTGCACGTGGATCTGGCTTACAGGACACTCGTGGAGTGGGGGCCAGTGATCTTCGGTGCAGGTGGTGCTGGAGGCTAGGGCTACTCGGAGCCCAAAGCACGACTTCTTGGGAGACCCAGAAGAGGATGCACTTGCAAATGTGCTCGGTGTCCAGGGGTCACGGTCTCAAGTCACCCACGATAGCCACGGGCCTCAGCTTTGCTGGGGACTCAGGGTAGCCTCGGGGAAGTCTGAGAATCCACCTCTGGGGATGCGATGACTTCGGCGTCCGACGGGAGCTTCAGAAATGCGAACCGGACAGATGCTTCTTTGGTGCCTGCCAAGCAGGGGAGTCACTCCTTGACCCCAAGGGAGATTCTTCTGTCCTCTAATCGTGAGTAGAGCGTCGAAGGTCCAGGATTCTGTTACAGAGTTTCGTCCAGGGATAATCTAAAGTCCTAAGGACTGGGTTCCTACCTTTATTCTAAAGATAGGGGTTGGACTACTCTGTGGCCCCACCTATGGGTGGGTCAGGGCAGAGGGGTGGCTACACCCCTTTCCCTTTGTCCAGTTCGCGCCAAAGCAGGGGCTGCAAGCCCCTGATCCGGTTTGAACTGGGGTATGCACAGGGACACCAAATGTGCCCCCAGTGCAGGACTTCAAAGCACCCGAAAGTGCTCCCGCCCAGCCCCAATACACATTATCCTGTCTGGGGAGGTGGTCACACCTCCCTGGGACAGGAAACCTATTGTCCAGGCCTCCCCTGCCGGAGTTTCGTCCAGCAGCAGGAGGCCAGACTCGTGTCTGTGGCAGCAGCATCCATTTTGTGATGCCAGGGCTCTGGAAAGAAGTTACCGGACTAGTCAGAGTTAACATGTCTTTCCCTCTAGAAGGGTGGAATGCTACCCCCGCCGCCAGGATTGGCGGGGGGTAATATTCCAAGATGTTTGACACCAAACACGACATGTTTAGGTGCAGCCATTCCAAAGTTAGCATTTTACCGCGAGGATATAATGCGCTTAAGAGTATATGGTCAGGCTGCACTACAAACAGCATCAGAGATGGTCTCCGAACGCTGCAGAGGGGCCCTGCTCATGCAGGGCACCCTCTCACATAGGAACCACGCACTCTGCCTTTAGGATTGATAAGGCCTGCCTTAGGAGTGACTTATAGGTTTATATGTGTGTATGTATTTCGTGATATGGGTAACCTATAACACAGTAAGGGGTGCATGCACCACCTTACCCAGGCTGCAGTAGCAGACCTGTGGTGTCAGTTTGGATGGCCTTCCAGGGGTGGCATAATACATGCTGCAGCCCCTGGCAGGCCTCTGAGGTACCTATGCCCTTGGTACATAGTATACCATATACTAGGGACTTATAAGGGCACTCCAGATCCCAATCAGTGATGTGCCTAAGGCACATGGAAACCATTTTAGAGAGGAAGCAGCTAGGCTGGGGTTCTGATTAGCAGGGCCCCAGCCAGACTAATGTCGAAAAACAGTGAAGCATCAGCAAAAAGTGGGGGTACCCATGTGAAGCAGATCCTACTCTCCTACAACAGTTGTTAAGATTAGTAAGAATATCAACACATAGATTGTCACCAAGAATATACATCTTGTTACATAATTAGTAAAATCGATTCTGTAGTAAATAATAGGGACTCTTAAAACAATGTTAAAAGAACAAACTTTATATAATTTAATTCAAACAATGTTTTATACTGAGGCATTTATATAGAGGATCTAGATTGATACTTGAGGACATAGGGTGTCAGAAAATACATGGAATCATATTGGTGTTTCTCCCATTGTAATGTTAATCATTTAATTTCTTGGCTGTGTATATTGATGTATACATTTGAATAAGCATCACTTTATCTACTGGAAACATCTGAAAGAAACATTTAGTTATAGATTCATTACCTTAGAATCACCCCTAGGTGTCACGCTGGATCCGGAGAATTTTTCGTCAGCAGTACCCCTGCGCGTCGAAAGGTGGCGTTGGTCGGCTCTGCGTTCGTCGTTGGCATCGTGGTCGCCGGGATGACGTCAGTTCTTTCTTTTTCCGCGCCAGCCAGCGCAGATCCGGAGAGAGTGGTACCTCCAGTCACTTTTTGACTGACTTTTTTGCTGACTTTAGTCTACACCGTTTTCGAGTCTTCGACTCTTGGTGCACGTCAGGGATGCCCGGCTTCAAGGCTAGCGGTTCCTGTAGCCGACTGATGTCGGTGACGGATCCGCACCGCGTGTGCCTGTTCTGCCTGGAGCGCGACCATGACCCCAAGTCCTGCTCCGACTGCCGGACCATGAATCCGAAGTCTTGGCGGGAGCGGTCCCGAAAGCTTCTCGAGGCCCGGCAGTCAGCTCCGCGCCGTTCGAGGTCGCGTGGGAGGTCGAGGGACCAGTCGCGGAGTCTTCATCATCATCATTCTTCTTCCAAGTCTTCGCACTCGGGGTCAGGTAAGTTGAAGCACAAGAAGAAGTCGAAGAAGCATTGTCGCTCTTCGACTTCTCTCCTGTCCGTCGGCCGACGCGACGAGGGATGTGGGTGGTGCCCCTCCCGCGGCTCCGCGTGCGCAGCCCGAAGGGTCGACTCCGGGTTTCCCTCCCTTCCCGGGACCCAGAGCAACCCCTGCCCAGCTTCGCCAATTTTACGAAGCGATGCATGCCATCTTTGGGCAGCCCGACTCCACCTGCGCGCCTTCGGGCCCCGCGGACTCGGCTGGGGGCCCTGGGTCTTCGACGCCGGCGGATCTGGCCCCGGCACCGCAGGGTCCCCTTGGATCCGGATCGGTGCCGGTCGACCTCATTACACCTCCTGGCGCCGATTCCACAGGCACCACGTCCGCAGCCTACGCCGGTTGTGTCCCCAGCCGGCGTCGACCCCTGCCTCCATGCCGATGTGGACACGAAGCCGGACCGGCGCCGACCGACGCCGGATTCGGCGCCAACGTGTACTTTTGTGCCCTTGTTCTATCCTGGCTCTTTTAGACCAGATTGGCAGCCAGAGGAGGGTGAGGAGGACTGGGAGGGGTCTGGAGACCCTTTAACCGACCAGTTGGGCTATGAACCGGACTGGAGAGAGGAACTGGTGGAAGCCAGTGGTCTGAATACCTCACCAGACCTTGGCACGTTGTCTCCTCCTACCGTGGCTACGGAGGAGGGAGCGTCTTCCGCCGTGGTGTTGCGTAAGGCGGCCGAGGCTCTCAACCTCGAGCTACCTACGGTGGCAGTCAGGACTAACCTCCTGACAGGTGCTTCAACCAGCAGCGACCTCTTCGGAGCCTCTGCTGCCGTTTAATTAAGCCCTTACCGACATCCTTTTGGGCACTTGGTCCAGGCACAACACAGGGGCTCCTGTGGATAAGATGATTGCGCGACGCCACCACCCGGCTCCGGGCGACCCCACTTTCCTCTCCCGACACCCCACCCCGGAGAGCTTGGTGGTCCAAGCCTCCACTTCCAAAGGCTCATTCCCTAACGCACCACCTGATAGGGAATCCAAAAAGCTGGACCATCTTGGGAAGATGTTTTCTTCCTCCAGCTTGGGACTGCGGTCGGTAAACTCTGCATGTCTGTTGGGGCGTTACACCCACTCCGTGTGGGATACGGTGGCGCAAGTGCTGCCCCAGTGCCCGGAGGAGGCCCGGGCCGTACTCTCCCATGCAGTTGCCGAAGGGAGAGATGCAGCAAAATTTACCATCCGCTGTAGGCTGGTTACCACCGACTCACTAGGCAGGACGATTTCAAAGTCGGTAGACCTTCGACGCTACGCCTGGTTGAGGTTGACTGGTTTTTCAGGGGATGTCCAATCCACTCTTATGGACATGCCCTTTGATGGCCGTCGCCTATTCGGCGACAAGGCAGACAACGCGCTGGAGCGCTTTAAGGACTGTAGGGCTATGGCCAGGTCCTTGGGCCTCTCCACCACTCGCCCTGCGCAGTCTGCCTTTCGCCCCTTTCGTGGCTACGGAAGGGGTGCCCCGTTGCGTCCCACCCAGAACCACAGGCCAGCGCAAGCTGGTCAGCCCCTGCGCGGCCGGGGAAGTGGGAACCACCGCCGTGGTTCTGGGAGCCAGCGGGCGGGCCAGTCCAACACCGCCCCCTCTGCAGCAGCCTCCAAACCCTCCTAGTCCGACCTTTCAGGCCACCAAACGCCAGTGGGCAGCAGGATTCACCTTCACCTCCCCCACTGGCGCACCATCACGTCGGACAGGTGGGTTTTGCAAATAGTCCGAAGGGGCTACTCCCTCCCCTTCGAGACTACCCCTCCATCCATGCCCTCTCAGTACCATCGCATGTCGGAGGATCATCTGGCCCTTCTCCAAAAGGAAGTTTCGGCACTCTTGGCCAAGGGAGCCATCGAGCGAGTTCCTGTCCCAGAAGTAGGTCGTGGTTGCTATTCCCACTACTTTCTGGTGCCCAAGAAGGACAAAGGCCTGCTTCCTATCTTGTATCTCAGAAACGTCAACCGCTTCCTCCGGAAGGAGAAGTTCAAAATGTTGACGCTAGCTCAGGTCCTGTCTGCCCTCGACCCTGGAGACCAAATGGTAGCGTTGGACTTGCAGGATGCTTATTTTCACATCCCCGTCCTGCCGGCCCACCAGCGCAACCTGCGGTTCACGGTAAGCCACGAGCATTTTCAGTTTACCGTGCTCCCCTTTGGCCTTACCAGCGCCCCTCGGGTGTTCACGAAAGTGATGGCGGTGGTCGCAGCTCATCTGCGCAGATCAGGGGTTCCAGTCATCCCCTATTTCGACGACTTGCTGTTGAAGGCGGGCTCGCCCTAGGCTGTCGTCTCCCACCTCCAGACTACGGCCGACCTCCTGCATTCGCTGGGGTTCTCCATCAAAGTGCCGAAGTCACACCTGACTCCCTCTCAGAAGCTCCTCTTCATCGGAGCGGTTCTGGACACGTCGCAGTTTCGGGTCTATCCTCCCGAACAGCGAGTCCGGGATATTCGAGCTATGATTCCGATCTTTCAGCCTCTATCCCGGGTTTCGGTCAGGATGACCCTCAGGCTACTGAGACTGATGGCCTCCTGCATCCTGCTGGTGGATCATGCCAGATGGCATATGCAGGCTCTGCAGTGGGACCTGAAGTTCCAGTGGGCACAACATCAGGGGAACCTGTCCGATTGCATCCCGATCTCGGAGGGCACTGCACACCATTTGCAGTTCTGGCTAACAAACCAGGATTGGGTCGACGGCAGATCCCTCTCCGTTCCCCAACCAGAGTTCACAGTGGTGAACGATGCATCACTTCTGGGATGGGGCAGCCACATGGGAGAGGCGGAGATCAGAGGCCTCTGGTCTCCAGCGGAGTCCGGGCTCCACATCAACCTTCTGGAGCTTCGGGCGATTTGACTTGCACTCAAAGCATTCCTTCCCTCTGTCCGGGAAAGAGTAGTGCAGGTGTTCACGGACAACACCACCGCCATGTGGTACTGCAACAAACAAGGTGGGTGGGGTCGTGGACCCTATGTCAAGAGTCCCTCCGCCTCTGGGCCTGGCTGGAACATCAGGGCATATCCCTGGTGGTTCAACACCTGGCAGGTTCGCTGAACGCCAGGGCGGACAAACTCAGCCGCAGGTGCATGATGGATCACGAATGCGGTCTCCACTCGGAGGTGGTGCAAGGTCTCTTTCGACAGTGGGGAGAGCCTTGGTTAGATCTATTAGCCACCCAAATTCTGCGCGTTATTTCCAAGGCGGCACTCGCTAGGCGACGCTTTTCGACGCGAGTGGAGTTGCGGTCTTCTATACGCCTTTCCGCCTATACCACTTCTGCCCAGAGTGCTGAAGAAGATCAAGCGCGACCGGGCCCAAGTCATTCTTGTGGCTCCGGATTGGGCACGAAGAGTCTGGTATCCCGAGCTGCTACACATGGCCATCGATCCTCCGATCAGACTGCCTCTTCGGGAGGATCTTCTGTTGCAGTAGCAGGGGACAGTCCTCCACCCGAACCTGTCCAGCCTCCACCTCCTTGCGTGGAGATTGAGCGGCGGCAGTTGACGTCGTTTGACCTGCCTCCCGATGTTATCTTGGCAGCCAGGCGTCCCTCCACTAAGACGGTATACGCCTGTAGATGGAACAAATTTGTGGCATGGTGCGCAGCAAAGGCTGTGGATCCCCTTTCTGCCCTTCTTTCTGAGGTTCTCTTGTTCCTTCTTTCTTTGGCCCAGCAGGGCTCTGCTCTGGGCACTCTTAAGGGCTACCTCTCGGCCATTTCAGCCTTTCTTAGGCTTCCTGATCAGCCTTCTCTTTTCAATTCCCCTGTTGTAAATCGCTTCCTAAAGGGCATTACTCATCTTTTTCCTCCTATTCCCTTCGTAATGCCTCAGTGGGACTTGAACTTGGTTCTGACTTACCTTATGTGAGCTCCCTTTGAGCCACTTCATAACTGTCCTCTTCTTCTTCTTACCTTAAAGACTGCTTTTCTGGTTGCCATCACCTCTGCTCGCAGGGTGAGTGAGCTCCAGGCTCTTTCTTCAAAACCTCCTTTCCTGGCTGTTCATCCGGACAAGGTTGTACTAAGAACCAGACCTTCCTTTCTTCCCAAGGTGGTTACTTCTTTCCACATTGGCCATACCATCACTTTGCACACCTTCTTTCCGCCTCCGCATCCTTCAAAAGAAGAAGAGAGATTCCACCGTCTGGATCCAAAACGGGCGCTTTCCTTTTATTTGATTTGCACCAAACAATTCCGGGTGGATGATCAGCTCTTTGTGGGCTACGTGGGCGCTAAGAAAGGTCGGGTGGTTTTGTGCATTAAGGCTTGTTATTCCTTGGCAAAGAAGGAGCCTCCAGTCGGGCTGCATACCCATTCCACCAGGGCAACGGCAGCTACTACTGCTTTGGGACAAGGAGTCCCCCTTAATGACATCTGTCGGGCAGCTACGTGGGGATTTCTGCACACGTTCACTAGACACTACTGCCTGGACAGCCAAGTCCTTCTTTGGCCGTTCTGTTCTTCAGGACTTTCTGGTGTGAACTTGGTTCGCAGACCCACCTCCGGGGTTGGTATTGCTGGGGTATCTATTTTAAGGTAAGGAATCTATAACTAACTGTTTCTTTCAGATGAACAAGTTACTTACCTTCGGTAACGATATATCTGTAAGAAACATAGGTTAGTTATAGATTCCTTACCGCCCCACCCATCCTCCCCGTTCTGCAAACTGATTTCTAGGGTCAGGAAATCCCTTTCAGGGCCCTAGTTTTGTGAACCAGTGGTCAGTGTCTTGCATGGCTCTGCGCTTCTGGCGTGGAATGTCTTGTAAAAGAACTGATGTCAGCGCGTGAGGGCGGCGTCTAAGTAGCTACCGCAATGTCATCCCGGCGACCACGAAGCCAACGACGAACGTGGAGCCGATTAACGCCACCTTTCGGCGAAAAATTCTCCGGATCCAGCCTGACGCCTGGGGGTAATTCTAAGGTAAGGAATATATAACTAACCTATGTTTCTTACAAATATATTGTTACCGAAGGTAAGTAACTTGCTTATTAAGCTGCTTCCAAATGTTTTTTATTAAAATTTTAAACATGTTAAACAAAACTCAATTGAATAACATTCAACAAATGTGTTTGCATTTGATTAAATTAGCTGAATTCAAAACTTACTGAGTTTGCATTTGGAGTAAAAAGAAACATTTTAGACTCACTAGTAATACTAAACAAATTAATGGGAACATTAGAAGAGACATAAGTAGCAGTAGTGTCAGTTGTTGATGTGCACTGGAGGTAGCATTCCTTACAGATTTTTCATGTAGTGGTAAGAGTAAGAGCAATACTTGATGCAGTGGTGTAATTTTAGAACTGACTGCATGACTAATAGTAGGGGCAGTAGTATTTATGTCAGCAAACCCAGTACCAGCCATACACATGAGGTACCATTTTTATTAGAAGTGTGGGAACATTAGGTTGTAGGAACTTTGTCGATCCCTGCAGATTCTACAACTCTCCTTCACAGAAACATGAGGAAAATGGGTGATTTTAGCCAAAATGTTAGGTTTGCAGTGTATAGTGGGTAAGAAATAGTACTGGGGTCCACACAAGTGAAGTCACCCTAGACACTCCTTGATGCTTAGTTTTCAAAACTGTTAGAGGTTGTTATTTTAATGGATACTTCTAAATGCAGATTCCTCACATTTAGAATATCCTCAGGTGCCAGACTTGATCTAGAAGATATAAAAAGCAGTGCTCCCTCATGCCAGTAGATGGCCCTGTGTTGCTCAGCATTGACTTCGTTCTGCCCCAGAAGAGACGATATAAGCGCCACCAAAGCACGTCAGTTCCTTTCTTTACATGCCTTTGTACGAGGATCTGGCTCTTTCTCCAACTTTTTCCTCGTCAGTTGACAAACTTCTTATCAATATTCGTTTTTTCCAGTGTGCAAGGGAAATTTGTCACTTCCTAAAACTACAGGATTTAATCCTTGTGGGAATTGTCATAAGCAGATGTCTGTGACTGACACAGACGAAATAGGTCGCTGATGTTTCGGTTCGGGGATAGTCTGCAAAGAATGTGCCCTTATGAATCCGAAGGCGATCTAAAAGCTGTATGTCGCAAGCACTGAAAGAAGTCAAGTAAGTCCCCCTCCCACTCAAAGTCGAGAGCTGGGACCAGTTCCTGCTTTCAGGCCTGTTCCCATGACAAGTCATGTCGCAGGCCAAGTCTTGTGGTAAGTCAAAGTCATAATAGAAGCACAAGAAGACCAAGCAGGATCGGTCCCATTCTCTTCCAGGGGATACTCATCAATAGTCATAAGCACTGAATAGTCCCGCCCACGTGCGGGGACCCCGGAGCAATAGCCAATAATATGCATATACCTACATATATATCCATAAACACATATAAGTAAATATATATATATAGGTGATATGCATAAAACAAACATATATGCAGCCTGATATTATATACTAGGCTCAGAAAACCTGCCTCATTGCATGTACAACCTTTTAAATTTGAACAACAAATAAACATACCCCATGATATAATCATGATTAAAACAAGTAAACCACTTTAGTTTGCTTTGAAACAACACAACCTTTATTTTCAAAGGTAAAAGGGGTAAGACCATAGAGGCAGGTCAGCCTAGAGAGGCTGCATATAGAACAGTTAGGAAAAACTGGCGCCGTGCCTTTAAGACCTCTTGGAACCCTCAGGCTCCCATCATGCACTACAGGTGACAGTTAGGTCAGTTCTTTTTCCGGCTCCTTCTATGAGGACCCTGGAGTTTGAGCTCCCCAGTTAGTGGTTTTTTATCACTAATTCTGGTTTTGAGTGGAATATTGTTGTTTCACTCGACGTCCTTTACTGACTAGCTGTTAGATTCAGCTGTTTTTTTCCTAAATTTTTCACTTTTTTCCCTTTCAAAATGCCGGCCTTATTTATTAAGTGCCCGGCCTGTGGAAAGAAGATGTCCAAATCGGACCCACACTCGGTCTGTATTGCTTGTCTCCCTTCATCACACAAGCCAGACCAGTGTTACCATTGCAGCAAGTTTTCCAGAAGAACCCTTAAGGAAAGGGAGAAGATAAAGCTGCACTCTATGCTGGAGAGAGGAAGTAAGGCAAGTGCTAAAGGAGAACTGTCTGCAAGAAAGCCCTCCTCTCACTCAAGACGCAAAGAAAAAGATGACGAAAGAAGACGTCGGTCGCCGTCGAGGGACAGATCAACGTCCAAGGTACTGTTGTGTTCTGAGTCAGCGTCGAAGTCGACGTCGAAACGTCCTTCGACGTCGAGGGCTCCAAGTCATCAAGAATTGCGTAGGCGGACCACATCTGGCTCACCTACAGCGAGAGGCGGTGAGATACCGACGTTGGCACATCAACGTCGAAGCCCGCAGGCGAGAGCACCTCCAACGACGTCGAAGACACCACCGACGCCGAAGGTACTGCAAGCTTCGTCGTCAAGCAGAGCGGTTTTAGTGTCGACGCCGGCAAGACAGCCGTCGCCGTCGAGACATTCGACGTCGAAACAGGCATCGCCCAGGGGTTCGACGTCGAGAAGGGCGCGTTCGGCGTCGAGAAGACAGACTCCGAGGAAGTCGCCTTCGACGGTGAGAAGGTCGACGTCGAGAGCGAGATCGCCGTCTAGGACTTCGGTGTCGAGGAGGTCGACGTCGAGAGCGAGATCGGCGTCGAGGATGTCGACGTCGAGATCTAGGTCCCGCAGATCGAGGTCCAGATCGCCGTCGAGGAGGTCGGCGTCGAGGAGGTCGGAGTCAGTGACGGAGAACATCCAAATGGCCTCCAGGAGTGCTTCTTCCTCTCCGGGGCTTCAGATCGTACAGATCTCGCCAGAGCGCTCTCCAGCTCCGCCTGCACACCCTGTAACAAACATCTCTCCTAGATGGCTGGGAGATATAAGGGAGTGGAAGATACGGAAGGTTACCAGGGTGGTCCATTCACGTAACAGATCCAGGTCTCCATTGATAGTCGGTGCACTCCTCAGGGCGGCATGATCGACAAGCCCGGTCACGCAGATCTCCATCGGTGAGAAGGCATACACCCCGCTCTCCCAGAAGTAGAGCTTCTAGACCTAGTCATCGCTCTCACAGGAGTAAGAGCCATAGGTCGTCTTCATGGTCTTCATCATCTAGACCATCTAAAGCGGACTACTCACCCACTCTTTCCTCAACACCTCCGAATAGGGTATCCCGATTGATGATCTCAACACCTTCAATGAGGTTTTGTGTAGGGGAGCGGCTAAACTTCAGATTGAGATGCCTGTTCATGTTCCAACAACCTCAATCATCTTTGAAACGCTGCATCAGAGGGCGTCATCCAGACCTCTACTTCCCTTGGTGCCTGGTCTACTGGAGCCTGCGTTGCACAAGTTCTTGACTCCAGCTTCAGTGGGTGCTGCTCCCTCAAGAATCTTAAAGAAATATAAAGCTCCTGACACAGACCCTCTGTTTCTGAGATCCGATCCACCTCCGGATTCAGTCATTGTCTTGGCCGCGCGGAAGAACCAGACAGGAGCAGCGTCTTCCACGGTACCACCTGACAAAGACAGTAAGGCCATGGATTCAATAGGCAAGAGGATGTGCAACACCTCCGCATCCTACATGAAGGTAGCCAGCGCTTCGGCCTTGCTGGGTCGTTATGACCGCTCTCTCTGGGACTCCCTGTCACGTTTCACGGACAAACTCCCTAAGGAGGACAAGCAAGACTTCCTGGAGGTCCTTCAGGAAGGGGGCCTGGTGTCCAACCAGATCATCAGCGCGGCAGCGGATGCCTCAGATCTAGCATCACATGGGTACTCTCATGGAATCTGTGCCCGTCGCTCTTCCTGGCTAAGGTTGACGGGGTTTAAGCCGGAGGCCCAACATCGGATCCTGAACCTGCCGTTTAATGGATCCTCGCTCTTCGGATCTCATGCCGATGATGAGATGTCGCGCATGAAGACAGAACTGGACACGGTCAAGGCAGTGGGACTCGAAAAGAGGAAAGACTTTAAACGGCGCTATCGCCCCTACGATCGGGCGCAACTACCAGCAGAGGGTTCAAACCCCTCAGTGGTCTACACAACAGCACCAAGGGAGATCCCAGTACAATCAGCGACGTCCAGGCAGAGGACGAGGAGGTTCCTCCAGGCAGTCTGCACCAGCTGCCAAGCAGCAGCAACAGCAGAAACAGTGAGTGCTTGCTTCCCTAAACCCGTTACCCACTCCGGTGGGGAGAAGCATTCGTATGTTTCTAGAAGAGTGGACCAAAATTACACTGGACAAGTGGGTTCTAAACATCGTAAGGAACGGATACTCCATCCGGTTCAAGTCACCTCCACCTTCTATTCCTCCCCGGAAGACCACCTCCCATCACGTAAGTCTTCTACAAGAAGAGGTATCTGCCCTGCTTTTAAAGGAGGCCATCGAAAAGGTTCCATGGCAGCAACGTCATCAAGGACTTTACTCTCGTTATTTCCTAGTCCCAAAGAAAGGTCTCGGCAAAGAGTTAAGGCCCATTCTAGACCTCAGGCGACTGAACAAATGTATTCTGAAGGAAAGGTTCAGAATGCTGGCCTTGCATCAGATAATTCCACACTTGCACCCACAAGACTGGATGTGTTCCATAGATCTTCAGGATGCCTATTTCCACATTCCCATCTCTCTGAAGCATCGGAAGTTTCTAAGGTTTCGCATTCAATCCGACCATTACCAATTCACAGTCCTACCGTTCGGTCTCAAGTCAGCCCCTCGCACTTTCTCAAAGTGCATGGCCGTAGTAGCGGCGTTCTTGAGAAGGAAACAAATATTCGTCTACCCCTATCTAGACGATTGGCTTCTCAAAAGTGCTTCCCGCAGCACTTCTGCAACTACACCTCGCTTACTGCGTTCGACATCTGCATCGATTGGGTCTGCATGTCAATTTAAAAAAATCCATCCTCAACCCAACGCAGAGAATTCATTACTTGGGGGCAACTCTGGACACGGTAAACGCAAGAGCGTATCCTTCGGAGGAGAGACTGTCATCCATCCTCCTCAAGTGTCAGACCATTTTGCGGAACCCTTACCCAACAGCCATACAAGTCTCGTCTCTTCTGGGTTCTATGGCATCTTGCATCTTTCTAGTCCCGAATGCCAGGCTACACATGAGACCTCTTCAACAGGCTCTGGAAGATCAGTGGTCCCAGATCTCCAATCGCTGGGAGGACACGATAACGATACCTCTGTCTGTCAAACTCTCCATCGGCTGGTGGATGCGGAGGTCTCATCTTCTCGTGGGCAGCCCTTTTCACGAGGAACCTCCAAAGCTGACTCTTGTAACAGATGCGTCTCTTCAAGGATGGGGCGCCTACATGGGGTCCCTGCAGGTACAAGGCCTGTGGTCGGAAAGGGAACAGCTCTATCACATAAACATGCTGGAGCTCAGGGCAGTTCATCTGGCCCTCAAGGCGTTCTTTCCGTCCATCAAGTCCAATACCCTCCTTGTTCAAACGGACAATACAACAACAATGTTTTACCTGAACAAGCAAGGGGGCACCAGGTCCAGGCCTCTGTCGCTGGAAGCACAGGCGATCTGGAGGTGGCTTCTGGCTCGGGACATGAAGATCTCAGCGGTCCATCTTCCGGGCATCCTAAATGTTCAGGCAGATGGCCTAAGCAGGCATTTCGCAGAAGCTCACGACTGGGCGCTAAAGCAAGAAGTAGCACAGGACATTTTTCAAGCCTGGGGGAACCAGACATAGACCTGTTCGCAGATGCAGACAACGCAAAATGCCACGTCTTCGCCTCCAGGTTCCCACAACAAGGCTCCAAGGGGAATGCTCTATGGATAGACTGGTCAGAGACATTACTCTACGCATTTCCACCAGTCCCCCTCATTCCTCTAGTGATCAGGAAGCTGTACAGATCCAAAACGAGGATGATCTTGGTTGCACCAGACTGGCCTCGCCAGTGGTGGTACCCGGACCTTCTTCGTCTTTCGACAGTACCGCACAGGAGGCTACCCTGTCATCCAGATCTGCTGACCAGGGCGGGCGGCAAAGTGTTCCATCCCAATCTGCCGTCCCTGAAGCTAGCAGCATGGCTCCTGAATTCATCCAATATGGGCACTTAGGACTCTCTCAGGACTGCATGCAGATCTTGAAAGAGGCTCGACGTCCTTCCACAAGGAGAACATATGCTTTCAAATGGAGGCGATTCTACATGTGGTGTACTGCAGAGGGTCATGATCCTATTCATGGTCAGGAACAGGTACTGTTACCATATTTACTGTCTTTGGCAAAAGCAGGATTGCAGTATTCATCTATTAAAGTTCACTTGGCCGCGATAACAGCTTATAGGAAGTCCCCCAATCAGGTTTCCTTTTAGAATGCCAGTGGTTAAGGACTTTTAGAGGGCCTAAAGAAAGTCTATCCTCCAGTGAGGGCTCCTTCTCCCTCTTGGGAACTCAATATCGTTCTCTCCAAGTTAATGGGCCCTCCTTTGAACCTATACATAAGGCCTCGCTGCAACATCTTTCTTGGAAGACTGCATTCCTTGTGGCAATCACGTCTGCTCGCAGGGTGAACGAGATACAGGCTTTGTGCTCGTCGGAGCCTTATCTCGTTTTTCATGCAAACAGAGTGGTACTAAGAACTCACCCGAAGTTCCTTCCGAAAGTGGTCTCGGAGTTCCACATCAACCAGTCGATCACTCTTCCCACTTTCTTTGTGAACCCTGTCACACCTGCTGAGAAGGCATTACATTCACTGGATCTTAAAAGGGTGTTGAAGTTTTATCTGGATAAGTCTAAAACTGTACGCAACACTGACAGATTGTTTGTTAATTTCGGACCATTGAACACTGGCTCTCCGGCCTCTAAAAGGTCCATTTCTAGGTGGATTGTGTCATGCATTATGCTATCTTATCAGCTAGCACGCAAACAGCTCTCAGGCAGGCCAAGAGCACATTCTACAAGAGGAAAAGCAGCTACAATAGCTATGCTGAGTAAAGTTCCTATTCAAGACCTATGTAAAGCAGCCACATGGCGTTCGGTGCACACTTTTGCACGCCATTATTGTCTTGATTCTGACACTCAAGCTGATGCTAGGGTTGGCTAGGCATCCTTGAGGAACTTATTTGTGTAATATAAGTTGAATTGGTTGGCATGATATAATGGTATTCGCCCGCAGAGTATGGGGATGGCTTGCTACTCTATTCAGTGCTTATGACTATTGATGAGTATCCCCTGGAAGAGAAGGATAAGTTACTTACCTGTAATCCTAGTTCTCTTCCAGGGGTATACTCATCAAAGTCATAAGCAACCCTCCCTCCTCCCCGGACGAATACCATGTTCATGTGAGATGTATCTGTTACCCATACTGTGATCACACTGTTTACGCCGTCCAAAAGAACTGACCTAACTGTCACCTGTAGTGCGTGATGGGAGCCTGAGGGTTCCAAGAGGTCTTAAAGGCACGGCGCCAGTTTTTTCCTAACTGTTCTATATGCAGCCTCTCTAGGCTGACCTGCCTCTATGGTCTTACCCCTTTTACCTTTGAAAATAAAGGTTGTGTTGTTTCAAAGCAAACTAAAGTGGTTTACTTGTTTTAATCATGATTATATCATGGGGTATGTTTATTTGTTGTTCAAATTTAAAAGGTTTTACATGCAATGAGGCAGGTTTTCTGAGCCTAGTATATAATATCAGGCTGCATATATGTTTGTTTTATGCATATCACCTATATATATATATATATTTACTTATATGTGTTTATGGATATATATATGTAGGTATATGCATATTATTGGCTATTGCTCCGGGGTCCCCGCACGTGGGCGGGACTATTCAGTGCTTATGACTTTGATGAGTATACCCCTGGAAGAGAACTAGGATTACAGGTAAGTAACTTATCCTTCCCGTCACTTTCAGCCATCCTTGCACTCTGGAGCTGATTCCAAAGGTGATCCCAATGCATCTCTATTGTCCAGGGCCATCAGTGACGTCGAAACAGATAGAAGCCTTTAAAGAGGCCAGGTTGCAAATCTTTGGCGCTCCTCCACTTCCTTCTAGTGGGCCTTCGGACCCCAAGAATCTGCGGAAGCCTCCAGTCGGTTTACCGCTGATGGGCCTGCCCTCAATGCCATCTGTTTCTGCTGAACTAGTCTCACATTACACTCTGACGTATGTGCTGACTTTCAATCTGGCACCAAAATCCACACCACTCCATTTGATGTCAACACAGGCCCTGCTGCCTTCAGAAAAATATTTTGCCAAAAGTTCCATCTAAGTATGAGCCAAATTTATCTCAACCCCAGCTGTGGTCACGTCCTGAAGCCATACTGACTCACCTGCAAAAGGCACACAATTGATGGACGGAATGCAGAAAAAATCAAAACATTCACCCCAGTCAAAAGATCTGGGTTAAATCCATCATTCTTTTGCTCACCATGCCTCCCCAGTTTAGACCTGTCCATATGCAAATCAGTCTTGACGCTGTGCCTCATGGGAACAGTCCAGCCCGAACTGCCAAGCCAGGTCCTCCCTGGACCGGAAACAAACATCCTAGGACCGGTTTCGGGGTTTCACCCCTCATCAGCCAGGATAGCTTGAATCCAGTGAACCCGGGACCCACGTCTGGGCATACCCGGCGCACTTAGGGCACTTGCATACTGACTCACCTGGTCGCAGTTCAGCCTGACATAGACCGAAACATACCTTTACTTCGGAGCCAAACCTCAGCAATTCAACAACTTTTTGGTTCTAATCAGAGTCAACCAAGCTTGATGGTGATTATTTCCTACCACTCTATTATGGCAATTTATACATTTATTGGTTTGGACACTGGGTTGTGTTCTCCCCCTGGTCCATCAATGGAAGAGAATGCTTCTTTTGCTGTGGTGATGAGAAGTGCAGCGGAAGTATTGGACTTACAGCTGCAATCTATGAAAATTAAGACGAATATGCTAACAGAGGTTTTGTAACCTACACAGACTTCCTCCAAGGCTCTACTTCCATTCTTTTTCTTCATGCTGCACATTCCACCCACATTCTAATGTTTTTCAGATTCCCACCTTGCTTTAAAAGGTGCAGGCACTTTTGACCAAAGGAGCCATAGAGAGGGTTCCGGCCCCAGAAATAGGGACTGGCTGTAACTTCTGATATTTTCTCCGCCTTGGATCGCGGAGACTGGGTGGTGGATTTGGACCTGCAGGACATCTACTTTCATGTACCTGTACTGCAGTCCTACAGACGCTACCTGTCGTTTAAGGTAGGCCAGGAACATTTTCAGTTTGCCTTGCTTCCCTTCGGCCTCTCCAGTGCCTGTCGGTGATGATGGTGGTCACAGCACTCCTTCGGAGGGTGGGGATTCCAATTTTCCCCTACTTCAACCACTGGCTTTTGAAGGCGGGCTTACCACAGTCCCCCGTAAGCCACCTCCAGATGACGACAAACCTCCAGACTTTATTAGGTTTCGTCATCAACGTCACACATGACTCCTTCGCAAAGACTCCTTTTCATCAGGGCTCTTTTGGGTACAGTGCTCTTTCTGGCCTTCCCTCTCATCACAGTGAATCCAGAACATTAGGGCTTTGATCCCTGTGTTTCAGCCATAGTATTGGGTCTCAGTGACCTTGTCTTGCTTCGTACTTCCAGATAATACAGAATACCACTCTCCCACACGGTGGTTCAAACACAATGAATCAATACACATTACACAACACTCCCTAGAAAGGGATTTCACTTTATAAAATTAAAATGCAACAGTTAAATGCATGGATAATAATTTGAAATGAAACACAAGAAAAAAACACAGGCAAGTTATACTGGGTGTCCTGCAAGAAATCAGAAAGATATACACACTAAATACATCAGATGATTAACTTGGATGTGCACTCAGACTCACTCACACATCACAAAGTCAATACTCAAAGAATACACCTCAGATGATTATAGCCACTGAAAACTGAAGATGCACACTGACAGTCACGCATCACAATGACTATTATAGCCACTAGCAACTGAATATGCACGCAAACACCCACACATCACAATGGCACCAATCAAAAATCAAACACTTCACCTGCCGCAATCTTCATCCTGGCCCACTCCAGACTGGGGTTTTCACAGCCGGGGTAAAGCGACTCACCAACCAGGGTTCTGCTGTACTGAAGTAGATGCGTCCATCCCCATTCGGACTGCAAAACAATCCCAGTATCTAAGTCAACAAACCTCAGCTCAAAACACACTTGAAGGTGCCGAGAGGCCTTCCCTCTGCGCCAAGGAAACTTACTGGAATTGGCCACTTTCCATGCAAGCATTCTGAAGGCAAAGGAGTTCCCACGTTCCTTCTGCATTCTCATGTGTCCCAGCCTTTATCTTAACGAAGCTTACCAAAATCTCCGGCGGTACATTCAACAATCTCCTCTCCAAAAACAAAGCAACCTTGAACGTGAATAACCTAAACAACTTGAGTAATCTAAAGGCCTGCCAGTGCACGCAAAAAGCTCAAGCAAGACAGTCAGAATTCAAGATGACATGAGGGCATGTCAAAGTCAATAGTAAGAACTTCATAATACTTCCCAATGTACAACACAATGCACATTTGTGCACCACTGCCTATAGCATCACATACTTCATCTCTTAATGTACAACACAATGCACATTTGAGCACCACTGCTCATAACACTGCACTTCGAGATCAAAAAGTACATTCCACACCTCTCTCTCATTCTTTCAAATGCACATCCCACACATTCTGTTCCTGGCAAGGCTGTTTTACTCTGTGACAGCTTCCACTTTAAAACTGCTAGATTGCACGGAAGAAATCTTCAAGGAAAAAGGCATATGCAGGACTTGCATTCAGGCTAGGGTAAAGTAAAACACCAAAAGTCAATTAAAATGATGGTAGTCAAAGGTCATCACGTGGTTTCAAAACATGTGAGTGCCTCTAGCACTACAGACCTTCACACTGCTTGTTGACTGTGCCAGGTGGCATATGGAACAAATCCAGGACATTAGGGTTATCATCCAGATGTTTAAGCCACAGTCTTGGGGCTCAGTGTGGGTGGCTCTGAGGCTTCTTGGCCTCATGCACCCGGCTTGGTGACTATGCCAGGTGGCATATGCAGTCTCTGCAGTGGAACCTGAAGTCTCAGTGGGCTGAGCACCAATGGAACTTGACAGATTCCATCTAGGTTCACGATGAGACTGCAAAAGACATGCAGTGGTGGCTGCTTGACCACTATTAGACCAGCTGCCCTGTCCCACCCAGAGCTCATGGTGGTGAAGGATGCGACATTGCTGGGATGGGGAGGTCATCTGGGTGAGGTGGAGATCTGAGGGCCCTAGTCTTCGTCTGAGACCGGTCTCCTAATCAGCCTGGCTCTGAAAGCCTTCCTACTTTCCATCAAAAGGTGGCTGGTTCAGGTTCTCACGGAAAACACCACCTCCAGTGCTACTGCAACAGTCAGGGAAGAGTGGAATCCTGGGTCTTGTGTCAAGAAGCACTTCGTCTCTGGAGCTAGCTGGAATGTCAGGAATGTCCCTAGTCGTGATCCACCTAGAGGGATCTTTAAATGCCACAGAAGACAAACTCAGCCGGCGGCCCCTGCGCATCAGGAATAACTGTAACTTTCTGAGATGCACAGGACATCTTGCAGCAAGTGGGAGTACTCGATAGAGAAAACACGTGCAGTTCCAAGAAGGTGCACACTCTGAGACTTATTTGATAGAGTGGAGTATGGAACTCCTGTATGCCTTTCCGCCGCTGCCTCTCCTGCCTCAAGTTCTGAAGAAGATCAGGAATGACTGTGCCCAAGTCATCCTAGTGGCTCCTGACTGGGCAAGAACAGTGTGGTAGCTGGAATGTAAGGCCCTGAGCATCTGTCCTTGGATAAGGCTACTGCTTTGGAAGATCTCATGTTTCAGCAGTAGGGCAGGGGTCCTGCACCTGAATCTCTGCCATCTGCACGTCCGTTGCATGGGGATTGAGCAGCAGTTTCTAAATCTGGAATTTCAAGATAGATCCAAACTTGCTACGCTTAATCTAAAAGGCTTTTACCTGTTCCCTCTAAAGCTCACCTTACTAGGAAAGGAGGGGCTTCTATGGCTTTTTTGGAGAACATTCCTATTGCTGATATTCGCAAAGTAGCAACATGGTCCACTCCACACACATTCACAAAACATTGTGTAAATGTCTTTGCACGTCAACAAGCAAATGTTGGCCAGGCCGTTTTTAGAGTTCTTTTTCAAACAACTGTAACCCCCATAGGTTAACCAGTGCCTAGGAAGAGGGACTACTTTACAGTCTATGCAAAGCATGTGTATCCACAGCACATGTTCTTCGAACGGATTATGTTAATTACCCTGTAAGCATCTGTTCTTGGCATGTAGTTCTGTAGAGTCACACACGACATCCCTCCTCCCCAAAAAGCCTGTGTAGGTTAGTTTATATACTTTACATACTTACATCGTATTACTACATGGACATCGCATTACTGATACATATTACTGCTCAATTCTCACCTACCTACGGCAAAACAATCTGGAAATGGAGTTGATGACCATGCGCAGTATCACCAAGAGGAAAATTCACACGGCCTTGTGACTCGAAAACTTCTTTCAAAAAAACTTGTGATCATCCAAGCCCAACCTAGATGGCGGACTTATGCAAAGCATGTGAATCTACAGCACTACAATGCAAGAACAGATGCTTACAGGGTAAGTAACATAATCCTTATTTGCCATGCAGTCACAATGGATGGTGTTGCGGGGTAACTGAAAGAGACACGTTAGTGATAGATTCCTTACCTTAGAATATCCCCAGGCGTCAGACTGGATCCGGAAAGTTTTTCGTCAGCAGTACCCCTGCGCGTCGGTAGATGGCGTCGTGCGGCTCCGCGTTCGTCGCTGGCATCGTAAGCGCCGAGATGACGTCACGGAGACTACTTGGGCACCACCCGTGCGCGCTGACGTCAGTTCTTTCTTTTTCCGCGCCAGCAAGCGCAGATCCGGTTAGAGCACATACCTTAGTCACTTTTTGACTAGTTGTTTTTTGGGACTTTTGTCTCTAATTTCTATATTTTGACTCCTGGTGCCACGTAGGGATGCCTGGGTTTAAAACCTGCGGGGCCTGCCGCCGTACGATGTCGGTGGCCGACCCCCATGGCGTCTGTCTCTACTGTCTAGAGCGCGACCATGACTCCCGGTCATGTTCCGACTTTCTGGCCATGGCTCCGAAGGCTTTGCGGGAGCGGTCCCGAAAGCTGCTGGAGGCCCGACAGTTGTCTCCGCGCCGTTCCAGGTCCAGGGGTCGCTCGAGGGACCGACCGCGGAGTCGCCATCATCGCTCCTCGGGGTCCAAGACTTCACCCTCGGATTCGGGTAAGCGACGTCATAAAAAGAAGTCGAAAAAGCGCGTACGCTCTCCGACCTCCCCCCCGTCGGTCTTCGGACGCAGACGAGGGGGCACGGGGTCTTTCCCCCGCGGCTCCGTTGGAGCCTGTCAGTCCCGCGGCCTACCCGCCATACCCGGGTCCGTCGGCGACTCCGGCCCAGGTGCAAGAGTTTCTTGCTGCCATGGACCGCCTTTTCGGGCCTAGGACTCCTGCCGGTGCGCCTTCGGGCCCGCGGTCCCTTTTAGGGGCCCTTAGTTGCCGCCGCCGGCTCCGGCCCCGGCGCCCTGAGGTCCTCCGCCGGCGGCCCCGGCGCTGCAAGGTCCTCCGCCGGCGGCTCCGGCCCCGGCGCCGCCCTGGGTGCCGTTCGTCCCACCTCTGCCCTTGCCCGCGTTTCCAGCTTGGGACCCCGATTGGGCCTTGGAGCCGGAGCGGCGTCGACCGGCGCCGTTCCCGGCACCGGTGGAGCATTTGTTTTCCCCTGTGCCTCCCTTGCCGTTGCAGCCTGTGCCTCGGGCTGTTGTGGAACAGGAGGACTGGGAGGGGTCGGAGGACCCTCTTTCACGGCAGTGTGAGTCCTAACAGGAGTGGGCAGAAGACTCAGAGGATGCCAGTGGCCTTGACCTCTCCTCTGAGCCTGGGTTTGTGTCTCCTCCCACTGTCATGGAGGAAGGCGCAACCTACCCTGTGGTGCTCCGTAGAGCAGCTGAGGCTCTTGGCCTTGAACTGCCTACGGTTGCCCTCCAAACTAAACTCCTTACTGAGGTGCTTCAGCCTACGGCAAGTTCTGTGGAACCTCTGCTTCCGTTCAATGAGGCCTTGACGGATGTTTTGATGGGTACCTGGTCTAGGCCAGCCACAGGGGTCCAAGTAGATAGAAATGTGGCCAGGCGTCACCGCCCGGCACCGGGTGACCCTGCCTTTCTGACAACTCATCCGACTCCGGAGAGCCTGGTCATTCAGGCTTCCACTTCCCAAACAGCATTCCCTACTGCTCCGCCGGATAAGGAATCCAAAAAGCTGGAGCAGCTTGGCAAAAGGTTGTTTTCCTCTGCCAGCCTGGGGCTGCGGTCGGTCAACACCGCATGCCTCTTGGGCCGCTATTCTCACGCTGTGTGGGACACGGTGGCGCAAACTCTGCCCCAGTGCCCCGAAGAGGTTCGGGCTGTGCTTTCCCAAGCTGTTGCAGAGGGGAAGGATGCCGCGAAGTTCGCCATTCGGTGTGGGTTGGACACCGCGGACTCTTTGGGAAGAGCCATCTCCACGACAGTGGCCTTGCGGCGGCATGCCTGGCTGCGGTCCACGGGGTTTTCGGGGGATGTCCAGAGTTCCCTCATGGACAGGCCTTTTGATGGTACTCGCCTTTTTGGCGATAAGGCAGACAGTGCGCTGGAGCGTTTTAAGGACTCTCGGGCTACAGCCAAGTCCTTGGGTCTCTCCACCATCCGCCCGGCCACGTCTACTTTTCGTTCCTTTCGTGGCCGCGTCAGGGGCGCCTACACGTCCGTTCAGCCAAAGGCCTGCGCAGAACCAGCCTCAGCGCGGGCGTGGTGGCCGCCGTGGCGGCACAGGGGGCCAGCGTGCGGGTCAGCCCACCTCCGCTCCCGCAGCATCCGCCTCAAAGCCTTCCTAGTCCGCGCTTTGGGGTGCACCCACGCCGGTGGGCGGCAGGATTCAACATCACCTCCCCCACTGGCGCTCTGTCACTTCGGACAGCTGGGTGCTACAAATCGTCCGAAGGGTCTATTCCCTCCCCTTCGAGTCTGCCCCCCCCGTCCATGCCACCTCAGTTCCACTGCATGTCGGGGGATCACTTAGCGCTTCTCCGACAGGAAGTCACGGCCCTCTTGGCCAAGGGGGCCATTGAGCGCGTTCCTGGGCCAGAAGTAGGACATGGATGTTATTCCTACTACTTTCTGGTCCCCAAAAAGGACAAGGGGGGCTTGCGCCCCATCTTGGACCTCCGGAACGTCAATCGCTTCCTCCGGAAGGAGAAGTTGAAGATGTTGACTCTGGCTCAGGTCTTGGCTGCCCTCGACTCTGGAGACTGGATGGTAGCGTTGGACTTGCAGGACGCATATTTTCATATTCCCGTCCTGCCGGCGTTATCTGCGGTTCACGGTAGGCCAGGAGCATTTTCAGTTTACCGTGCTCCCCTTCGGCCTTACAAGCGCCCCTCGGGTGTTGACGAAAGTGATGGCGGTGGTCGCAGCTCATCTGCGCAGGTCAGGGGTGTCAGTCTTCCCCTACCTCAACGACTGGTTGTTGAAAGCGGGCTCGCCCCAAGCAGTCGTCACCCACCTTCAGACTACGGCCGACCTCCTGCAGTTGCTGGGGTTCTCCATCAACGTGCCAAAGTCGCACCCGAGTCCTTCTCAGAGGCTCCCCTTCATCGGAGCGGTTCTGGATTCGACGCAGTTTCGGGTTTATCCTCCCGAGCAGCGAGTCCGGGATATTCAGGCTATGATTCCGATCTTTCAGCCTCTATCCCGGGTTTCAGTCAGGATGACCCTCCGGCTCCTGGGCCTGATGGCCTCCTGCATTCTGCTAGTGCAACATGCCAGGTGGCATATGCGGGCTCTGCAGTGGGACCTGAAGTTCCAGTGGGCACAGCATCAGGGCAACCTGTCCGATCTTGTCCAGATCTCGGAGGGCACTGCACAACAATTGCAGTGGTGGCTCACGAATCGCGATTGGGTCAATGGCAGATCCCTCTCCCTTCAGCTACCGGAGCACACAGTGGTGACGGATGCGTCCCTCCTGGGATGGGGCGGCCACTTGGGAGAGGCGGAGATCAGAGGCCTCTGGTCTCCGGCGGAGTCCCGGCTCCATATCAATCTTTTGGAGCTTCGGGCGATCCGACTTGCACTGAAGGCATTCCTTCCCTCTGTCCGGGGAAGTGTAGTGCAGGTGTTCACGGACAACACCACCGCCATGTGGTATTGCAACAAACAGGGCGGGGTGGGGTCGTGAACCCTTAGGAGGCTCTGCGCCTCTGGACATGGCTGGAACATCAAGGCATTACTTGGTGGTTCAACACCTGGCAGGTTCTCTGAACGCCAGGGCCGACTAACTCAGCCGCCAGTGCTTGATGGATCACGAATGGCGTCTGAACTTGGACGTGGCGCAAGGTCTCTTTCTGCAGTGGGGAGAGCCTTGGTTAGATCTATTCGCCACCGAAGAGAACGCGCAATGTCATCAGTTCTGCGCGTTGGAATTTCCAAGGCGGCACTCGCTCGGCGACGCTTTTCGTCGCGAGTGGAGCTGCGGTCTGTTGTACGCCTTTCCGCCTATACCACTTCTGCCCAGAGTGCTGAAGAAGATCCGGCGCGACCGGGCCCAAGTCATCCTTGTGGCTCTGGATTGGGCACGAAGATACTGGTATCCCGAGCTACTCAACATGGCGATCGATCCCCCGATCCGACTGCCTCTTCGGGAGGATCTTCTGTCGCAGCAGCAGGGGACGGTCCTCCACCCGAACCTGTCCAGCCTCCACCTCCATGCGTGGAGATTGAGGGGCGACAGTTGACAGCTTTCGATCTTCCTCCCGAAGTCTGTGATGTCATTTTGGCAGCCAGGTGTCACTCCACTAAGACGGTATACGCCTGCAGGTGGAACAAGTTTGTGGCATGGTGCACAGCAAAGTCTGTGGATCCCCTTTCTGCCCCTCTTTCTGAGGTCCTTCTTTTCCTACTATCCTTGGCCCAGCAGGGCTCTGCTCTGGGCACTGTCAAAGGTTATCTTTCGGCCATCTCCGCCTTTCTCCGGCTTCCAGATCAGCCTTCTCTCTTTAAGTCCCCGGTTGTTAACCGTTTCCTGAAAGGCATTACACACACGTTTCCTCCCGTGCCTTTCATAATGCCTCAATGGGACTTAAATCGTGTCTTGACCTATCTGATGTGCGCTCCCTTCGAGCCCCTTCATAACTGTCCTTTACGTCTTCTTACTCTAAAGACGGCTTTCCTGGTAGCTATCACCTCTGCCAGAAGAGTGAGTGAGCTCCAGGCTCTTTCTTCTAAACCTCCTTTCCTTTCTGTTCATCCGGACAAGGTGGTTTTAAGGACCCGTCCTTCTTTCTTGCCAAAGGTTGTCACGCCCTTCCACATCGGGCAGACCATCACTTTGCCCACTTTCTTTCCGCCTCCGCATCCTTCCAAAGAGGAAGAGAGGCTCCATCGTCTGGACCCAAAACGTGCGCTCTCGTTCCATCTAAAGCGCACACAACAGTTCCGGGTGGATGACCAGCTCTTTGTTTGCTACGTGGGCGCCAAAAAACGTCGGGCTGTGCACAAACGCACCATCTCTCGGTGGGTCGTTTTGTGCATCAAAGCGTGTTACTTCTTGGCTAAAAAGGAGCCTCCTGTGGGGCTGCATGCCCATTCTACCAGGGCAACAGCAGCCACTACTGCCTTGGGACGCGGCGTTCCCTTGCAGGATATTTGTCAGGCAGCCACGTGGGCCTCGCTACACACATTTACCAAGCATTACTGCCTTGACAGTCAAGTCCGAAGAGACGGCTTCTTTGGCCGTTCTGTTCTCCGTGACTTTCTGGTGTAATCTATTTGCAGACCCACCACCGGGGTTGGTATTGCTGGGGTATCTATTCTAAGGTAAGGAATCTATCACTAACGTGTCTCTTTCAGATGCACAAGTTACTACTTGTGTAACGATATATCTGTAAGAGACATTAGTTAGTGATAGATTCCTTACCGCCCCACCCATCCTC
The DNA here is from genome assembly GCA_963921515.1 of Calotriton arnoldi. Classification (NCBI taxonomy): domain Eukaryota; kingdom Metazoa; phylum Chordata; class Amphibia; order Caudata; family Salamandridae; genus Calotriton; species Calotriton arnoldi. Next base: position 466,632 of record CAWUFW010012967.1, on the reverse strand, counting down.
CCCATTCTGCGAACTGATTCTAGGGTTAAGGTCATCCCTTTCAGGGCCCTAGTTTCATGGCACCAGTGGTCAGTTTCTTGCATGGCTCTGCGTTCCTGGCGCGGAAAGTCGTGTACAGAACTGACGTCAGCGCACATGGGTGGCGCCTAAGTAGTCTCCGTGACGTCATCTCGGCGCTTACGACGCCAGCGAAGAACGCGGAGCCGCACGACGTCACCTACCGACGCGCAGGGGTACAGCTGACGAAAAACTTTCCGGATCCAGTCTGACGCCTGGGGATATTCTAAGGTAAGGAATCTATCACTAACTAATGTCTCTTACAGATATATCGTTACACAAGTAGTAACTTGTGCTACTGGGTCAGAGGTAGTGCAAGTATTGAGGTCCACACCAGTTCGAAACAAACGGGGCTTTATTTTACCAAAAACACGTCTCCTAGGGGTTACCAGAGTTCAAAACATACAAATGAACAAGGTCGGAGGAGTCCTCTTCAAGGGGGATAATCCGTCTCATCCTGGTCCTTGGTCCCAAGGTTGGGGAGAGGGTTTCTTCGCTCTTCTTCCTCCTCCGGAGGTTATGCGTCACTCGGGCAAGAAAGAAAATAGGCAATAGTGAGACGGGCTGCCAATACTCTTACGTCAGGGAAGGGAGTGAGGGATCACCAGTGCTGTATCCTATTTACAGGCCGTGAGAAAGTGCAGGGGAATCACTGGGTGAACTAGACACGAGAGGGACGATTTTACTCATTGTCCTTCTCTCGTTTCCCTACCCACCCCGCCAAGCGGTCACGTACCTGGTGAAGCCACGCTCCTCCAGGAACGTGGCGGGGCGCAGCGATATACCGTTGGCCTCCTGCCTTACTCCTCACGCTCCCGTCCGTGGCGTCTTCCAAAGGCAGTGGCATGGTGACTCTCGGCATCTCCCTCTCGGCTCCAGTGGCGTCGGTGAACCAAACACCTTAGTTCCTTCCGGGGTTTTGAGCCTCTTCCTGGAACTGCCGTGTCCGCGGGATTGGTCGGGTGAAGGTGACGTCATGCGAGTGGGAGGACTCATCAATGGAAGCTGTCTCCTTAAAGGGACTGGGAGCGTTAAAAGGTGTCTCGGAATTCCATCTCGGGTCCCCCTCCGGCTCCCAAATACCGGGCTGTAAGGGAAGGAGACGAGGTCCGTCAGGTGAGGCTGTCCACCCCTTCTCCACAGATATAACTCCCTCTTCACCCTCCTCTCCGTCGGATGGGAAGGTGAAATCGTGACATTCCCTCCCCCTAGGATTCTCCCGATCGGGGAGAGGCATTACTCTGGACAGAAAGTCAGCGTTCCCATTCTCAGACCCTCTCCGGTGTTTCACTTCGAAGGAGAAGGGTTGGAGTGACAGGAACCAACGTAGGGTTATGGCCCTTGTTCCGGCTCATCCATTGGAGAGGGGCGTGGTCGGTGTAATGTGAGACCCTTCAAGGTAATACCTCAGTTTGTCGATGGCCCATTTTACAGCAAGGCACTCTTTTTCGATTGTGGGGTACTTCATTTCCCTCTGGAACAATTTTTGGCTTATAAAAAGGACTGGGTGTTCGATGCCCTCGGGATAGCTGAGACAGTACCGCCCCCAACCCACAATCAGAGGCGTCTGTTTGGAGAAAGAAAGGTCGGGTGAAGTCAGGAGATGAGAGAACCGGACTGGTGGTGATGGCCTCCTTTAAGCGTGAAAAGGCCTCCAGCATGGCCGCTGAGGGATTTAACAGAGTTTGGGCCTTTACATCTTTACGAAGGCAGTCAGTGAGGGGCCCTGCTATTTCTGAGAACTGGGGTATAAAGCGTCTGTAATACCCTAGCAAACCCAAAAAGGCCCTTCCGTCTCTTTTGGTGGTAGGGAAGGGGGTTTCTCTGATGGCCCTGACCTTTTCTTCTTGGTGGGCTATCATCCCGTGTCCCAACACATACCCCAGGTACCGTACCTTCTGAAAGCCTACTCTGGATTTTTTGGAGTTGATATGGAGGCCTGCAATCCCGTAAGGCATGAAGGATTTGTTCAAGGTGGTTAAGATGGTCCTCCCAGGTGGAACTGTATACCACTATGTCGTCTAGGTATGCAGACGCGTAGGCTTGGTGTTCACGGAGCACCGTATTCATCAAACATTGGAAAGTAGCGGGTGCTCCGTGGAGGCCGAATGGGAGGACCGTGAACTCGTACAATCCGTTGGGTGTAACAAAGGCTGTCTTGTCTCGATCTGATTGTTTGAGGGGGACTTGCCAATAGCCTTTCATGAGATCCAGAGTAGTGATATACCTAGCCTTCCCCAGCTTCATCTATCCTCGGGATAGGATAGGCATCAAATTTGGAGATGGCATTCAGGGCCCTGAAATCCATGCAGAATATGGTGGACCCGTCTGGCTTGGGCACCATCACTATGGGGGAGGACCATTCACTTCGCGATGGTCGAATGACCCCTAGTTCAAGCATCTTCTGTACCTCCTCCCGCACTGCCTGTCTCCGGGCTGCAGGAATCCTATAGGGCCTTTGTTTTATTATCCGGCCCGGGATGGTCTTGATGACATGCTCTGCCAGGCAGGTGCGTCCAGGAGCATCTGAGAATAGCGACGAGAAGGGTTTTAGTACCGTCTCTAGGGTTTGTCTTTCCTGTTCTAATAGGGTATCATTGACCACAAGTTGGTCTAATGTACAGGTGGGCGGTATACTCGTTGGGATGGTCAACCGGGCCGGAGTGGGTAACGGTCCTAACCATTTTTTTTAGTAGATTGATGTGGTAGGTCTGAATGCGAGAGGGTTTGACTTGGACTTTGTAACTGGTTTTACCCACAGTCCCTACTATTTTGTATGGGCCAAGCCACTCGGTCCTGAACTTACTGGTGGAGGAGGGCTTGAGCACCAACACCCAGTCGTCAACCTCCAACCGCCGCCACTTTTTTCCCTTGTCGTAAAAGTGCTTCTGTTTTTCTTGTTTTTTTTCCCAAGTGAGAATAGGCCAGGTACCTTAACTTTCCTATTCTGGATTTCAGGTTTTGAGTATACTCCAGGAATCCGCGGGTCTCTTCTTCCTCTTCGTTTTCCCATGTCTCCTTCGTCATGTCCAGTAGAGATCTGGGCTGTCGTCCGTAGAGCATCTCAAAGGAAGAACAGCCCAGGCTGCTTTGAACCTGACTCCGGACCACATAGAGAGTTAGAGGAAGTATTCTGTCCCACTCTTTTCCTTCGCTACTGAGCATTTTTTTCAATATCAGTTTTATTGTCCCATTATATCTTTCCACCAAACCATAGTTTTGGGGATGATATACCAATGTTTTGATGTGACTGAGGTTTAAGGTCTTACACACCTCCTTCATTAGTCTGGAAACGAACGGGGTACCCTGGTCAGTCAATATCTCTTTTGGAAATCCCACTCTTGAGAAGAGCTCGATCAGACGGTCTGCGATGTTCTGGGTGGTGGGTGCTGTTAAGGGGAAGGCCTCCGGAAGCGGGTCGCATAGTCTACGACCACTAGGGCGTATTGATGTCCTTTGCGGTGTCCTATGAGGTCCATCCCTACTCGGGAGAAAGGTGTCCCTATGACAGGTAATGGTTGCAAAGGTACAGGAGGGGGGCGGTAAGGGTTTCTCTTTTGGCATATCCCACATTCCTGACAGTGTTTTTTAATGTCGTTATACACCCCCGGCCAGTAGAAATGAAGTAGGACATTCTGAGTGGTTTTCTCTGTGCCAATATAGCCAGCGGTGAGATGGGAGTGTGAGAAAAACAATATCTGGTTTCGGAAAGCAGAAGGAACCAATTATTGGGGAGCCCCTTCTTTCGTCCCTTTTTGGTATAACAGCCCTCCCTTTACGACAAAATTGGGATACCCAGAGGGGGGGTTGGCATCATTAGCCCTGTCGCTCTCCCAGGCATTGCGGAGAGACGGGTCGTTGTTCTGTGCAAACCTGAAACTCCTGTCAAGGAGTCAGGGCTCGGGGGTCAGCATGGCTGGTTGGGGCGTTCCTCCTCTGTGATCCCTTGCTGTCCTGTCCTGGTGATGACGTACAGTGTAAAGGAACATCCCTAGGAAACTTGGGTTGTCTGTCCCTATAATAAGGGCTTCAGGAAGTTCTTTCATCACCCCTACCCTGACAGTATGAGGAGCTTCTCCCTGTAAAGCAGGTCCACGTGGGCCACGGGATAGGGCTTTTCATCCCCATGGGGACACTTAATGTGTACGAGGGTGTCGGGTAGTATTTGCCTTGGGTGTACCAAGTCCCCTTGAATGACGGATTGCTTACACCCCGAATCTAGTAATGCCTTTACCATGTGCCCGTTCACTTTCACACTCACATAGTAGGCGTTTCCCATGTCCGCTGTGTACAGGACGGACCTCAGGATGTATCCCACCTCCATCGGTTCTTCTGTGGATCGTTTTCGGGGACACGCCCGGGCTATATAGCCCCAGTCTCTACAGTCGAAGCACTGTGGGCCTTTGAATGGAGGCATCTCCGGTTTTTGAAAGCGAGCCTTCATGGGGGTCTGGTGGGGGTTTGTTAGGACGTTTCTCATACTTCCCGGGGACGTGCTGGGTTACTCGCTCAGGCTCCCCTGGGAGGGAGCGTGGTTGTGCTCGTGAGAAGGTAACAGCCATCTCAACTGCTTCTGCGGTGGTCAGGCGGGAATGCTGGCATAGCCACCTTTGTGTGTTGTAGGGTAGAGCCTCTAGGAATTGCTCTAAGTATATCCTATCCATTATTTCTTCTTTTGTACTGTCCAGAGGTTTCAGCCACTTGTCTGCAGCGGCCTTAAGCCTGAAGAATAAAGTTTTGGGGTTTTCTCCGGGGCATCCCTTTTCCTTCCGGAAACGCACCCGGTATGCCTCGGCATCCAGTCCCAGATGATCAAGTATGACCGCCTTAATCGTAGCGTAGGGGGTGTTTCCCGGGGGGTTCGCTACCTGGTAGGCAGCCTGTGCTTCCCCTGATAACAAGGGCGCCAGAAAGAAAGGCCACTTTTCAATCAGCCAGTTGCAGGCCCTAGCTGCCCTTTCAAAGTTGAGTAGGTACGCGTCGGGGTACTTTTGAAGTGAGACACCTGTGGGACCTGGTGGGAGAACTCCGGGGTTTGGGGCCCCTGTGGGCGATTTTTCACTGGCTAGTCTCTGTAGGCTTTCCATTTGCGCAGAGATACTGTCTTTGAAGACCTCTCTGTCGGCCTGTGCCAACGTCATTTGGCGCTCCACCGCCCATTCTAACCGTTCTTGCCCTTTAATTATATGTTGGATCAGGGCGTCCATTATGTCCGTACTAATGGTTAGTTTGCCCACATTCTCCACCACTTCTTGCGGGGTTACTGGGTCAGAGGTAGTGCAAGTATCGAGGTCCACACCAGTTCGAAACAAACGGGGCTTTATTTTTACCAAAAACACGTCTCCTAGGGGTTGCCAGAGTTCAAAACATACAAATGAACAAGGTCGGAGGAGTCCTCTTCAAGGGGGATAATCCGACTTATCCTGGTCCTTGGTTCCAAGGTTGGGGAGAGGGTTTCTTCGCTCTTCTTCCTCCTCCGGAGGTTATGCGGCACTCGGGCAAGAAAGAAAATAGGCAATAGTGAGACGGGCTGCCAATACTCTTACGTCAGGGAAGGGAGTGAGGGATCACCAGTGCTGTATCCTATTTACAGGCCGTGAGAAAGTGCAGGGGAATCACTGGGTGAACTAGACACGAGAGGGACGTGTTACTCGTTGTCCTTCTCTCGTTTCCCTACCCACCCCGCCAAGCGGTCACGTACCTGGTGAAGCCACGCTCCTCCAGGAACGTGGCGGGCGCAGCGAGATACCGTTGGCCTCCTGGCTTACTCCTCATGCTCCGGTCCCTGGCGTCTTCCAAAGGCGGTGGCGTGGTGACTCTCGGCGTCTCCCTCTCGGCTCCAGTGGCGTCGGTGAACCAAACACCTTCGTTCCTTCCGGGGTTTTGAGCCTCTTCCTGGAACTGCCGTGTCCGCGGGATTGGTCGGGTGAAGGTGACGTCATGCGGGTGGGAGGACTCATCAATGGAAGCTGTCTCCTTAAAGGGACCGGAAGCGTAAAAAGGTGTCTCGGAATCCCATCTCGGGTCCCCCTCCGGCTCCCAAATACCGGGCTGTAAGGGAAGGAGACGAGGTCCGTCAGGTGAGGCTGTCCACCCCTTCTCCACAGATGTAACTCCCTCTTCACCCTCCTCTCCGTCGGATGGGAAGGTGAAATCGTGACAGATGGCCATTGATCTCTTTCTCTTATCAAGAAGTCATATTCATGGATTTTTATAAATGTTAAAAGCTATGCCCGTTTGAGTTTCATTCACCCATATAGCACACTTAGCTTTACTTAAGGAGTTTCCTACTCTGGGTATTTGGAGCTTATCCAAAATTATAAACACATTGCTAATGTAGTAAGTTCCTTTTTGGGCCGATTTTGGTTCTCCCTTATTTTAGCCTACCTACACGTTTTGGGCCACTCTGCCTTGCGCAGCTACACACATCATTTATTTTGTGCCATGATATTATTTTAGAAATACACTGTAAATGTTATTATTATTCAGTTCTTCTTCCTGGGATTCAGTCTGAACATTTGGTACAATGACAAACAACATGGTGCCCTGTTTTTCTGTGCTCGGATAGTGACAGCTAATGTTTAGACACAACAGAGAGGCACAGCTGCTGTTTTCCAACACAGCACTTCTTATCATATAAACCAGGACTTGCCCTTTGGAAAACAGAGAGGAGAATTCTAGCAGAAGGGAAAAGTCTTGGAACGGGCACACCAGACTTGCACAAACTGGGATGCGGACCACCTAACTACAAATGGCAGGTATGGGGGTCCAGTGCTAATCCCAGAGATCACTTATATATCCCTTTGCCCATGTAGTGAGGGTAGGCTTAGGCAGATAGGTCATTGTCCATGATAGTTTTTAAAATTTTGTATATAGTTTGCTTGTAATGTTAATTACTCTGCTCAGTTGTATATATCTTCTAATTGCAGCACAATTGCTTTATAATAGAGCACGATAGCTTCAATAAATATTGTAAACTTTTCTCTTTTCTTTCTTTTGGTTATTATGGACATGCATGAGTGAGAAAGGAAAGGTTATGATCGGTTTCCACGGTTCCCTTGTGGACTAGAGAGTTGTGTTTTAGGTTTCCAATTCACCTGTTACTCTGGGAAGGTTAAGAGGGCAGGTGAGGCACTATGAGCTAGTCTGATTTGGGCCCATAGGTACTGATGTGGTATGAGGATTCAGTCCCTACAAACTGACGTCCTGTGATTCCAAGGCACAGTTCTGTTTCCAAACCGAATCCCTGCAACATGGCGCTACCAACGATCGTCTGGTACTTATTCTGCGGGTTTCCTGAGTAGTACTTGTGCATGTCCATAATACCCCTTACACCTACCACCGGAGACGTCCATGATATTGGAGATTAATCCTCCACAGTATTTTAGGAAGCACCTCATTTTAACTCTTGGTTTTTCAAGCTTGAAATTTTAAAAGGATTTCCCTTTTTCGTGTTTGCACTTTGTTTCCATTGTTATTCTGATCATGGCGCAGCTACAGCCTATTCCTATTACAGACGATTGCAAACCTTCAGTCCATGAGCATGTAACTGTACATGGCCTTACAAATGTAGGTGGTGACTTTATTTTTGTTTTGACTATTGCTTTGAAGTCTTTTATTCTTCGGTCAACTTTCCGGCTTTCGATGCTAATAGCAAAACATTTCATGAATACACAGTTGTTGCACCACCACAAGCATGAAGAACATATGTGCTCTTAGAAATACGACTATCACATTGGGAACATCAAACTTGGTTCTGAGGTGGCCTTCCACTTGTACTTCCACCAGTACGCATGGGTCCCCTTAGTAATGAAGGGGCCACCAGGCCAGCCTTAGCTGGTCATACACCATGCCCTAATTTAGCGACTCTCAATGCTTAAGAGTTACAACAATTATATAATGGTCTAGTTCTCTTCCAGGGGATCCTCATCAATAGTCATAAGCACTGAATATTCCCGGCCATGAGCCGGGACCCCGGAACCAATAAAAAAATATATGTGAAAAACATATATATACAGCTCTATATATATATACATATATCATTTTTTTCCATAGCAATGCAGTCAACATATAGTAGGCTACACAATGTAATAACAAATTACTGTTTTTATAAACACATAATGAATCTATAGACCACAGGAGGGCAAGTGACACTTGAACTCTTTTTAATGAGTAAGACTCATGAAAAAAACTGCAAAAACAGCAGACATTGTTAGCCTACAGGCTGCATTGTAAACCAATAACATAGGAAGTGAAAGCAATTGTACAAAAAACTGGCACTGTGCCTTTAAGGCAGCCATGACCCCTAGCTTCCCATCATGCCTCAGGGGTGACAGTTAGGTCAGTTGTTCTTTCCGGCTCCTTCAGTCAGGACCCTGGAACTCACAGCTCTGACTTTTTTGTCAGAAAATTGTTTTCAAAATCTACGTTTCTACTCTTCACTCGACGTCTTTTTAGCCTTAGAGTGAAATACTATCTTTCCTGAGACATAACATTTTTATTATCTGTCAGAATGCCTTCTCTTTTCGACCCATGCCCTTCCTGTGGCAAAAAGGACTGACACACATTCGGTGTGTATTTTCTGCCTCCCTGACTCTCCCTCTCCAGAGACCTGTCAGCATTGTGAAAAGCTGTCCAGGAGAACCATCAAGGACAGGGAGAGGATCAGAGTTTATGGGCTCTCTGAAAGAGGTAGGTCTCCAGTGAGACAAAAGAAAAAGAGAGCTCGATCAACGTCAAGAAGCAAGATTCCACTCTGCTCGTCATCGGGATCGGCGTCGAACCTACCAGCGGCGAAGAAGAAGGCGACGTCGAAGTCTTCGACGGTGCAGGCGCACCGATCGACTTCAAGAGTCGAGTCAAGTATCGGAACCTCCGTTGGCGTCAACCCGGCGATGTTCAACGTCGAGGAACAGATCTCCGCCGGCGTTGAAGGAACGTTCGGGGTAGAGACATGATGCTCCGTCTGCGACCTCTCGTGGGCGATCGACATCGAAGCACAGGTCTCCGCCGAGATCGACGTCGAAGCAGGCCCACTCTGACGTCGAAGCATAAGTCTCTGTCGTCGCATTCCCAGAGGCAATCGACGTCGAGACAAAAGATCCTTCTGCCGTCACCCAGGGGATCGGCGTCGAAGCAGAAAACTCCATCTTCCTCTCATAAGTCGACGTCGAGACATGGGTCACAGACGAAAAGGCGTTCAGTGTCGAGGCACAGGTCTCCGCCTGCATCTTCTAGTAATCAGCCGACGTCGAGGCACAGGACTCTGTCGGCGTCGCCACACACGCGTTCGACGTCAAGACTATCACCGCCTCCAGACAAGAGACGATCGACGTCGACTCACAGACCTCGTTCGACGTCGAGGCACAGATCTCCTTCGGTGATCATTTCGTCCTAACCTTCACCGGCACCGAGGGCAGAATCTCCAGCACTGGGTCACACAGAGTCCCCTCGTTCAACGTCGAGACACTCCACGTCAAGGCATTCTCGCCATTCGGCGTCGACCCACCGTTCTGGCTCAAGACTCTCATCCGCTTCACCCTCGGGCTCACCGGAGGTGGCTATTTCAACATCAAGCAGTCCAGCTCCTTCTCCAGTGCGAGCCCGCGAAGCTGTAACCCCTGCACGGGAGGAAAGGCAAAAGACTCCATCAGTTCATTTATCTCCTAGATGGATGCTACCTCTGCATCACTGGCAGAGAGGTCCAGCAAGGGGTAATCAGGACTATTCCAGCCCTTTGCATAGGTCTCCGCTGGCCCGGCTGGTGCAAGCAGCGGATCGCTCACCTACTGCTTCACCAAGGGGTCGAGAGCGCACTCATACTCCTGCATCCTCCTCCAGAAGAAGATCCAGGTCTAGATAATACGGGTGAAGACACACATCTCCGACAACTTCGCCCTCTTCCACTCGTTCTTCAAAGAGGGATTATTCACCGACTTTGACTGACAGTCCTCCGTCGAGGATCTCTCCGGTGGATGACGTCAGTACTTTTCAGGACGTTCTGACCAGAGGGGCGAATAAGTTGAACATTGTTATGCCCATTCAACAGTCTTCATCCTCTGTGATATTCGAAACGCTGTGGCAGAAAGCAGCTTCCAGACCACTGTTGCCCTTGGTGCCGGGCCTACTACAACCAGTTATGGATGTCTTCCTGATGCCTGCTACACTCAAAACGGAGCCAGCATTTTAAAGAAGTATAGACCCCCGCTGGAGGATCCTTTGTTCCTCAGATCTGACCTCCACCTGACTCAGTGATTATAGCGGCTGCAAAAAAGACCCATGCGGTGACCTCATCATCATCTGTCCCTCCAGATAAGGACAGCAGGGCACAGGATTCATGGGGCAGGAAGGTCTGTGGCACGTCAGCCTCCATGATGAAAGTCTCCAGCGCCTCAGCGCTCTTAGGGCGCTACGATAGATCCCTGTGGGACTCGCTTCAGAGGTTCATGGACAAACTCCCAAAGTTGGACCGTAAGGACTTTGAAGAGGTGTTACAAGAGGGAAGCCTGGTAGCAAATCAGGTGATCAGCGCCGCAGCTGATGGAGCTACACTGTCGGCGCATGCCTATGCACATGGGATATGTGTCCGAAGATCTTCATGGCTCAGGTTGACTGCGCTAAAGCCAGAAGCGCAATCTCGCATCCTCAATTTGCCGTTCTCAGGGACATCTTTATTCGGTACGCACACCGATGAAGAGATGTCGAGGATGAAGACAGAGCTGGATACTTTAAAGGCGGTTGGCCTTGAGAAAAGAAAAGAGTTCAAGTGCTGTTACAGACCGTACGATAAGCGACCCTTCCACCACAGGGTTCAAACCCCTCATTGGCAGAGGCAACAACATCAACAGACCCAGTCCAAGTCACACTGTCAGGGTCGTCACACCCCCAGAGGGAGAGGAACTCCTCGTCAGTCTACTACCTCAACAAGAATATCTGCCAAACAATGAGTCTCTGCTTCCCCCATCGCCGTCATCCACTCCAGTGGGGGGGGAAGTGTTGCAAAGCATCTAGAAGAGTGGCGTGCGATCACACAAGATCAGTGGGTGTTGACTACACTACAGAATGGATACTCACTTCGTTTCAAGCATCGACCTCCTGCGATCCCTCTAATAAAAACAATGTGTCATCAAATAAAAATACTCCGACGGGAAGTTGCCATCCTCCTGCGAAAATCAGCCATCGAGAGGGTCCCTATCTCGCAACGAGGTCGAGGAGTATACTCAAGATACTTCCTGGTAAGGAAAAAAGGTCGGAAGGCAGAATACAGGCCCGTTCTCGATCTTCGGGCCCTAAACAAGTCTATCAAAAAGGAAAAGTTTTGCATGCTGGCTCTCCATCAAATATATCCACATCTGCGAAGGGGAGATTGGATGTGTTCGTTGGACCTGCAAGATGCATACTTCCATGTCCCGGTCAGTCCACTGCACAGGAAGTTCCTGCGTTTTCTGGTGGGATCGACACATTACCAATTCAAAGTCCTACCCTTCGGATTGAAGTCAGCTCCTCGGGTGTTCACGAAGTGCATGGCAGTAGTGGCAGCCGCTCTACGTCGCAGAGGCATTTTCGTGTATCCCTATCTCGACGACTGGCTTCTGAAGGGTCCATCCCCCCAGAACGTGGGGAACGATTTCCAACAATGTCTGAAGCTATGCCAGCAGCTAAATCAACTTTGAGAAATCGAAGCAGCAGCCCACACAAAGAATCCAGTATCTGGGGGCAACAATAGACTCCGCAATAGGAAAAGTGTTTCCTTCGGAGGAGAGACTGTTATCTATCATGCTGAAGGGCAAACGAATTTTACACAACGGCTTGCCTTCGGTTCGTCAGGTTGCCTCTCTCCTGGGGTCAATGGCATCCTGTATTTTTCTGGTCCCGAATGCCAGGCTCCGAATGCGTCCTCTGCAGCAAAACCTAGAGGACATGTGGGATCAACGCTCTGCTCGGTGGGACGACAGAATACATCTGTCAGAGGCAGCCAGGGCATCAATCCCATGGTGGATGCGGAAGGAGAATCTGCTGGTAGGGATTCCATTCCATCAAACTCCTCCCTCTCAGTCATTGATCACGAACGCCTCCCTCCAAGGTTGGGGAGCCCACATGGGGTCTCTTCAGACTCAGGGTCGTTGGTCAGCAAAAGAAAAGTTGTACCACATCAACATGTTAGAGCTCAGAGCGGTACATCTTGCTCTCAAAGCCTTCCTGCCTTCGATCCAGACCAACTCCATCCTGGTTCAGACGGACAACACGACTTCCATGTACTATCTGAACAAGCAGGGAGGAACTCGATCGAGATCCCTGTCGCTGGAAGCGCAAGCATCTGGCACTGGCTCCTGGCGAGGAATCTCTCCATAACGGCAATCCATCTGCCAGGAGAGCAGAATTCACAAGCAGATGCTCTCAGCCGGCACTTCGAAGACCAACAGGACTGGGTTCTAAACGACGAGGTCGTCGAAAGTATCATCCAAGAATGGGGTCGTCCAACCATCGACCTTTTCGCTGACGACGCAAACAAGAAATGCCGAGACTTCGCCTCAAGGTACTACCAACCAGGGTCGAAAGGGAATGCCCTTTTGATCAGTTGGTCAGGGGCATTTGTGTACGCCTTTCCTCCCCTTCCACTCATTCCAAAGGTCGTGACCAAACTCTCCCACTCAGAAGCGAGAATGATCCTAATTGCTCCGGACTGGCCGAGGCAGTGGTGGTATCCGGACCTTCTTCACCTGTCAGAACGTCCACACAGGAGGCTGCCGTGCAGACCGGACCTGCTGTCCAAGATGAACGGGAGCATCTATCACCCCAAACTTCCATCACTGAACTTGACAGCATGGCTCCTGAGGTCCTCCAGTATGGCCATTTAGGGCTTCCTCAGGACTGCATGACCATCCTGAAAGAGGCTAGGAGACCTTCCACAAGACACTCCTATGCCTGTAAATGGAAACGCTTTTAAATTTGGTGTATACAGAATAATTGTAGTCCTACCAACGGACAGGAAGAAGTAATTTTGCCCTACCTGCTTCATCTAGCTAGGGCAGGCCTGAAATTCTCTTCCATTAAGGTACACCTAGCTGCCATTACTGCGTATAGGCGTTCCCCTTCTCAGCCTTCCTTTTTCCAACTGCAGGTCGTAAAGGATTTCTTACAGGGTCTGAAGAAGGTCTATCCTCCTGTTCGGCGTCCTTCACCACCCTGGGAACTGAACCTGGTACTTTCTAAATTGATGGGCCCCCCCTTTGAACCGATCCACAAGGCGACACTACAGCATCTGACATGGAAGGTGGCCTTCCTTGTGGCGATTTCTTCAGCTCGCAGGGTGAGCGAAATTCAAGCCCTCTGCTCAAAAGAGCCTTACACTGTTTTTCATGTTAATAGGGTTGTTATGAGAACCCACCCCGCCTTTCTCCCGAAGGTGGTGTCGGATTTTCATGTGAATCAGACCATTTTGCTTCCAACTTTCTTTCCAAATCCCTCTACCCCAGCTGAGAGGGCTCTTCACTCATTAGATCTGAAGAGGGTTCTGAAATTTTACTTGAACAGGTCTCAATCTATTAGGAAAACCGATCAGCTGTTCATCAATTACGGTTCGATCAGGACAGGTTTTCCGGCTTCTAAACGTTCTATCTCCAGATGGATAGTTTCATGCATCAAACTGGCTTATCAGATAGCGCAGAAGCCTCTGTGGTCTAGACCAAAAGCACATTCTACTAGGGGAAAAGCAGCAACCTCTGCATTCCTTAACAATGTACCGATTTCCGAGATCTGTAAAGCAGCCACTTGGAGATCTATACATAAATGTACAAGACATTGTCTTGATTCTGATACCAGGGCAGATACCCAAGTAGGTCAGGCCTCCTTGAGTAATCTGTTCCACAAATGATTGAGTCTGCTTGTGGATTTGGGTCATTCTTTCTCATTTGCCTGCAGGTGGAGGATGGGCTTGCTATTCTATTCAGTGCTTATGACTATTGATGAGGATCCCCTGGAAGAGAAGGATAAGTTACTTACCTGTAATCCTAGTTCTCTTCCAGGGGTATCCTCATCAAAGTCATAAGCAACACTCCCGCCTCCCCAGGCATATGAGACTGTTATGTTGTTAAGATATATCTTTGTGCCCTGACCTTCAGGTCTCCGCAAAGAACAACTGACCTAACTGTCACCCCTGAGGCATGATGGGAAGCTAGGGGTCATGGCTGCCTTAAAGGCACGTGCCAGTTTTTTGTACAATTGCTTTCACTTCCTATGTTATTGGTTTACAATGCAGCCTGTAGGCTAACAATGTCTGCTGTGTTTGCAGTTTTTTTCATGAGTCTTACTCATTAAAAAGAGTTCAAGTGTCACTTGCCCTCCTGTGGTCTATAGATTCATTATGTGTTTATAAAAACAGTGATTTGTTATTACATTGTGTAGCCTACTATATGTGGACTGCATTGCTATGGAAAAAAATGATATATGTAGATATATATAGAGCTGAATATATATATGTTTTTCATTTCTATTCTTTTATTCTTTCCGGGGTCCTCGCACATGGGCGGGAATATTCAGTGCTTATGACTTTGATGAGGATACTCCTGGAAGAGAACTAGGATTACAGGTAAGTAACTTATCCTTAGACTATATAGACGCTAACGCAATAGGCTTTGAGCACCTTGTTGGCAGTCCCAGCAAGGGTTGGCCTGCCTGGGCAGGCCCTATGGTCTGTAGTGCCTACAATAAGTCCTGTAATTGTTCATTCAATTATGGGCAAACTTTCCGCAAATCGTGAGGAAATTCAATTTTGGATCGGCCCAAAAAATCGATCAAATTGAAGCTATGTCTCCAGTTAAGGGACCTCAAGACAAGCACAGAAAATTGACTATGCGCTTACCCCATGGAATGGTTCCCGGAATAGGTGGCTGTAAACCTTGGGGCAAAGTTTTTGCTGCAGTCTACACCATTATTTATTTATTTATTGTCGGATTTGTAATGCGCATGGCTGCCCCAGCGATGGGGCGTCCCAGCGCAACCAAAAGACTCGAGACTGTAAAGGGTGAAGAAAGTTAGGCCGGGAAGAGCCAGGTCTTTATGGCTTTGCGAAAGGCCAGATGATTCTGGATCCCTCTGATGGAGGCAGGAAGCGAGTTCCATAGTCTGGCCGCGAGCGTTCTAAAAGAGCGGCCTCCAGCTCTGGCTCTTAAGAATCGGGGAATACAAGCCAGCCCTTGGTCAGCTGAGCGTAAAGAACGCCGAGGAACATAGAAAGCTAGGAGATCCGCCAGCCCCGATAGTGCTTGCTGAGTCAGAATTCTGTGAGCCACACATAATGTTTTAAACTGAATTCTTTTTTCCACTGGCAACCTATGAAGTTTAGGTAGAAATTTAGACACAGAGCAAGATTTCGGGAGCGCCAGGAGAATACGGGCTGCTGCATTCTGTATTCTCTGCAAACGTCGGGTACTGGACTTATTGGCACCTAAATAAAGAGAGTTGCCGTAGTCTAACCTAGATAAAATCGTAGCCTGAACAATGGTCTGACGAGTTTTTGAATCAAAGAAGCCAAGTAAAGGTTTTAAACCTCGTAAGAGCCCGAAGCAGGTCCCTGCTACTGATTTAGATTGGGTGTCAAAGGAGAGACCACTGTCAATCCAAACACCGAGATGCTTAACTGCCTCTTTAGGCGAGGGTGCTGGTTTTAATCGATCTGGCCGGTATTGCTCAGACCACATATCACGGTCCCTCCCGAACAGCAGAATTTCAGACTTACTGGCATTCAGCTGCAAGCCGTTTGAGGCCATCCAATCCGCGATCACCAACAAGTCCTCCTTAAATTTCACGAGGTTGTGGTTACATTTCTTTGAGAAGGCAATAACCAGTTGGGTGTCGTCAGCGTACGACACCAACGACAACCCTCTGCTTTTAGCCACCACTGCTAGAGGTTGGACAATGATGTTGAAAAGTAAGGGGCTCAGTATTGAGCCCTGTGGCACCCCCTGTTGCAGGGCGTACTCCAGAGAGTGGAAAGGTGGCACTCTGTCTATGTCTGTCTTGCCGGCGGTGTTAGATACAGAACAAACACGGGGCAGCTGCTGTTTCCTTTCTTGGCCAAATCATTCCTTGTACTGCGACGTACGCCTGCATGTTTTGAAATGCAGATACCCCTTATGTTGGTTTTAAAGGCCTCCCAGAGCACAGAGTGAGTTGCAACAGAGCCAGTATTAGCAGTAAAATACTCAATAGCATTTCAAATTTCAGACCGGAAAACCTCTTCTAGAAGTGCTGTTTCGGGGAAGCACCAGCATCGAATGGAGAAGCCGGAGCATGGAACAAGAATTGCCATTTTTACTGGGGCATGATTGGAAAGAGGGTGAGGTGGGCCACAAAAGGTCTCCTCGAGAAACATACCAGTGATCTGTGTGGGCCCAAACATTGTGAGGTGCAGAGTAGAAAGTATAGTCTTTCGCATGGGTGTTGCGGGATCACCGGGCATCAGTTAGCTGTAAACTATCTAGAATGTCAGTGAACACCTTTAGTTATCTAGGCTTTGCGACCAAGGGAGAGCCAGTTGTTTCAAGAAGTGGGTTGCATATGAGGTTGAAGTCACCTCCCATAAGAGCAGGAGTGCGGCCTATTAACGCAGACAGTTTATGGTAGAACTCTGGAGAGTCTGTGTTGGGTACATAGATATTGACAAGGAGTGCTGACATATCTGCCATTATGCCAGATACCAGTGAGGATCTACCCTCAGTGTCAGGGACACACCCCCGGCAGACAAAGGGGATGATCTCATGACCAAGGATGCAAACTCCACTGGAATAGGAGCTGTAGTATGCAAAGTAGTGGGCAGAGCCCCCGTGGCAGCATATGTACAGGTATTGCAAGGAGAAAGGTGCATCTCTTGTGAAAATGCTAATTTAACCCCATGTCTGATGAGATAGGTGAGCACCTGTTTACCCTTTCTAGGGTTATTGAGGCCCCTGATGCTCCAAATACAAGGGAGCTCAAATTCTGAACCTACACCAGGACGGTGCATCATTCAATCTAGGGTGAATAGCATGCAGATGTGAGGTTGTGCCATTGAACAGTGAAATAGCATGACAGTGGAGTAACAACGAAAATCAAATAGAACATTACAATACAACCCCCACCCACACCAGAAGAAGGGCTCTCAAGTGAATCCCATCATCCCAAGAACAAAGCAAGTAAACAAATGTTTTGGTATACACCTCAAGAGTGGGAGGGTGACAACGCTCTGTAGAGGATCGACCGGCATTAGAGCGAAATTATACGAGTATGAGGGCTGTCCAACTAAGCAATTAGCCCAACAATTGCGCACAACGGAAAGAGAAAATAGTGGCAAATCCATGAAAGGCAATAAAGGCAAAAAAAAGAAAGCAAATATAACAAGCAGAACATTGCCGTCAGAGCAGAGGTGATCAGGGCAGCACGTCACACTGGGATCCCAAGGCATCTGAACGGGGACACCCGTGGCGAGGGGTGGCCGGATAAGTTAATATGTAGCTTGTGTTGTTGGCTGAACTGTAGAACCTCAGCGAGGACCTGGAATATATGATGACATCCATTTAGTTCAACCCTCAAGTGAGCTGGGTACAGCATATTGTATTTGAGGCCTTGTTTTTGAAGGGTGCGTTTTACATCCCCAAACTGGTGTTGTGACTCTTGAACCGCTTGCATGAAATCTGGAAAAAGGATGGAGACTGTCCCTGATAATGTAGTGGTCTCTTCCCGCGAGCCAGCCTCAGCCCCGTGTCTCAGTCTCAAAAATTCAGTAACTGGGCAATGATTGGGCGCAGGGAGGCACCATTTAAAGGATGAGGTCCAAGTGTTCTATGAGCTTGTTCCACGACAAAGACCTCTGTAAAGGCAGGTCTACCAAACAGTTCCACAAATACTTCAATATGCCCGGTTTCATGGTTTCCGCCACCCCCGCAATGCGGAGGTTATTGCGGCGTGACCGTGCCTCCAAATTCTTGTTCTTGTCCACAGTAGCTTTTAGCATGCGCTCCACAATCTCGAGGTGCTTCAAGGTGTCCACGCTCCCATGCTTCATCTCCGAGATTCTGCGCTCTGCGCCATCGAGACATGTGGCGTGTTAGTCTAGGCGGTCGTGCACGCGGTCTAGGCAGCTGGTAAGGGTGTCAAGTCATGTATCAATAGCCAGGAAACCAGCACGGAGTTCAGGCATGATGGCAGCAACCCCATCAGGGGGTGGCTTGCAAGCCCCATCTGCAGGGGGCTTGTCGGTGTTCGGTCGAGGAGTGCTGGCAACGCGGGGTCCTTGCAGCCTTAAAGGACAGCTGTTTCTGTTTGAGATCACCACGACCCATCACACCAACATAGCAGAGGTACTCAGTAGTGGCAAAAGCATAGGTCCAACAGTCACATCCAAACAAAGGGAACATTGAGTCACTGGCTCCCCACGACCGCAAGACAGCCAAGAAGCAGACACTGCAATATATTTTCCAGTCTAGAGCACTGCAGAGGGTATAGACAGGCTGGTGGGCATGCCAGGACAGTGTGCAACAGACAAGGTTGGCAGTACATGTGGAATGAGTTTACCCCAGGTTTAGAAAGGCGCATGGGCCGCAAAAGCAAGAAGGCCTTAAATAGATGGTCAGTAGAGGGTACCCAGCATGAGGAGAGTCTTACACCCTGCGCAAGCCCCACCCTGTACTTACAGCAAGTGGGCAGTCCTGGGGCGGATGGCATGTGCACTAGCTGTCCCAGCGTCCAACTGCGGACGGGACAATGCAGCAGATCACAAGGCCCAGTTGCTGACTCACCGTGCAGGGCCGAAATGGCCACCAGGCCCCACCACTTGGCATGTGCAGAAATGATGTGGGCGCCATCGTGGGTCCGCCTCCCCAGAGGCGCAGGGAACGGGTGGGCGGGGGAAGCACAGGCCCGCGTATCTGAAAGAGACACGTTAGTGACAGATTCCTTACCTTAGAATATCCCCAGGCGTCAGGCTGGATCCGGAAAGTTTTTGCGTAGCAGTACCCTTGCGCGTCGGTAGGCGGCGTCGTGCGGCTCCGCGTCCGGCGTCGTGATCGCCGGGATGACGTCGCGGGCAGTACTTAGGCGCCGCCCCTGCGCGCTGACGTCAGTTCTTCTTTTTCCGCGCCAGCAAGCGCAGATCCGGGAAGAGAGGTGCCCTGGTCTTTTTTTGACCATACTTTTTGGTGAATTTTTCACTGTTTTTCTCAATCGACTTCAAGGTGTCGTAGGGATGCCCGGGTTTAAACGTTGCAGCGCCTGTGCTCGGATGATGTCCGTCACTGACCCGCATTGGGAGTGTCTCTTCTGCCTCGGCCGAGGCCACGACACGGAGTCTTGTACCGACTGCCAGGCCCTCAACCCGAAAGCTTTGCGAGAGCGGTCTCGAAAGCTCCTCGAGGCCCGGCATTCGGCTCCGCGGAAGCCCCGGTCGCGTGAGAGGTCCAGGGGTCGATCGCGGAGTCCACACCGGTCGTCGGCATCGAAGTCTTCTTCGTCCGGTAAGTCGAAACACAAAAAGTCCAAAAAGCATCATCGCTCTAGGACTTCGCCTCGCCGGTCTCGCGACTCGGCTGAGTCCCCTCCCGGCACCGTCCCCGCCCCCGCGGCCCCGGACATGCCTGTGGAGTCGCCCCCGCAATACCCGCCCTTCCCGGGTTCGGGGGCGGATCCGGCCAAAGTGCAGGAATTCCTGTCGGCCATGGCCCGCCTCTTCGGGCCTCCAGGTCCCTCCGGTGCGCCTTCGGGCCCTGATGGGGTTGCTCCGGCGTCGCCGACGGCTCCGGCCCCGGCGTCGCCCGTGCCTCCAGCCTCGATCCCGGCTCCGGCTTCGGCCCCGGCCTCGATCCCGGCTCCGCAACCCCCATCGACGCCGGTCGACCTAACGACACCTCCGCCGGCGCCGATGTCTCCGGTGCCGTTCTCGACGCCGCCTGGGGCTCCGGGCGGTGTCGTTCCCCAGTTCCTTCCGGCTCCGGACATGCACCCGGACCGACGTCGCTCGACGCCGGTTCCGGCGCCGATGAGACCTTGGGTCCCAAATGTCCCTCCTCCCCCTTATTTTGAACCTGAGGAGGACCAGGAGGACTGGGAGGGGTCTGATGACCCTCTGACACAACAGTGTCAGTACGATGAGGACTGGACAGAGGGTCTAGGGGATGCCAGTGGTCTAGATACTTCCCCTGACACTGGCATGCTGTCTCCTCCCGTGGCTACGGAGGAGGGAGCCAATTTTGCAACGGTGTTGCGTAGGGCGGCTGGAGCCTTACATCTCCAACTCCCTGCTGTGGCGGTCAAGGTTAATCTCTTGACAGAGGTGCTTCAGCCGGCAGCCTCCTCTACGGAGACTGTGCTGCCGTTTAACGACGCCCTCACTGACGTTCTTTTGGGCGCCTGGTCCAAGCCCAACACAGGGGCTCCTGTGGATAGGAACGTGTCCCGACGCCATCGCCCAGCTCCGGGCGACCCCCTGTTTCTCTCTGTCCACCCCACCCCTGAGAGCTTGGTTGTCCAAGCCTCCGCTTCCCAAACCGCCTTCCCTACCGCCCCTCCGGATAGGGAATCCAAACGCCTGGATCAATTTGGGAAGAAGGGTTTTTCTTCCTCCAGTGCTGGCTTGCGGTCCATCAACACCGCTTGCCTTTTGGGCCGATATACCCACTCCTTGTGGGATTCGGTGGCGAATGTTTTGCCCCAGTGTTCTGAGGAGGTCCAGACACTGCTTTCCCGCGCCATTGCGGAAGGAAGGGATGCGGCCAAATACACAATCCGATGTGGCCTTGATACCGCCGACTCGCTGGGCAGGTCTATTGCAACGACGGTGGCGCTACGACGCCACGCCTGGCTGAGAACCACTGGTTTTTCAGGGGATGTCCAGAATACTCTCATGGACATGCCCTTTGATGGAGTCGGTCTTTTTGGGTCCAAAGCAGACCATGCGTTGGAGCGCTTTAAGGACTCACGGGCTACTGCCAAGTCCCTGGGCCTTTCTGCTACACACCCTCCGCTGACTTCTGCTTTTCGCCCCTATCGTGGCCACGGTAGGGGCGCCCCTTCACATCAGCAGCCCAGCCACCGGCCCGCGCAGCAGGCGTCTTCGCGTGGCCGAGGACGTGGATTCCGCCGTGGCGGATCGGGCAACCAGCGTGCGGGTCAGGCCACCACCTCCAACCCGTCCGCGGCCTCCAAACCCTCCTAGTCCCTCCTTTCAGGTGCACAGCACGCCAGTAGGGGGCAGGGTCCGCCATCACCTTCCCCACTGGCGTACCATCACCTCGGACAGGTGGGTCTTGGACATTGTCCGAAGGGGCTACTCCCTCCCCTTCGAGTCCACCTCCCCAGCCATGCCACCTCAATTCCACCGCATGTCAGGGGATCACTTGGTACTTCTGCAGAAGGAAGTCACGGCCCTCTTGGCCAAGAGGGCCATCGAGCATGTTCCGACCCCAGAAGTAGGGCGTGGTTGCTACTCCCACTACTTCCTGGTGCCCAAAAAGGACAAGGAGGACATGCGTCCTATCTTGGACCTCCGGAACGTCAAACGCTTCCTCCGGAAGGAGAAGTTCAAGATGCTCACCCTAGCTCAGGTCTTGACTGCCCTCGACCCTGGAGACTGGTTGGTAGCGTTGGACTTGCAGGACGCATATTTCCACATCCCCGTCCTGCCGGCCCACCGGCGTTACCTTCGGTTCACGGTAGGCCTCGAGCATTTTCAGTTCACCGTGCTCCCCTTTGGCCTTACCAGTGCCCCTCGGGTGTTCACGAAAGTGATGGCGGTGGTCGCAGCTCATCTGCGCCGGGCAGGGGTTTCAGTCTTCCCCTACCTCGACGACTGGCTGCTGAAGGCGGGCTCGTCCCAGGCAGTCGTCTCCCACCTCCAGACTACGGCCGAACTCCTGCACTCGCTGGGGTTCTCCATCAATGTGCCGAAGTCGCATCTGATTCCTTCTCCACAGCTCCTTTTCATCGGAGCAGTTCTGGACACGACGCAGTTTCGGGCCTATCCTCCCGAACGGCGAGTCCGGGATATTCAGGCTATGATTCCGATCTTTCAGCCTTTATCCTGGGTTTCGGTACGGATGACCCTGAGGCTGCTGGGCCTCATGGCCTCCTGCATCCTGCTGGTCAATCATGCCAGATGGCATATGCGGGCTCTGCAGTGGGACCTGAAGTTCCAGTGGGCGCAGCACCAGGGCAACCTGTCCGATCACGTCCAGATCTCGGAGGGGACTGCAAAACAGTTGCAGTGGTGGCTCTCGAACCGGCAATGGGTCATGGGCAGATCCCTCTCCCTTCCCCAGCCAGAGCACACAGTTGTGACGTACGCGTCCCTTCTGGGATGGGGCGGTCACATGGGAGAGGCGGAGATCAGAGGCCTCTGGTCTCCGGCGGAGTCCCGGCTCCATATCAACATTCTGGAGCTCCGGGCGATCCGACTTGCACTCAAGGCATTCCTTCCCTCTGTCAAAGGGAAGGTAGTGCAGGTGTTCACAGACAACACCACCGCCATGTGGTACTGCAACAAACAAGGCGGGGTGGGGTCGTGGACCCTTTGTCAGGAGGCTCTGCGCCTCTGGACATGGCTGGAACATCAGGGCATGTTCCTGATGGTTCAACACCTGGCAGGTTCGCTGAACGCCAGGGCGGACGAACTCAGCCGCAGGTGCATGATGGATCACGAATGGCGTCTTCACTCGGAAGTGGCGCAAGGACTCTTTCTACAGTGGGGAGAGCCTTGGTTAGATCTATTCGCCACCGAAGAGAACGCGCAATGTCATCAGTTCTGCGCGTTGGAATTTCCAAGGCGGCACTCGCTCGGCGACGCTTTTCGTCACGAGTGGAGTTGCGGTCTATTGTACGCCTTTCCGCCTATACCACTTCTACCCAGAATGTTGAAGAAGATTCGGCACGACCGGGCCCAAGTCATTCTTGTGGCTCCGGACTGGGCTCGAAGAGTTTGGTATCCCGAGCTACTCAATATGAGCGTAGATCCCCCGATCCGTCTGCCTCTTCGGGAGGATCTTCTGTCGCAGCAGCAGGGGACGGTCCTCCACCCGAACCTGTCCAGTCTACACCTGCTTGCGTGGAGATTGAGCGGCGGCAGTTGATTCCTTTCGACTTGCCTCCCGAAGTTTGTGATGTGATTCTGGCAGCCAGGCGTCCCTCCACTAAGGTGGTATACGCCTGCAGGTGGAACAAATTTGTGGCATGGTGCACAGCAAAGGCTGTGAATCCCCTTTCTGCCCCTCTTTCTGAGGTCCTTCTGTTCCTTCTCTCTCTGGCCCAACAGGGTTCTGCCCTGGGTACCATCAAGGGTTATCTTTGTGCTATCTCGGCCTTCCTCAGGCTCCCTGATCAGCCCTCCCTTTTCAAGTCCCCTGTTGTTAACAGGTTCTTAAAAGGCATTACTCACCTCTTCCCTCCTGTTCCGTTTGTGATGCCTCAGTGGGACTTGAACTTGGTTCTTACCTTTTAATGTGCGCTCCCTTTGAGCCTCTACATAACTGTCCTCTTCGTCTTCTGATTCTGAAGACAGCCTTTCTGGTGGCCATCACCTCCGCTCGGCGGGTGAGTGAGCTCCAGGCTCTATCTTGAAAACCTCCCTTTCTGTCTGTTCATCCAGGCAAGGTTGTTCTTCGGACGCGTCCGTCCTTCTTGCCAAAGGTGGTTACTGCTTTCCACATTGGGCAGACCATCACTTTGCCCACCTTCTTTCCGCCTCCGCATCCTTCCAGAGAGGAAGAGAGGCTCCACCGTCTGGACCCAAAACGTGCGCTCTCCTTCTATATTGACCGCACAAAACACTTCCGGGTGGATGACCAGCTCTTTGTTGGCTACGTGGGCGCCAAAAAGGTCGGGCGGTGCACAAGAGGACCATCTCCCGCTGGGTTACCTTGTGCATCAAGACCTGCTATTCTTTGGCTAAAAAGGAGCCTCCTGTTGGGCTGCGTGCCCATTCCACCAGGGCAACGGCTGCTACCACGGCCTTGGGCCGCGGTGTTCCGCTGCCGGTTATCTGTCAGGCCGCTACGTGGGCCTCGCTGCACACGTTTACAAAGCATTACTGCCTTGACAGTCAGGTCCGGAGGGACGGCTTCTTTGGCCGTTCTGTCCTCCAGGACTTCCTTGTCTGATCTTTGTTCGCAGACCCACCACCGGGGTTGGTATTGCTGGGGTATCTATTCTAAGGTAAGGAATCTGTCACTAACGTGTCTCTTTCAGATGCACAAGTTACTAACTTGTGTAACGATATATCTGTAAGAGACAGTAGTTAGTGACAGATTCCTACCGCCCACCCATCCTCCCCGTTCTGCGAACTGATTTCTAGGGTTAAGGACATCCCTTTCAGGGCCCTAGTATTTTTCAGACACCTATGTCAGCTTCTTGCATGGCTCTGCGTTCCTGGCGCGGAAAGTCGTGTACAGAACTGACGTCAGCGCGCAGGGGCGGCGCCTAAGTACTGCCCGCGACGTCATCCCGGCGATCACGACGCCGACGACGGACGCGGAGCCGCACGACGCCGCCTACCGACGCACAAGGGTACTGCTACGCAAAAACTTTCCGGATCCAGCCTGACGCCTGGGGATATTCTAAGGTAAGGAATCTGTCACTAACTACTGTCTCTTACAGATATATCGTTACACAAGTTAGTAACTTGTGCATCAGGCCCACAGGCAGCAAGCAAGTTCATCCAGCAGCGTCGCCACGCGGCATTGGCCATTATGCCGGCCACCTAGAGGACTGGTCTGCTGCAGGCAGGTGTCGAAGGGGCCAGGTGCCAAGAGTTAGGGACCTTGAAGGTCCAGTATTGGCTGCGACCACCGTGGCCCCATCCTCAGGCTCACCTGCGGACCATATAATCGTGGGAACTCCAAGGACTGCTTCAGGCTGTGGTGACGATCTGCCGAGGTGCCGCCAAAGGAGAGCCTTTCAGGGTCAGCGGGGCAGTAGGATGGTCAGCCGCTCTTCGCTTACCCCAGGTCAGGCCAAAAAGAGCATAGTGATTGACACTGTTGCTTCATAATAGAGGCAGAGTTTCAATAAATATTGTAAACTTTCCTTGGGTCTTAATTTTGGTAATTATGGACTAGAATGAGTAAGAAACAAAAGGTGATCTGTTTTCACGGTTCCCTTGGGGACTAGAGAGTCATGTTCTACGTTGCCAATTCCCTTGTTACTCATGGAAGGTTAGGAGAGCAGGTGAGGCACTGTGAGCTAATCAAATTTGGGCCCAGAGGTACTGATGTAGTATGGTGACTAAGTCCCTACATACAGACGTCCTGTGATTCCAAGGCACAGTTCTGTTTCCAAACAGAATCCCTGCAAGACTGTATTTTGCCATCAGGGCTACTAGAATTAATAATAGTCCACTGTTGTATGCGTGCATTGCAGCTACAAGCTAACTGGCTAAAGGATAACTGGGGGTCCTAAAAGCATTTTTGATGGGATAACGCAAACAATGGCTCCTTTTAACAGTATAATCCACGCCAAAAAAAATTGGGATTTTCTTGAGATAAAAAAAACAAACTAGAGGACAGTCTCTGTCTTCTAGCTACCTCATCACCTCCGCCAAAATAGTGCACATAATGTACCTACAGTGGCATAGCGGGGGGGCAGTGCCCTAGGCGGCACAAGTTTTGGGGGTGGCGGCCTCCCCCTCCTCCCGCTAGTCACAGCAACTGCCAGCATCCCTCAAGCCCTTCCCCCCTACCCCGCTCTTACATGCGGCCGCCGGGCAGCAAGCGCAGGGACCAAGCGGCACAATATCTAGGTACGCCCCTGTGTACCCAAACAGACAGGAAGACTTTAGAAACTGGAGCGATTTGTGGCCATATTGAAGTCAGATAGTATGATGCATACAATATACAAGCTTAGGAAAAATAGTTTTTAAAGTGGGAATGTTGCATGGGAGCTCTTAAAGGGGCAGAAGGAGCAGCAGACTAGCATGGTTTGTGATGAATGTAAAGTATATCCGATCTGATCAGCAAGCCAACACTAGTGCTGCAGTGCAGGGAAAAGGTTTACTTGGAGTGGTGCCTCGCTGAGACCGTTACAGAACAAGCAATATCAGAAGTCTAGAAACAAAACAGTGGATAGCAAATCTAACGACCTGGACCAAGAATGAATGCAGTTTTACCTTTTGAGCAGGACATTAGACTCTTCAATGGAGAATACTGTGCAGCAGAGCTTTGTGGTAGAACATGACTCCATATGGGCAGGTGATGTTTGTGCCTGTGGCTGTACTTCTAGGTGAATTTTGAGCCTGCAGGCTCATTTAACCCTATTTTATCTTGTCAGTGAGCATGTACCTCCTATACAGTACAGAAGGCTTGGCAAGACCAAAACAACAGATTTCCTGAAAACAACACTGGCCAGACACCAGCAACCACAGGAGAGTATCTTGGCAATATCCCTTAAGGAATTTTCTCTAACGAAATGTATCCTCATTTAAGTCAAAACATGGTTTATTTTCAGATGTGGTAGCGAGTGGAAAGAAGAATGATCTGCCTTCCACATTCATGGACATGCCTGCAGTCACAGTACATGGAGATGTACTTCATGAAGCTGACCGTGTAGAAATAATCCGGAAAACCTCAGGCTACACACTGGGAACAAATAATCATTTTTGGAGATATAACAAATGCTGTACACAGTAAATGAGGTAGTGGAACATTTTGTCCATTCCAAAACAAATGCAACTATTGGAAGCACTTACGATGTTATCATGAAAATTGCAAACAAGATAGGACTGTCCTACTAGATCACCCTGCTTGTTTATAAGCAGTTGGTGCAATTACTATGTACATGTATGCACAGTTCTTATTACCCACAAGACACATAAATAGCTAATATGCAGTGACTTTTTCTGCCTCCAGATATGGTTCCTTCTTCCTTGCCATAAATTATGTACAGCCATTAAAAGGACCAACATTTCAGGTAAAATAGTAGCAATCTAATACTTCTCCTCAACTTTATAATTGTCAAGCTGGCAATCTATCGGGAATGGATTCAGGGACCCTCCATATACCATCCGATTAAGGTGGTCAACTGGTAACGTATTGGTCACTCTAATGGATGCTAAGGTTCTGAGCAATTTTTTAATGCATATGTTTACTCACTGTAAATTGTTTTTGTGATAAACTAGTAAATTTAAATTATGAATGTGTATTCAGCAAAATTGGGAATTTTTGTATTATTGTTCTTGTTTAGGTCCGAATTGATGGCAACAACGAAAGAAGTTTGCACACTAAAACATTACAGACTACTACCTTCAGTGAAGGAAATAGACAGCGCCCAAGTAAAGATCGGAATCCGAAGAAAGAGAAATCAGAGAGCCTGGATGGTCAGCAGGTGGTGGTGAATGGTGTTCCTTAAGCTATATACTTTTTTATTCATATGTCCTACCCAGTTTCATTCATTCCTATTCTTCATTAGAGAAACCTGTTAGGCCAAAGACAAATAGTAGGCAATCTGGTGCAGGGCACGAAAAAAATAAACATCTATTGAGATTGGCATTTTTTGTTTTAAGCAAACGTTGCAAAATATTTGCAGTGGTGGCGTAAACTTCTGAGAATACTTTCAAGTACATATTGCACTTGATATGAACATTTTTTTAAATTGTTAAAAATACTGAGCTGTGTGTTGGTATGCTTCTGTTTACTTGTACCATTTCGAGGCAGCTGGTCAAAATCATTGATCTTGTGAAGAATGATTAGCGTTTGCATTAATGCTACTGGGTTTCCGTTATCACATTTTACACAGTCCTCCATGAAATGCTTTTTCGTATCCATGTCATTTCATGTCCGTTGGTCCATTTTTCAGTATTTTACTGGACCCTGAACTTTGTGTGATGTAATAATTGTCTTTTCCATTAGCAAAAAAAAGTTGTATGATCTGTGCCTTTTTTATATCTCGGCAGAAGGACTATTTTATTCGGATGCAGATTTCAGGGATGATGAGTTGGGAACATAGAAATGTGAAATACATGTAGCAGATTTTGACAGGAATTGGAATGCATGTTTCCCCCCAAAAAAGTATCCTCCAACATAGATTCAGCCAGCATAATGAATAAAAAAAAAGTTGTTTTTGCACTCAAAATTTGTGAAAGTGTTTAATGAATGGCGATGTTTTCATAAACCAAGTAAAGAAATGTCATTGTTGGGACTCAACCGTTTATGTAATTTATGGAGATGTACCTATTCACGGAATAGTGATGGATAGCCTGCCATTTGTTCTCAATAGAAATAGCGATTGTACGTGTTCTTTGTTCTGCCCAAAATTTATGAAAAGTTTTCATAGTTGAATTTAGTGACCCACCAAGCTAAGGAAAACTAATTCCAAGCAGTGTGTAATTGAATTAAGTACAGTCTTAAAAAGGCAGAATAACATTGGAAGAAGAGTAGATTTATTGTATATTTTGAGATACAATATCCAATTTAGGAACGGGTTTCACAGTGGTTGTGGAATTAATGCAAAAGAATACATAACCAAGAATGATTTTTGAAAACATGTTTTTTAGTTTTTATTTCTGATCATGAGAAAAAAGAACTGGGAAAACTATGGAACAACCAAACCACCATTTTGAGCTTTTCCTATGATTAATCCACTATCTGTGCCACTAATCATGTACAAAACTGTACAGACAAGACCCTGACTCTGATGTATGTTGTAAGTTTAATCTTTGCTTTGTTTTCATAATACTGTTTTCCTTGCATTCAAGTGAGTATATAAAATGACAACAAACTGCACATATAAAATGTCTTACTGATTATTGCCAAACATTCATTATGATTTCTAGGTATTTATTTTGGGAAAGTATAGTATTTGAAAACAAAAATTGGTACCTTGCACACATCATCTTTAAGCTGTTTTGATCTAAAATACTGTAGATAATTAACCAAGGTAGACTGACCTTGTAATGTAACTGCTCTTTGGGCAAGATCCTCTGTACATATTAGCTACAAAAGATTGGATTTTATGTTGACATTTGTTTGGTTATAGTGGAATATATTTTGTATGCAAGCAGTTTCAATAAAGTTTGATCTTCCTCTGCTAATTGATTTTGATATAATCCTTGAAATTCTTAATAAAACAAGTTGTACATGTCTTTATTCTAACCAACATGCGTTTGTCAATCTCTGTTACTTTCCAAATATGTTTAGTGGCCATTGCAGTTGTTACAATGAATGCATTTGAATGAGTGTTGGATGAGTGTTTCCTTCCATTTTTGTTCAATGATTTGGATGTGAAGTAAAGTTAGTCTGCAATATGCTCACCGAAGCAGTGGCTTTGATCATGTAGGACCAAAGCAAGTCCACTAAGAAACAGTTCATCCCTCTAGAGCGCTGACTCCAGTACCCAGGCATGTCTTTCATGCCATGTTCTCACTGCTCTGGGCTGCCTGTTCTGATATTTGGCACAGCTTATTCGGTTAAAGATGCTGGCATCCATTACAGGGCAGGCTGGAAAAGTTACCCATAAAATAGCAGCAAGCAGGTGTTTTTGGAGCAGTTGCCAGGTAAACACAAGCTCTCTGTGAGTAGAAATAAGTAAGCTTAGCTCCCGATCGATCCATGAGAATGTCTTGGGAATAGTAGAGCTAAGTTTACGCACAACGTGTCCTTGAAAGCACAGCTTGCAAAGTGTTCACGTACGAAGTGTGTGTGTGTGTGTGTGTGTGTGTGTGTGTGTATGTGTGTGTGTGTGTGTGTGTGTGTGATCTTTTACCCTGTTACCTTTTGTGAAAATCTGTGATTGTGTGACAGCGTGCCATTCACACTGTAGATGTAGGTCCGTTTTGTGTGATTCTGTGTTAACCTGCCTCCTCTATTAGCGAGTTCTTGTTCTTACAATGTGTTGATAATACCTGTGTAAGTACAAATCTGAAAGAGACTATTAGTTATAGATTCCTTACCTTAAAATTGCCCCCCGGCGTCAGACTGGATCCGGAGAAATGTTTTCTCAGCAGTACCCCTGCGCGTCGGTAGGTGGCCCGGTCGCATCCGTCGTTGGCGTCGTGGTCTACTTAGACGCCGCCCCTGTGCGCTGATGTCAGTTCTTTATTTTTCCACGCCAGCCAGCACAGATCCGGAGAGAGCGTGCCCCTTAGTTACTTTTTGACTAAACCATTTTTCGACTTTTGTCGACCTCTTTTTTGAGTCTTCGACTCCTGGTAGCACGAGGGATGTCCCATCGTCAGACCGGCTTCAAGCCCTGTGACTCCTGACACAAGTTGATGTCGGTCACCGATCCGCACCTCGTGTGCCTTTGGTGCATGGAGCGCGACCACGACCCAAAGTCTTTGCGGGAGCAGTCCTGTAAGCTTTTGGAGGCCCGGCAGTCCGCTCCACGCCGCTCGAGGTCCCCGTTGAGAGGTCGCGGAGTCATCACCATTCCTCTTCGAAGTCTTCGCACTCCTCCGGTAAGTTGAAGCACAAAAAGAAGGCGAAGAAGCATTGTCGCTCTTCGCCTTGTCCGTCGGCTGACGCGACACGCGACCCAGAGCGTCGTCGCTCTCCGGCTCCTTCCTCGAGCCTGCTGGGGCGGCTCTGCGCTTCCCTCCCTTTCCCGGAGTGTCCCTTGCCCAGCTTCTTTAATTTTACGAAGCGCTGCACAGCATTTTTGGGCAGCCCGACTCCGCAGGCGCACCTTCGGGCCCCACGGACTTGGCTGGGGGCCCTAGGCCTTCAATGCCGGCGGCTCCGGCCCTGGCGCCGCAGGGCCCCCAAGGATCCAAGCCTGGATCCGGATCGGTGCCGGTCGACCTCACGGCACCTTCCCCGGCGCCGATTCCAGTGGGGACGCCCCCGACGCCAGTTGTGCTCCCAACCGGCGTCGACCCCAGCCTTACCCCCGACATGGACACAGTGCTGTACTGACGTCAGTCCCGGCGCCGGCGGGTACTTTTGTACCGCTGTTCATCCCTGGCATTCCCTACCGCCCTGAGTGGCAGCCAGAGGAGGGTGAGGAAGACTAGGATGGGTCTATTGACCCTCTAGCAGACCAACTTGAGGAGCCGGACTGGCGAGAGGAGTTGGGTGATGCCAGTGGTCTGGCTACCTCCCCAGACCTTGGTATGCTTTCTCCCCCTACCGTGGCTACGGAGGAGGGAGCCTCCTATGCTGTGGTGTTGCATAGGGTGGCTGAGGCCTTGGGCCTCGAGCTTCCTACGGTGGCTGTCAGGATTAACCTCCTGTCTGAGGTGCTTCAGCCGGTAGCAGCCTCTTCGGAGCCCCTGCTGCCTTTTAATGAGGCCCTCACTGACATCCTTCTGGGCACTTGGTCCAAGCCCAGCACAGGGGCTCCTGTGGACAGGATGATTGCCCGACACCACCGCCCAGACCCCGGTGACCCACTTTTCCTCTCCCAACACCCTACCCCTGAGAGCTTGGTGGTCGAAGCCTCATCCTCAAAGGGCGCATTCCCTACTGCTCCCCCAGATAGGGAGTCCAAGAAGCTGGGCCATCTTGGGAAGAAGATGTTTTCTTCCTCCAGCTTAGGACTGCTGTTGGTGAACACAGCATGTCTCTTGGGCTGGTTAACACACATGGTGTGGGATACGGTTGCGCAAGTGCTGCCGCAGTGCCCGTAGGAGGCCCGGGCCATGCTCACCCGCACTGTTGCTGCGGGTCGAGATGCAGGAAAGTTCACTATCCGGTGTGGCCTGGTTACCTCCGACTCGATGGGTAGAACGGTTTCCACGTCGGTAGCCCTGAGGCCCTATGCGTTGTTGAGAACGTCTGGCTTCTCTGGGGATGTCCAATCTACCCTTTTGGACATGCCCTTTGATGGCCGTCGCCTGTTTGGTTACAAGGTGGACAACGCGCTCGAGCGTTTCAAGGACTCGGGCTACGGCCAGATCCTTGGGCCTCGCGACAACTTCTCGCCCCATGCAGTCTGCCTTCCGCCCCTTTCGTGGCTGCGGAAGGGGTGCCCCACCACGTTCCACCCAGACCCACGGGGCTGCGCAAGCTGCCCAGCCTCTGCGTGGTCGGGGACGCGGGACCCAGTGTCGTGGTTATGGGGGCCAGCGGGCGGACCAGTCCACCAAAGCCCCCCCTGCAGCAGCCTCCAAACCTTAGTCCGACCTTCCAGGGCCACCAGTTGCCAGTGGGTGGCAGGATCTGCCATCACCTCCCCCACTGGCACATCACCACTTCGGACATGTGGGTTTTGCAGATATTCCGAAGGGGCTACTCCCTCTCCTTCGAGACTACCCCACCCTCCATGCCACCAACACTCCATCGCATGTTGGAGGATCATTTGGCCCTTCTCCGCCAGGAAGTCACAGCTCTCTTGGCCAAGGGAGCTTTCGAACGCAACCCTATGCCAGAAGTAGGTTGTGGTTGCTACCCCCACTACTTTTTGGTACCCAAGAAGAACAAAGGCCTGCGTCCTATCTTGGACCTCGGGGACGTCAACCGCTTCCTCCGGAAGGAGAAGTTCAAGATGTTAACCTTGGCTCAGGTCTTGTCTGCCCTCGACCCTGGAGACTGGATGGTAGCGTTGGACTTGCAGGACGCTTCCTTTGTCATCCCCGTCTAGCTTTCCCACCGGCGCTACCTGCGGTTCACGTAGGCCAGGAGCATTTTCAGTTTACTGTGCTCCCTTTTGGCCTTACCAGCGCCTTTCGGGTGTTCATGAAAGTGATGGCGTGGTCGCAGCTCATCTGCACAGATCAGGGGTTCCAGTCTTCCCCTATCTTGACGATTGGCTGTTGAAGGCAGGCTCGCCCCAGGCTGTCGTCTCCCACCTTCAGACTACGGCGGACCTCCTGCATTTGCTGGGGTTCACAGTCAATGTGCCGAAGTTGCACCTTATTCCCTCCCAGAAGCTCCTTTTCATCGGAGCGGTTCTGAACACAGCGTAGTTTCGGGTCTATCCTCCTGAGCAGCGAGTCTGGGATATTTGGGCTATGATACCGATGTTTCAGCCTCTATCCCGGATTTCGGTGAGAATGACCCTGAGGCTGCTGGGCCTCATGGCATTCTGCTGGTGGATCATGCCAGTTGGCACATGCGGGCTCTGCATGTGGGACCTGAAGTTCCAGTGGGCGCAGCACCAGGGGAATCTTTCCGATGTTGGTCAGATCTCGGAGGGGACTGCAAGTCAGTTGCAGTGGTGGCTCACAAACCAGGATTGGGTCAACGGCAGATCCCTCTCCCATCTCCAACCAGAGTTCACAGTAGTAACGGATGCGTCACTCCAGGGATGGGGTGTCCATATGGGAGATGCGGAGATCAGAGGCCTCTGTTCTCCGGCGGAGTCCAGGCTCCACATAAACCTTATGGAGCTCCGGGCGATTCGTCTTGCACTGAAGGCATTCCTTCGTTCTGTCAAAGGAAGAGTAGTGCAGGTGTTCACGGACAACACCGCCGCCATGTGGTAATGCAACACGCGGGGTGGGGTTTTTGACCTTATGTCAAGAGGCTCTTCGCCTTTGGACATGGCTGGAACATCAGTGCATATCTCTGTTGGTTCAACACCTGGCAGGTTCCCTGAACGCCAAGGAGGACGAACTTAGTCGCCGGTGCATGATGTATCACGAATGGCGTCTTCACTCGGAGGTGGTGCAAGGTCTCTTTCAGCAGTGGGGAGAGTCTTGGTTAGATCTATTCGCCACCGAAGAGAACGCGCAATGTCAGCAGTTCTGCGCGTTGGAGTTTCCAAAGCGGCTCTCGCTCAGCGACGCTTTTCGTCGAGAGTGGAGTTGCGGACTCCTGTACACCTTTCTGCCTGTACCACTTCTGCCCAGAGTGCTTTGAAGAAGATCAAGCGTGACCGGGCCCAAGTCATTCTTGTGCCTCTGGACTGGGCACGAAGAGTCTGGTCCTCCAGGCTCTTGAGTACGGCCGCCGATCCTCCGATCAGACTGCCTCTTCAGGAGGATCTTCTGTCGCAGCAGCAGGGGACAGTCCTCCACCCGAACCTGTCCAGTCTCCACCTCCTTGCGTGGAGATTGAGCGGCGACAGTTGACAGCTTTCAACCTTCCTCCCGAAGTCTGTAATGTCATCTTGGCAGCCAGGCGTCCCTCCACTAAAACGATATACGCCTGTAGATGGAACAAATTTGTGGCATGGTGCACATCAAAGGCTTTGGATCCCCTTTCTGCCCCTCTTTCAGAGGTGATCCTCTTTATTCTTTTTTTGGCCCAGCAGGGCTCTGCTCTGGGCACTCTTAAAGGCTATCTTTCGGCCATTTCAGTCTTTCTTCACCTTCCTGATCAGCCTTCTCTTTTTAAGTCCCATACTGTCAACAGATTTCTGAAGGGCATTACTCATCCCTTTCCTCCTTCTCCTTTCGTAACGGCCCAGTGGGACTTGAATCTTGTCCTCACTTATCTTATGTGTGCTCCCTTTGAGCCCCTACATAATTGTCCTCTTCGCCTCCTTACTTTGAAGACTGCTTTCTTGCTTGCCATCACCTCTGCTCGCAGGGTGAGTGAGCTTCAGGCCTTATCTTCCAGACCTCCCTTTCTTGCTGTCCATCCGGACAAAGTAATCCTCCGTACTAGGCCCACTTTTCTGCCCAAAGTGGTTACCTCTTTCCACATAGGTCAGACCATCACATTGCCCACCTTCTTCCTGCCTCTGCACCCTTCCAAAAAGGAGGAGAGACTCCACCGTCTGGACCCAAAACGTCCGCTGTCTTTCTACCTTGACCGCACTAAAGACTTCCGGGTGGACGATCAACTCTTCATGGGTTATGTGGGAGCCAAGAAAGGTCGGGCAGTGCACAAACGTACCATCTCTTGATGGGTTGTCCTATGCATTAAGATCTGTTATTCTTTGGCTAAAAAGGTACCTCCAGTAGGACTGCGCGCCCACTCTACCAGGGCGATAGCAGCCACTACTACTTTGGGACGTGGAGTTCCGCTGGTTGACATCTGCCAGGCAGCCATGTGGGCATCCCTGAACACGTTTACTAAGCATTACTGCCTGGAATCTATAACTAATAGTCTCTTTCAGATGAACAAGTTACTTACCTTCGGTAACGATGTATCTGTAAGAGACGTATATTAATTAATTATAGATTCCTTACTGCCCCACCCATCCGCCCCGTTCGGCGAACTGACTTCTAGGGATAGGGACTCCCTTGCAGAGCCCTAATTTTGTGCACCAGTGGTCAGTGTCTTGCTTGGCCCTGCGCCTCTGGAGTGGAAAGTCGTGTCAGAACTGACGTCAACGCGCAGGGGCGGCGTGTAAGTAGACACCGCGACATCGTCCCGGCGACCACTACGCCAACGACGAACGCGGAGTCGACCGACGGCATTCATTTCACAAACTTCATTTTGGAGATGTAGTGTTCATGGCAATCAAAATGAAACGGTTCACAAGTGGAGCCTCCTGCCTTCTCCTTACACTGACTTTACAAGCTCCCAGTCATGCTTCTCACAAACCCAACTTGTTTCTCTTTCTTGCTCCTTCCTACACCCTCCTTCATCCACTCCAGACCCCCTCTTGGCTTTTTTTTTTTTTTACATAACCCCAAGAGGCAGCGAAATTTGTTCACAAAGCGATTATTGGACTTAAAACCCAGCTCCATAAATGTTTGTAAGGCACTTGTATGCCTATACCAATAAGTGAATGTGACCTTGTGTGATGTAACTGGTGCTCATGTAAATCGCTACAAAACATACGGATGGAATTTCCGCTACATAAAACTGCAGACGGCAAGCGCTGCTGTGTATAATATCTAGAAAGCATTGACAAAAACAAGAGTTTTCAGATGCGAAACCTGTTGGCTTTGCTAATGCTTGTTTAATCCAGGGCAGGCTAATGTGAAACCAGCAGAAACAGATATAATAACCCTAAGTTTCACATCCACTTACCACTGTCTCCTCTAGAAGATCTCCATTGATAATCATGAAGTCGTATTTTTGCCCACATGCGGGATCCTGGGGCACTTTTATAAAATCCATATAAAAATGTTTCCTTTATAAAAGCCACATTTTGAAGCAAAAAAACAATTTTAATATCCTATGACAATGTTTTATTGGCTTAATTTGAATGTATTTAAAAAAGAACCTGATCTTTTAAAGTAGTCTTATAGAAGTGAAAATAAAAATTCATTAACAAGCCTTTTGTAAAGGAAAAGTGAGAGAGAAGGATTGAAATCTCATCTGGTAGGTTGCAGTCTAAAGAGGTTGGAAAAATTGACACTGCTTAATTAAGGAGGTGCAGTCCGGCAGTATTCATTCATGCCTTGTCATTGGCAGTTGCTCCCATTTTTCGGCTCCTGAAAATAGGCTCTTGGCGCATTCAGTTTGCTTGGCCATATTTGTTTTTTTTCCCATTGAAAAACCTTTCACATAACTTCTTGGGTCAAAGCGTGCATTTTTTCCTGACAGAAAATATATATTTTTTCACATGAGAATGCCATGTCTCTTTAGGCAGTATTGGTTAGCTAACCAGACTCTGATTAAAACGTTGTGCACGATTTCCTATTTCAAATAGTACTCCTCAATCCCACCTTCTATTAAGTGATGCTTTGGAACTCAATAAGATGAGGAATCTGCAAACAAAATTATCAATCAGAAAAGGTACTAATCTTTGATAACACTTTTTATGGTGCATACCCTAACTTCCTCAAGGTTGCCTTGTGAGGGAATTGTTCTTAACAAGCCTTGTTAGAGCCAATAGGTCTCTGCAATGAAACCTGTTGGCTTTGCCAATGATTTTTTGTGTTAGCGAGCCTCCGGGGATGTACGTGCATCTGCAAAGGCCATATTTGATAAGGGTTGTTAAAATATTCCAATTGCTTTCAAAGATGGCCATGTTCATCCATGGGAGCCATCTTTGAATGCAGTTGTAATGTTTTATTTGATGAAGACATCTAGCCGCCGATTCCTTAGCTTTGAATTTCCCAAGCGGCAGACTGGATCAGGAAGATTTTTCTTCAAGCAATACCCTTGCGGTCTGATAGGTGGCATCGGTCTGCTCTGTGTTATGTTGTAAAGTCCGTGTCACCTATATAGGCGCCACCTCGGTGCACTGACGTCAGTTCTTTTCTTTCCACGTCAGCCAGCGCAGATCTGTAAAGAAAGCTACCCTCTGTCACTTTTTGACACGCTTTTTTCGACATTTTGTCGAACATTTCTTGGCATGTAGCTTTCTCCAACATGTCAAAGAAGACTTCTGGATTTAAACCGTACGGCACATGCAACCATGCCATGTCGATGATGGATTCACACCTGATTTGTCTTTGGTGCTTGTAGCACAACCACTACTCGAAGTCGTGCTCTGACTGCCGGGCCATGGCTCCAAAAGCTTTGAGGGAGCATTCCCAAAAGCTGCTTGCAGCTTATTGCTTAGCACCGCGTCGTTCACCCTGTAGGTATCGTTCTCGGTCGAGAGGAAGGTCTGGGCGCCACTCCGGGAGTCCTAAGTCCTGATCCTCCCACTCAAAGTCATAGAGTAAGTCAGGCAAGAGGTATAAGAAACACAAAATGTCGAAGCGTCCTTCCACTTTTCCCCATCTATTGGCCGACGTGACGGAGGGGTCTCGGCGCTCTAGGCCTTGTTTTGCGGAACCTGTTACTGGGTCAGGTCCGCGCTTACCTGGAGCCGGAGCAACCCCCGCCCAGTTCAAAGAATTTTATGACGCCATGGGCCTCATATTTGGACGGCCTGACTGTCCCGGCGCACCTTCTGGCCCCGGAGGCTCAGAGGGTGCTCCTTTGGGTTCCGCGCCTGCAGCTCCAGGCTCGGCACCTATGACCCCTACCATGTATCCAGTAATGGATCCGGACCGATGCTGGTCATGCCACTGCGACCTTCCCCGGCATCGGCCCCATGCCAAGACTCCCGACGGCAGTGGTGCCAGCCCCATTCTTATCCCCATGACCCGGAGCCAGATCTGCACCTATCGACGGCGCCCTTGGTTCCTAGGTCGGTTACTCAGCCTTATTTTAAAGGGCTAGGAATGGAGGGGTCGTTGGACCCTTTACAAGACCAGCCTCAATCAGAAATGGACTGCTATGAAGAATTGGGCGAGGCCAGTGGACTGCATACTTCTCCAGATTCTGCCCTGCTTTCTCCCACTATCGTGGCTACAGAGGAGGGAGCTTCATATACTATGGTGGTGAGAAGGGCTGCTGAGGTCCTGGACGTTCAGCTCCCTTCGGTGGAAGTCAAGATGAATATCTTCACGGAGGTCTTGTAGCCGGGTGTCTCCTCCTCAGAACCCCTCCTGCCATTCAACAAGGCCTTGGCTGATGTCCTTCTGGGAACCTGGTCCAAACCCAGCATAGGGGCACCTGTGAATCGGACAGTCGCTCGTCCCTATCGCCCTGCACTGAGCGACTAATATTTCCTCACCAACCACTCAACCCCCGCGAGCTTGGTGGTTCAAGCCTCTACCTCACAAGGCACGTTCCTTTCCGCACCCCCGTGATGGGAATCCAAGAGGCTGGATAGTTGGGTTAAGAAAATCTTCCACAAGCCTTGCATTGCGGTCGGTGTTCACTGCATGCCTATTGGGCCGTTATTCCCACTCCCTATGGGAAACTGTTGCACAAGTGCTGCCACAGGTCCTGGAGGAGGTCCAGACCCCCCTCTCTCCCAACCGGTATCAGACGGAGAGATGCGGCAAAATTCACCATTCGTTGTGGGCTTGACATGACCAACTCGCTGGGCAGAGCAATTTCATTGACAGTGGCTGTTTGACGCCACGCCTGGCTGAGAACTTCTGGCTTTTCTTGGGATATCCAGGCTCCCCTCATGGACATACCCTTTGATGGCACCCATCTCTTCGGAGACAAAGCAGACATGGCCCTGGAGCTCTTTAAAGACTCACTGGCTATAGCCCAGTCCTTAGGACTCTCAGTAGCCCCACGCCCCAGTCTGCTTTTCACCCCTTTTGTGGCTACGGCAGGGGCTTTCAGCCACACCAGCCCTATCCCAGCCACAAAGCTGTGCAAGCTCAGCAACCTCTGCTCAGCCGTGGGCGTGGCCTTTCTGACCCAGTGGGTCGGGTGGCCAGAGGTCGGGTCAGTTCACCACCCCCACCTCCTAACCTACAAGCCCTCCTACTCCAGTCCCTCAAGATCCTGGTTGGCCAGTTGGTGGCAGGATCAGCCATCACCTCCACTACTGACAAAACATCACGTCAGACAGGTGGGTTCTTCAGATAGTCCGAAGGGGCTACTCCCTCCATGCCTCCAGCTTACGACCGGCTGACGGAGGATCATCTGGCATTGCTTCAGGAGGAAGTCATGACTCTTGGCCAAGGGAGCCATAGAGAGGGTTCCAGCACCAGAAGTAGGCTGTGGTTGCTATTCCCGCTACTTTCTGCTCCCAAAGAAGGAAAAGGGACTGCGCCCTATCCTAGATCTGCGAACCCCCAACAACTTCCTCAAAAAGAAAAAGTTCAAGATGCTCACTGTAGCTCAAGTCTTGTCTGCCTTGGACCCAGGAGATTGGATGGTAGTGTTGGACTTGCAGGACACCTACTTTCACATTCCTGTCTTGCCCGCCCATCGGCGCTACCTGGGATTTACAGTAGGCCAGGAGCACTTTCAGTTCACAGTGCTCCCCTTTGGCCTTACCAGCGCCCCTCAGGTGTTCACCAATGTGATGGAGGTAGTTGCAGCTCATCTGCGCAGATCAGAGGTGCCAGTCTTCCCTTGTCTCGACAGCTAGTTGTTCAAGGCAGGTTTGCCTCAGGCTGTCATCTCCCACCTCCAGACTTCTGCACTCGCTGGGATTCTCTATCAGCGTGCCAAAGTCACACCTGACTCCCTCTCAGATGCTCCTTTTCAGCTGAGCTGTTCTGGATACGTTGCAGTTTTGAGGCTGTCCTCCCGAACAGCAAATCCAGGATATTCAGGCGATGATACCGGTGTTTCAGCCTCTATCTTGGATTTTGGTGAGAATGACTCTGAGGCTGCTGGGCCTCATGGACTCCTGCACCCTGCTAGTGACACATGATAGATAGCAAATACGGGCTCTGCAGTGGGACTTGAAGTTCCAGTGGGCGCAGCATGAGGAGAATCTCTCCGACATGGCCCAGATCTCAGAGAGACCTGCACAGGACCTGTGGCGGTGGCTAACAGACCGCAATTGGGTCAAAGGCAGATCCCTCTCCCTTCCCCAACCACACTACACAGTAGTGATTGATGCATCATTCCTGGGATGGGGCGGCCATCTCGGAGAGGTGGAGATCTCTGGTGGAATCCGGACTCCACATCAACTTGTTGGAGCTCCGAGCTATTCGCTTGTCATTGAAAGCCTTTCTTCCTTCAATCAAGGGAAAGCTGGTTCAAGTGTTAATGGAAAACGCCACCGCCATATGGTACTGCAACAAACAGGGCGTGGTGTGGTCGTCGACTTTGTCAAGATGCCCTGTGTCTCTGGACGTGGCTGGAACAGCAGGGCATTTCCTGGGTTGTTCGACACCTGGCAGGCTCTCTGAACACCAGAGCGGACAAACTCAGCCGTCGATGCCTAGGGGATCACGAATGGTGTCTCTATTTGGAGGTGGTGCAAGGTCTCTTTGAGCAATGAGGAGAGCCTTGGTAAGATCTGTTTGCCTCCGCCAAGAATGTGCAATGTCAGCAGGTTTGCGTGCTGGAGTTCCAAGACACTTTTCGTCCTGAGTGGAGCTCAGACCTCCTGTACGCCATTCCGCCAATACCACTCCTGTCCAGAGTGCTCAAGAAGGTTAGGAGCAACCGGGCCCAAGTCATTCTTGTGGCTCAGGACTGGGAGAGTCTGGTATCCCAAGCTTCTCCGACTGAGCATCGATCCTCCGATCAGGCTGTCCCTTTGGGAGGATCTTCTGTTGCAGCAGCTGGGGAGGGTCCTCCTCCCGAACCTGCCAACTCTATGCCTTTTTGCGTGGAGATTGAGCAGCGGCATTTGACAGCATTCGACCTTCCTCCTGAAGTCTGTATTGTTATTTTGGCAGCTAGGCGTCCCTCTACCAAGACCATCTACGCCTGCCAGTAGCACAAATTTGTGAATTATTGTACATAAAGATCTATTGATCCTCTTTCTGCTTCCCTCTCTCAACTCCTTTTTATTTTGACCCTTGCCCAGCAGGGCTCTGCTCTGGGCACTCTCAAAGGGTCACTTTCGGCCCTTTCTGCATTCTTGAGGCTGCCAGACCAACCCTCTTTATTTAAATCCCCTATTGTAAATAGATTTCTTAAGGGGTTTGTATATATGTTTCCACCTGCCCCTTTCATCATGCCTCAGTGGTACTATAATTTGGTTCTCACCTTACTCATGTGTGCTCCGTTCGAACCTCTGCACAACTGCCCCCTCCTGCTGCTTACCATAAAAACAGCCTTTTTAGTGGCAATAACTTCTGCCAGGAACGTGAACGAATTGCAGGCTCTGTAATCTTAGCCTTCTTACCTAACTAGCTTCCCTGATAAGCTGGTGCTTCGCACTAGGGCCTCTTTCTTACCAAAAGTGGTAATACCCTACCACGTGGGGCAATCAATCACTGTGAGAGGCTGGCTTAGTATATGGTGCCTTCTTATGTAAGTGTAGCACCTTCCACTAATCCAGACAACCCTTATGGTGATTTTAGTGGTCTTAGACAACCTTAGTAGCTGTGGAGAGCGGCTTGTTTTAACAGTACTTAATCTTATGGTATAGATTAAGTGAAAAAGAATCACACAGTGTAGTTATAAAAGTATGTATTTTATTACAGACACTCACTAACACAATATACTATCTCCTACCCAGAGATAAAGACACAATACACACAATGCTTAGGGAATAGAGCACGTAAGTAGCACAAATACACAGTGGTCTCC
Organism: Calotriton arnoldi; assembly: GCA_963921515.1. NCBI lineage: Eukaryota > Metazoa > Chordata > Amphibia > Caudata > Salamandridae > Calotriton > Calotriton arnoldi. The sequence continues at coordinate 424,822 of CAWUFW010012967.1, read as the reverse complement.
AGGGGAGACCAAACCATATACTAAAATAGTGGTAGGCGAACCACAACTCAAGTCGAGACTGGATCCAGAAGACGTAGAAGTGTTGGGGACCCAAGGAACCACCTGAGGTAAGTACCCAGGAACCCCACGGAGGCCGTGTGCAGAGTGTGAACATGACTGCGTGATCAACATAAGTCAATGGGTAAGTTGCGGTTGCAGTTTTAAAGGAAATGGACCTTTCCCAGCGGACCATGAAGAAACCCTGTGGAAGATTCTTCCCCACCCCACCCGTGGATACCCCAGGAACCAGGATATCTACACCAGAGAAGCTGTGTGCATAGGTGTCAAGTGACGTCGGAAACCGCCGTAGACCACAATGGAGGACTTCAGGAAAGATGCCGCTGGAGAAGAAGATGAAGAAGTCCGGTGGTACCCAAAGGTGGATTCGGGATGAGAGGTACCTGAAAGCAGAGGGGAGAGAGTTTATGCCACTCAGGGGTGACCAGGAGGCACGGAAGACGAATGCCCACTGATGTCAATAGATGCAGGATGGTTGACGGTGCCCTTGAAGGTGAAGCTGTGCAGACCAGGCAACGCTGTGGAAGGCCTGAAGCAATTCACAAGCTGTCCCACGTCGGGTGTCGAGAGTCAGGGGGTCAATGTCCGGCAGAGGCACCAACACACTTTGGCAACGGCAACAGTCGTAGAAATCAAAGAAGGTGCAGGGTCAGGACCAGCAAGTTAAAAAGTGACTCACCACAACTAGGTAAGTCAGAGCAGGCCCGAGCAAACAGGGGAGCCCACTGGAATCAAAGAAGTCCCTTGAAAGGACCCAAAGATCTCTGGAGACAAGTGTCGCCCAGCCTTAGCAACGGTCAGCCGACGTGGTGCAGCGGGACTCGGTTCCAGCGGTGCCGACGAGGAATACTGGGCACAGACTCGGTCAGAAGACAGTGCAGGCCTCGAGGGAGTTGGAGAACCGCCACGTGTTACTGAGCCTGTTGAAGTTCGTAGGAGCCCAGGATCTGCAAAGCAGTCAGCTACGTTGCGGTGCCTGCAGATGCAGGGGAGTGACTTCTTTATTCCAAAGGAGATTCCTTCGGTTGTCTTTGGATATCCACATTCTCTGTGAGGAACCTGTATGGAGCATGGACACTGACGGTGCAGCAGACTTGCAGGACGATGAGACCTGGAGCAGTCGGAGTCTTCCCGGTTGCAGTCTCGGTTCCCCAAAGCGAAGTTCGATGCGGTCAGTCCGACACGGTCAGTCTGACGCGGTCAGAATGTCCATACAGTTGAAGATGACGCAGAGTTGATTCGGAATTGAATTCCACGATGAATCTAAGGTCCCACCCTCAGGTAAGCCCTCAAGTACCCTTAGGAAAGGGTTAGGATGATTCAGCGGTCCCTCCCAGAGGAGGGGCTGGACAGTGGGGAGGATACTCGCAATCCTTTGTCCAGTTTCGCACCAGAGTGGGAGCCAATGGATCCCTGAACTGGTTTCAACTGGAGTATACAAGGAAGGCACCAAATGTGCCCCTCAAGCAGTCTCAGTGGCGCTGGCAAGCGCCCCCACCCTGTCCCAATACACTAAGTCCTGTCTGGGAGGTGGTCACACCTCCCTGTGACAAGATACCTATTGTTCTGCCTTCCCCTGCTCGAGCTTGGCTCAGCAGCAGGAGGGCAGAAACATGTCTCTGGCCAACAGCAGCCCTAGCTTGTTGTTCGGTTCTGGAAGACTGGTGCCGGGACCACTGAGGATCTCCCGGAGGAGCTTTGCAGTGCATGGAATCATACCTTTGACACCGTTTACGGTGTGGGGGTATGATTCCAACATGTTTGATACCAAACATGACAGGGTTCATTGCAGCCAATTTAGAGATGATCATCACGTAATGACGCATGGTCACTTTATATGTCGCAATGGCTGATACACTTACAACCGGGAGAATAGACTCCGAAGGTTGTAGGGGTGCCCTGCTCATGCAGGGGCACCCGCACACTTGGGACCCAGCACCCTGCTTTCAGGATTGGAAGGCCTGGCTTAGGGGTTACTTATAGGTTTTAAGTGTAGTGACCTCAGATATAGGGGAACCTATATCTGTTGTAAGTGGTGCTAGCACCAGCTTGCACAGGCTGCAATGGCAGGCCTGTAGTCACATTTTGAGTGGCTCTCATGGGTGGCATAATACATGCTGCAGCCCATGGGAAAACCCTGGTCTACCTATGCCCTGGGTGCCATAGTACCATATACTAGGGACTTACAAGGGTACACCAGAAGCCAATCTGGAGTGTACCTACGTACTCACCATGTCCATTTTAGGGAAGAAGCACAGAGACTGGGGTCCTGATTAGCAGGATCCCAGTCAAACTAGTCAGAAAACATAATGACACCAGCAAAAAGTGGGGGTGACCATGAAGCAGATCCTACTTTCCTACAGTCACCTTGCCCACTTTCTACACTCCTCTGCACCCCTCTTAAGAAGAGAAGCAACTCCACTGTCTGGACCCAAACAGAAAGTTGTCGCTCTACCTTGACCGCATGAAAGAGTTCCGGTGGATGACCAACTCTTCCTGGGGTACGTGGGAGTGAAGAAGAGTTATGCAGTGCAGAAAAGGATGATCTCTGGTTGGGGCGTCCTTTGCATTGAAATCTGCTGCGCTCGGGCCAAAAAGCATCCTCCTTAAGGCTTAAGGGCTCATTCTACCAGAGCTAACGCTGCTATCACGGCATTGCAAATTGGAGTTCCAGTCCTCGACACTTGTCAGGCAGCAACGTGGGCGTCTCTGCACATGTTCACCAACCACTACAGCCTGTGTAGGAGAGTAGGATCTGCTTCACATGGGTACCCCCACTTTTTGCTGATGCTTCACTGTTTTTCGACATTAGTCTGGCTGGGGCCCTGCTAATCAGAACCCCAGCCTAGCTGCTTCCTCTCTAAAATGGTTTCCATGTGCCTTAGGCACATCACTGATTGGAATCTGGAGTGCCCTTATTAGTCCCTAGTATATGGTATACTATGTACCAAGGGCATAGGTACCTCAGAGGCCTACCAGGGGCTGCAGCATGTATTATGCCACCCCTGGAAGGCCATCCAAACTGACACCACAGGTCTGCTACTGCAGCCTGGGTAAGGTGGTGCATGCACCCCTTACTGTGATATAGGTTACCTATATCACTAAATACATACACACATATAAACCTATAAGTCACTCCTATGGCAGGCCTTATCAATCCTGAAGGCAGAGTGCGTGGTTCCTATGTGAAAGGGTGCCCCTGCATGAGCTGGGCCCCTCTGCAGCGTTCGGAGACCCTTCTCTGATGCTGTTTGTAGTGCAGCCTGACCATATACTCTTAAGCGCATTATAACCTCGCGTTAAATGCTAACTTTGGAATGGCTGCACCTAAACATGTCGTGTTTGGTGTCAAACATCTTGGAATACTACCCCCCCCCCCCGCCAGTTCTGGCGGCGGGGGTAGCATTCCACATTCCACCCTTCTAGAGGGAGAGACATGTTAACCCTGGCCTGGCCGGTAACTTCTTTCTAAAGCCCTGGCATCACAAAATGGATGCTGCTGCCACAGACACGAGTCTGGCCTCCTGCTGCTGGACGAAACTCCGGCAGGGAGGCCTGGACAATAGGTTTCCTGTCCCAGGGAGGTGTGACCACCTCCCCAGACAGGATAATGTGTATTGGGGCTGGGCGGGAGCACTTTCGGGTGCTTTGAAGTCCTGCACTGGGGGCACATTTGGTGTCCCTGTGCATACCCCAGTTCAAACCGGATCAGGGGCTTGCAGCCCCTGCTTTGGCGCGAACTGGACAAAGGGAAAGGGGTGTAGCCACCCCTCTGCCCTGACCCACCCATAGGTGGGGCCACAGAGTAGTCCAACCCCTAAACTTGGTATAAGTATAGGAACCCAGTCCTTAGGACTTTAGATTATCCCTGGACGAAACTCTGACACAGAATCCTGGACCTTCGGCGCTCTACTCAAGACTAGAGGACAGAAGAATCTCCCTTGGGGTCAAGGAGTGACTCCCCTGCTTGGCAGGCACCAAAGAAGCAATTGTCTGGTCTGCATCGCCTAAGCTCCCGTCGGACGCCGAAGTCTTTGCATCACCAGAGGTGGATTTCCAGACTTCCCCGAGGCTGCCCTGAGTCCCCAGCAAAGCTGAGGCCCGTAGCTGTCGTGGGTAACGTGGAACCGTGACCCCTGGACACCGCACACATTTGCTAGTGCATCCTCTTCTGGGTCTCCCACGAAGTCGTGCTTTGGGCTCCGAGTAGCCCTAGCCTCCAGCACCAACTGCACCGAAGATCACTGGCCTCCACTCCACGAGTGTCCTGTGAGCCAGATCCACGTGCGACGTCTCGAGGCTCCTTCGCGGTCGCTAGCCCGTTGGCTAGTAGCCCTTCACGAAGGCCAATCCTTTTCTTCTTGGGCACCCTGGTTGCTCCAGGCCTGCCCTCACTTACCCTCGCTGGGTGAGTTCCTCAGACCTTGCTGGTCTGCACCATCGACGATCTTCATCGAGACTTGCCGTTGCCAAGGCTTGTTGGGTCCAATCCGGTCGCCGACGCCTCAGCACTCGACAGACATCGTGTACCAGCCCGAATCCTGCTCCTGGTCGCCGACAACGCCTCCTGGACCTCGTGGCTGAAGAGTCAAGACGACCGTCAACGCACTTGAAGCAAGCGACATCGGTGGGCATCTGTCCCTCGCCTTCCTGGTCACTGGCTAGTCACCCAGACTCTGTCCCCTCTGCTTTCAGGTTCTTCAGATCTCCGATCCACTCTTGGATCCACCCGGACACTTTCCACTTGGTCGCCAGCAGCACTTTGCAGCAGATCGCCATTCAAATCGACGACGAAACCCGACCCCGAAAGGCACCTATGCACCCGGCTTCCCTGGGTGAGGTAACACGAGTACTCCGGTGCTCCCGTGGGTAGAGACTCTAGAACGACCTAGTTCTCAAAGGGTTTGCTCCAAGTCCTTCTTTAAGTGTCCCTTTTCTTTAATTTCCTGATCGCGACTTTCTCCATAGAAGTTAACGGCGTATCGCGGTTGTGTATTTACACTGCACGCGTCCCCCGTGGGTCCCCTGTGTCACTACCTTGGGTGGTTCCTTGTGGTCCAAGCACTTCTAGAGGCTCTAGGCCTAGTGTCTAGTTCAGTCGTGGTTCTTATACCACTTTATTGGTATATGGTTTGGTACGCCCCTAGGGCCCAAACGTGTATTTGTGCTATTACTGTGTTTAAATAACTTATAACTTGTGTACTTTGAACTCTAGCCTCATAAAGAGACTAGAGGGGTCTGTTTAGCAATAAATACATATATTTTGAATATATACCTGGTGTGGTGCTCTTTCATTTGGTCACTCAAGAGATTATAGACTGGTAAAACAAGCTGCTTTACATTCCTTCAAGACTTAGCCTGAAGGCTGCTCTCCATAGCTACCACTAGGATAGCTTTCAATAAGGTTGTCTTTAACCTATCTCCAATAAGGGGTTGTTTGGACTGGTGCAAGGTGCCCACTATAATAAGTGGACAGCATATGCCAGGCCAACTTCTCACAGCCTGGACAGGGAAGTCCGCAGAGACAGCCTTTTTGACTGCTCTGTCCTGAAGACCTTCCTGGTCTAAACTTGTCCGCAGTCCCTCTTCCCGGGGTGGGGGACTGTAGTGCTTGGGTATCTATTCAAAGTTGAGGAATCTGCAGCTAGATGTCTCTCGGATGGATAAATTGCTTACCTTCGGTAGTGCCCTTTCTGGTAGAGATATGATCTAGCCGCAGATTCCTTACTACCCACCCATCCTCCCCGCACTGTGGACAGGCTTTTAGGGTCAGGGTAGTTTCCTTACTGATGGAGACATCTAGCCGCATATTCCTTAACTTTTGAATTCTCCCCAGGTGTCAGACTGGGTCCGGAAACTTTTCAGCAGCACCTCTGTGCACCTGGGGACGGCGCCGTACGGCTCAGCAGTGACGTCGTCTCAGGTTCCATATAAGTCCCCTTCGTCGCGTAGACGCCAGTTTCTTCTTTTTTTTAATGCTACAACACCGATCCGGAGAAGCGGTTCCTTGGGCCGTTTGTATTTTTGGCCTACTTCAATGTCTTTTTGCGTCAGGAAACAGTGTGCCTATGCCTTCGGGTTTTAGGGCGTGTGAGAACTGTGCTAGACAGATGTTGGCTACGGTCCCCATCCCATCTGCATTTGGTGGTGCCTAGAAGAGCACCATGACTCCGAGGAGTGGACGCCTGTAAACAGCTGAAGCCTAAGACCTTGCGGAAAAGGCGAATGAAGGTGTTGATGGTGCGGCTCTCCTGGTCGGAGTCTAGGCAACCTTGGTGTAGGAAAGTAGGATCTGCTTATTATGGTTACCCCCCCTTTTTGCTTGATGTTACACTGTTTTTGACTAGTCTGACTGGGATCCTGCTAATCAGGACCCCAGTCTATCTGCTTTCTCCTTAAAATGTTATGCCATGTACTTGGGTACACTCCAGATTGGATACTTGGGTACCCTTGTCAGTCCCTAGTATATGGTACACATGTACCCAGGGCATAGGTACCCCAGAGGTCTCCCATGGGCTGAAGCATGTATAATGCCACACATGAGAGGCCATGCAAAATGGAACTACAGGCCTGCCATTGCAGCCTGTGTAAGACGGTGCATGCACCACTTACGATAGACATAGGTTTACTATATAGGTCACTACACTTAAAACCTATCAGTCATCCCTCTAGCAGGCCTTGACAATCCTGAAGGCAGGGTGCTGGGTTTTTATGTGAGAGGGTGCCCCTGCATGAGCAGAGCACCCTTACAGCCATCGGAGACCATTCTCCCGGGTTGTCGGCGACGCAGCCAGACTTATAGATAGAGGTGCATTTTATGCTTGCGTAAAATGCCATCTTGAAAACGGCTGCAACAAAACATGTTGTGTTTGGTATCAAACACCTTGGAATCATACCTCCACACCGGTATCCTGTGTGGGAGGTATGATCCCACCCTTCTGAAGTGAGCTTCGTGGGGTCGCTGGTCTACCTGGTACCAGCCTTCTCGACACGGGCAGCACAAAATTGTTGCTGCCGACCAGAGACACATTTCTGCCTTCCTGCTGCTGAGCCAAGCTCGAGCAGGGGAAGGCAGGACAATCGGCATCCTGTCACAGGGAGGTGTGACCACCTCCCAGACAGGATTTAGTGTATTGGGGCTGGGTGGGTGCACTTCCAAAGTGCCTGAAAGTCTGCATCTGGGGCACAGTTGGTGTCCCTGTGCATAGTCCAGTTCAAACCGGTCCTGGGTCACGTTGGCTCCCGCTCTGGCGCGAAACTGGACAAAGGACATGGGAGTAACCTCCCCACTGTCCAGACCCTCCCCTGGGAGGGTCCCCTGAATCTGTCCAACCCTCTCCCGTGGGTACAAAAGGGCTTACCTGGCTGTAGGACCCTAGATTCGACGTGGACAAGATTCTGAAACAAGAAACCACTGACCTTCGACCGTCTGGACTTTGCTGGACTTGGACTGGGTCCGACTTTGTCTCCCTCTCTGTCCAAAGCATCATCTGTGCCCATGCACCATACAGGTTCCGTGCAGGACCTGTGGAGCATCAATGACAACTGAAGTATCTCCCTTGCATTTGCAGGCACTGTAACGCAACTGACCGGTCTGCTGATCCTGAGCTCCTGCGGACACCGAAGCTCCAGCAGCACAGGAGGTGGGTTCCTACGTTCCTTGAGGTCGAGCTGCCCTCTCACCAAGTTTGAGGCCAGTATCCCTCGTGGGGACTGCATAACCCGAACCCCTGTGCACTGCATACTTTTGCAAGTGCATATGCTTGTTGGCGTTCCCCAACTAAGTGCACTGGGCGATCAATAGCCCCAACCTCTGCGCACATTTCGTACAAAGGACTTCGGCCTCCTCGCACTCTGTGCCCTGCAAGCTGTTACTTTGTGAAACTGCTAGAGGTCCCCTCGCGACTCCTGTGCCTCCGATTTATTTCTCTCCAATTCCTTTTTTTCTCCTGGTTTTTTCCTCAGGTTCCTGTTTTCTCTATCATGGTAAATTACTAGGGCTGTTATATAGAACTCAGAGCTGAGCAACTGAATATGAATTCTCATTATATGATGCATATCTGACACGTTAATAAAGGATTGTCGTGTAGTTCCTATACAACCTATACAGGATCTGCGCGTTTTGGACAACATACACTGCAGGCTTGGTGTCCATACTGATTCCAGACACCCCCACTCGGTATGTTGACCTTTATTTTTTTTTGTAAACAGATTTTATTAAGTTACTGTGGCATAGCATAGGATCAATACATTGGGACAATGGGCTTACATTGTGCGAAGTAAATCGAGCTCCATTCCCCACCACTGGATAATTCACATCCTAACAGTCTATTCTGTCATGGCCTCATGAAGAACACAATAGATAATGAAGTAACAAAACTAACCCACCTACCCACCCAGGCCTCCTCCCTCCCTCCCCCTTCAACTTTTACCCACCCCCACCCCATCCCCCCCAGGCATGTCGCTTATTCGTTTGCACATCTGTGGAGAGCCAAAGTCTGACAGTCAGGACGTCTAACATACTAGTATCCACCCGGTCGGATCAAGCGTGAAGGGGAAGGGGCGCACCCACACAGTATATTCATCCATCAGCCATCCAACAAGCATATCTAAGGTTGTCCAATCATCTCCCCGTGCCCTCTCATTCACTCGGGGGAGGGTCGATGGCATCATCGACCGGGTGCTTAAGCACCTCCACCAATGCCCCCCACGTCTTTGCTGCTTCCAATATTTTTCATTACCCGTTCTGTGGGCCATTTGGAGCCTGTAAATTCCTTCACCATCCGCCCATTTTGTAAGTTCCCTCACCCACCTCAAGACGCTGGGGAGAGTGCTCGCCTTCCAGTGACTGGTGATTTCTCGCTTGGCCAAGACGAGGCCCAGATCAATAAATTTACTGGTAATCTTGTTCCGGGCAGTGTGAGGAAACCAGTGTAATAAGCAAGCTCCCGGGGTAAGCTCAATGTCACGGTCCGTTATGTCGTTCAGTCTGGTCAGTATCTCCCTCCAAAACCCCACCAATGAGGGACAAACCCATAACATATGTATAAACTCGGCGTTGACTAGATTACATCTCGGGCAAACTGCCCTGACCCCAAAATACTCATTGATTTTATGTGGAGTAAGGTATGCTCGGTGGAGGACAAAGAAATGTAATAATTGGAACCGCGCATTCCTGGTGCTCTTCCATGCCCTTTCTACCAGCGTCTCCCATGGCTTCTCTTCAATGGGCACCCCAAGATCTGTCTCCCATTTGAGACGCAGGCTATCTAGGGGTCGTCTGAGCTCCTGGGTGATTCGCCTGTACAGGCAAGTCACTGCCTTAACCGTCCCAGCCGCAGATACCACATATTGACAAGGCAGGGAAATTGGTGGTTCCACCATCCCCGTCTTCCAATGTTTGCGAATTGCTGCTGTCAGGGAAGCATGCAGCAGAAAATCCCCCCCAGGAACCTCGTAGCGCTCTAGTAAGTCATTAAAGGGCAGCAGGGTATTATTGTCGTAGAGGTCCCCGATGGTGGAAATCCCCACCTCCCTCCAAGCACGCAGTCTCCGCCAGTCACCCCTATGTGATAATGCCTCACAGACCACCAGCGGGATCTCGGGTGCGTACGGGGGTCCCCGTGAGGCCCTGCGATTGGCCCGATTCCAACACTGGCGTAGTGCCCACAGGTCTCCAGGAGTCTCCCTCTCCCGTAGAGGTAGTCGCAGCAGCACTCGGGCAAGCTGTCTCAGGGTCGGGTCTGTAGACCCAACATCCTCTTCGTCGCGGGTCCGCCCAGCCATCCACTTCGTGAACCATTGTATTTGGGCTGCATGGTAATAGGCCTCGAGATCCGGTACCGCGAAGCCCCCTCGCCCCTAGGCCTCATCATGGTGTCGAGTGCTACTCTACGCCTCCCGGTTCCCCACAGAAATCCCGTGATCATGGTATTGAGCTGAGTAAAAAACTTTCGCGGGATCCATAGTGGCAGCGTGCCAAAGTAGTACAGTAAACGCGGCAGCGTGACCATTTTCAAGAGCGCCACCCGCCCCGCCACTGAGAGAGGGAGGGTCCCCCAGAATTCAAAGGTGCTCCTGGTGTTTCGTATCGCACGTCCTATATTACCGTCCAACACGTCAGCTGCCGCATGATACACGCGAACCCCCAGATAGGTCAGGCACCTACTTTCCCACATAACATCCGACACATTCGGGGTACATTCCTTCCAGGTCGTGTTGGGAACAGGCACGTCTTGTTCCAATTAACCTTAAGGCCCGCTACTCCCCCCAACCTGCTTAGTAGGGCTCTGGCGCCCTGTAGCTCGGACGCCGAGTCGGCTAGGAACATTAAAAGATCATCTGCGTACAGTGCTATATATTGGGTGTGATCCATCACGTCCAGTCCACGATAGTGGCGCCCTGAACGCGCATGTACAGCCAGAGGCTCCACCGCCAGCGCAAACAACAGGGGAGACAGCGGGCAGCCCTGCCTCGTGCCTCTACCCACCACACAGGACTCCGAAATCACCCCTCCCGTGTGCACCCTGGCCCTAGAACTCTTGTATAGTATTGCCGTCCATGCCACAAATTCCTCTCCCAACCCAAAGGCTCTTAAGACTCTAAAAAGATATGGCCACTCAAGACTATCAAAGGCTTTCTCGATGTCAACCGATAAAATGCACGCCTCATCCTTATCATAGGTGGTCGCATCCAGCAGGCGAAACAGCCGCCGTATGTTCATGGCCGTACTGCGAGATGGAACAAAACCCGCCTGGTCCCCGTGAACAAGCGTCGTCATATGAATCATCAGACGATCGGCCAAGATACAGCTTAGTATCTTGTAGTCTAAATTGAGCATGGCTAAGGGTCGATATGCCGTGCGGTCCCAGGCCGGTTTATCCGGCTTTAGGAGTGGTATAATTACTGCTTCCTTCGTCGAATCCGGCAAGCACCCATCCCTTTTTGACCTATTATAAAGGGCCATCAGGCGAGGGGACAAGATATCCACGTACGTTGAGTAGAACTCAACCGGGAGTCCATCCGTACCAGGGGTTTTGTTTCTGGCCATGCGTTTTATGGCCTTCCTAATCTCACCTAATTCTATGTCACTACCCAGGGTCAGCGCTGCGTCTGCATCAATTTGTGGTAGGGCAATGTCCTCTAGAAACCCTGTATCCTCCATCCCCTCCGGATCCAATTGGCTCCTGTACAGGGAGGTGTAATATTCCAAGAACTGAGTATTTATGTCCTGTTGCCCATAGTGGCTCGAACCATCAGTCCCTCGGATTTCTAAGATCGCCGACCCTCTGCGCGCCGGGTTGGCCAACCAGGCCAGGAGTGCCCCAGATTTGTCCCTCTCCGCGTGAGCCCGAGCTGTGTACGCTCTATAATCAAAACACCTCAACCGTTCCACCTGTAGCGCTAGTTCTTCCCTGGCCTCTAGAAGGGCTGTCTGTCTATCTTCTCTCTCCGGCCTATCTCTTTCTGCGGCTCGCAGCCGCTGTTCTGCTGTCATCACATCACTCTGGAGGACTCTTCGCACACCTACCGCCTCTCCTATACAGCGGCCCCTAATAACGACCTTAAAAGCATCCCACTCCCTGAGGGGGCTGGTAGCTGTGCCAGCGTTGTGCAGAAAGTAGTCCTCTATGGCCGTGCCTATGGTCATCCGGAACACCTGATCTTCCAACAGTTCTGGTCGAAGTCGCCAGGTAGGGATTGTGGGCTTAGTTCTCACCCAGTTCATGGAGATCAGTAGGGGATTATGATCAGACACCGTCCTAGCCAAGTATTCACTCCGAGTGACCATGGCATGTACCTCCGGTGAGCACAGAATGTAGTCTAAACGCACGTGTAGCTCGTGGAGGGCCGAGAAATAAGAGTAGTCTCTTTCCATCGGATGATGAACCCTCCAGGTGTCTAGTAACCCCCAGTGCTGTTGCCAGTCCCGTCTGGCCGCAGCGATCCTGTGGGCGGGGGCGTCTGGAAGCGGCGGATGAGAGCGGTCCAGGTCAATGTCAACAATGCTATTGAAGTCCCCCCAGTAGCACAGATCCCGTCAATGGCTGTGCCAATGTCTGTGATAGTTGTACTAAAAATGCGTGTTGATCTACATTGGGGGCGTATATACTCCCCAGTGTGACGTCCCGACCATCAAGACGCCCTGTCACCACTACGAACCTACCCTCTGGGTCTATGATTTGTCTATCGCATTGAAAGGGAGTCCCCGCTCTCACCCAAATTAAGGCCCCTCTGGCAAACGCTGAGTATGTGGTGTAAAACACCTGTCCCCTCCAACGGCGCTGCAGTGCCGCACCTTCCTTCTGTGTTAAATGAGTTTCCTGCAGTAATGCAATTCGTACCCCCTTCGCACCAGGTAGGCATGTATTCTATGCCGGCGAGACATAGTGTGCATCCCCTAACATTCCAGGTTATGCATTTGATACCTACGGCGGAACCCATGGCTCAATCCTCAGAACCTTTCGTGTCTCCTCCTCTATAGCGACATGCCTGATCCCAAACCAAAACCCCCAACTAAGAAAAAAAACCAACTCCCATTCCCCAGGACAGGCGCACACAAACAAGTCCCCATCCAAACATAAGCAGTCGAACAGTAAATCATGGGAGCAGCAGAACGCAATCCAACCCCACCGGCCCTAGGGTCCTCCCAGTCCCCCCCCCCATGATCCTATAGCTCATGGTGGCCCCAGTACACAGGGATGACATCAATCAACCTCTAGCCCGGGCTTGGAATAGAAAGCATCGTCCAACAACTGCAGGTAGCCCCCTTAACATACGACCTTTTTTTGTGGCATATGAGAATAGTTCTTGGCAACTATCGAACATGACAACCCTGATCCCTCAGGACCGTGGAAACAGCGTACTACTTTTCGCTCAGTCACTCGTGCTCACCTAGTCTCAGGGAGATACACAGAATAAACGGTATGGACGTTTTTCAATAAGTATTTATTGAACAGTCGTTATTCTAGTGTAAAATAGATGTGCTGAAACAACCATTAGACAGTAACAGATATAAATGATTAGAAGCACTAGGAAAGTAAAAGGATGGTAGATTTCTACCATTTTGCTATAATCATGAATACAAGCAAGTATATAAAATACATGACAATAAAATGCGTACTCCTACGACGCTACCCTAACTAGATGTACCCGAGTGTACCTAGCATGTATGTAGGTGTTAAGCCAAGAATACCTCTACGATAAAGTCAACCCCCATAACCTGAAGTGAGAAACTGTGGGACCCCGTCCTGGTGTTGGGTTGGACACCCCGCAAGGGATGTCAGACCGCTGTGAGCTGGAGTATCTCCATGCAGGGAGTTCAGCGTCTCACGTCAGTGTGTCGGCATGGAAGTCGTGATCTCCCCTGACTATCTAAGCAAGATGTGATGTTTATATACCCGAAGATATCCCCAGGAGTTCTACCTTGCTGTGCCACTGTCGGACTTAAGATTATGTCGGGAATGAGCCTTGTACATAGTTATTATGCAGGAGATGATAGTCCTGCTGAGTTTCCAAGAATCCAAGGATCCTCATGCATAATGTATGAGGCTATTAGTTCAGGGAAAACCCCACGTTCTGTGTGCAGTACTGTAACTAGGTAAAGGGTTAGTACTAGCAGCCCGTTATGTATGTAATGTAGGGATGAATATAGGTGAAAGGTTGGGATGTTACCTGAGCCTATATTGGGGTACCTATATGGAATATAACACCCACTCCTCATCCGACTGGACAACATAATCTAATTTCAACATACTCCCTGTCTAGGTACTGGTACGCAAACATATGTAGTAAAACCCAAAGTTCAGCTAAAAAAATTCTAAAAATGTTGAAAAACTCTAACAAGTGCTAAACAGAAAAATTGTCACTCAAGCCATAGCTCTAATATGTCTATATATATAGTTCGAACAACTACAAGCATCGGAAAGCCATTCAGGTCATAAAAAGTGTTAATTTGTTTTAGAGTTCCAATTTGGAGTTTGTTTAAAAAGTTGAATTTTTTCCTAGCACACAATGAGCCAAATATTTGTGTGTCCTGACTGGTAGACACAACATTGCTGTTGCCTGCCTCTGCAGACGACGGTCCCTGTAACACCTCGCAGAGTACGTCAATCGAGCACAGATGATCTTCCGTACTGCCTGCAGCTGATGCTGTGGCAGCCTGCGCTCCATCCAAGGCCTTGTTGTCAGTGGAGGAGCCGGTATCCATTCCTACAGGAGCAGAAACTTCCTGTGGAGGCTCTAAGAATACCACCATCAACATTGGAATACGCTGGGGACACTGCAGAACATGGGCCGTTATTGGGTCCAGTAGTGCATCAACGTCTGGTTGCGCAATCAATGGAAGTGTCAGACAGAGATCCAACACGCATTCTTCTCCGCAGAACAGGCATCGGTGAACAGGTAAGATGCAGTCCATCCAGACTGGTCTAAATGACAGGAACCAAGATGCTCTCAGTTCCCGTAGGCGAGGTGTGCCCAGATGTTGTACCATGCGATCACGGTCTTTACTCTCCAGGAGCACTGTTTGCATCTCCTTAGTGACTGGGACATCCATTGAGTAGCAGAAAAAATACAATCAGGATACCTGCTATTAGAAACAGTATCAGCGGAAGTCCCCCAAAAATGCTTCCGAATACGGAGTGTATAAAGTTTGGTATAACACCAAGGACCGTTTGAAAGGTGCTTAACAGTCCCGAACCTATGGTCTTAAATAGGTGTACTATACCCGTCGTATCAGACATGTTAAAGATAAGATTTACCATGTCTGCGAAATGGAAGGGGCAGTTCGTACGTATGAGTGCCTGTATCTCGGCCGAGGACCTTGCGATCTGAAGATCAAAAGTCTCCCAGGCGGAGGTAAGGGCACGCTTTTCTGTAGAAGCTTGGCTTTCATTCTGCTCAGAGTATCAAATCGTATAAGAGAAGCATTTAGTGAAGGCCATAACGGCGCCCCCCTGACTGCATGTGTCGGTGGAAACAATACTTGCATACAGCAAGTAACCCTGGAGCTCACGGTTACTAGATATGCAATGCCCGGAAGCATGCCACAACAACCTTGATCGTTCAGTGTCAAGTAACTCCCATTCGAAAGTAGCTTGAATACCGGAGTAATAACAGCTGCTGGGGTACCCCTCAAGTGGCAGGACAGGTTTGCTACCCAACCATTGCAGGCCCCGTGCAACATAATATCCTGGCATATGAGAGATCCACTCAAAGCACTCTTGCACTTTGTACCGCTTAGAAACACTTCTCGATCCCCACTCCTGCATTGAAATCTGTATGGTAATTCCCAAGATTCATTGATATATTCCCTACCCATTTCTTCATATCTGCCTGCCTGTTGTTGTTCTATGCAATATTGAAGTTGGAAAGTTGCGACCGGTAGAGTTATGTGGCCATGGATCAACCACTCTGTGGACGGTGATTCTGCCACAGTAAAAGGTAATCTGTCCAGTTTTTCAATCCGCAGCATTGTATATTTCGCTCCAATCTGTGCCAGTTTCATCTGTGTTTCTGTTAGATTGTATGCAGACAATAGTGACGTCATGTTGACAAAACACCAAGGCACATATCCAGCGCACAATGTTTGCAGCGTCCAGCTCAGAAACATAATAGAACGTAATTGTGACTGTCTGTGCTGTAGTATGGATAAATCTTGTTCTAGTACATCAATAGCAGAAGATACAACATTGCCCAGTGAATAAATCCTGGATGTTAACGTAGTCATACCATTGTCAACTACGGCTAACATCTTTTCCAAATTGATCCTATCTATTTCTCGTAGTCTCTCCGCAGCTTCTTGTTGGGAGATTTTCCAAATTTCATTATAGATAGCATAGTAGAAACGTTTCTGACGTGGCTTTCTGGGACCTAGTAAAAAATCCCTTAGGTCCACATCGTCTGTTAGTAGGGATAAGTGTTGTTTCACCTGTGTTAGTGTTGAGGTACTTATCCAATCGAGGCATAACTTCCCAACACTGTATGATGTCACCACCCCCGGATGTTCTCTCTGTTCATAGCGTGGGTCTGGCCTATGGATACTGTACCCTTCGGTGGTACCCTGGAATCTTTTCTGGCATTTGTTAGTGTCTGTGGGCCAAACCAACCATCCCTTCCAATTGGGGTCTGATCTATTGTATTGTAAGATGTCATCTAATGTAGCCCCTTTTAGTGATGTAAAATTACCCTCGGCCTGTGATGGTGTTGGAATTCGAGGTGTATTTAAATCCTTGTTCTTGGCGATTCCAAGGCAGGAAGTCTGTTGCACAGTCTCATTGAGAAATATCATCTGCCGTGGAATGAGGCATGCTCTAAATAGCGCTTCTGTTCCCTGGACTTGCCAGTCTCTAGAACCCCAGACTGATTTTAAGTCTATAGTGTCTTTCCATAAGTCGAAACCCTGTTCAGACAGTTGGGTAATAAAGGACGCAGAGTAAATCTGTTTGGTGTTAGTCAGCATATTTTTCTGTGCAGGTGTAGGTGCAACCTTATAGTAATATGAGGTCGGGTCTGAAATAGTAAACCCTGAAAAATATGAAAATTTTTGTGCAAAATTTTTGAACTACTTTTCGACTGTGTTGGGCAATGTTCCCATTGGTGATATGTGAAAACATTCCTAGGGTTACTGGATTTGTGTAGAAAATGATGACCATAATATTGATAACAATACATTGTGTTAAAGTCTGATGTGTCTTCTAACATTTCGTTGCTAGAAAATGCGGCAGATTGTTCTAAATCAGACAACATATTATTCACAGTTTCAAAATCCCAATCATCGGAAAGTGTACTGGAGGTAATGATATCATTCAAGGAAATTTTAAATAAATGTGGTATTTTTAAAAGTTCTGTCAGTCCGAATATATCATAATTAACCTGGTCCCATACTATACCATTGGGTATAGGAACTGCTGTAATGTTCACTGCTGACAAGTCTCTTTGTTCACGATGTGATGAAACATGAGGTTTCAGGAGCAAGTTCACTTTTGATGCTGCAGAGCTTTGGCGAGGGTAAGTTCCATTAACAAGTAAGCAGAAGACAGCCACTAAGCCTAACCAGAAGAGAAAGAAAAGTATTCCGGTGCTTATCCAAAGTTCTATCCAAGGTGACACCAGTTAAGTCTTTCCTAAGAAAAGTGGAGAAGTCTTTGATTTGTTGTTTACGAGAAATTGGATCTGGCGTTGATTCAAGTTCACTTGCATCCAATAAAAAGGTATCAAAGTCAATTTAATAGCCAGATGCAGTTCGATCTATTTTAGGTAGCTCAGCAGGTTTTGTTGAACTTGTAGATGGCGCTTGTTGAGGCATATTTATGTAGATGTCAGTGTTAGGTCGAATTGAGATTTGTCTTTCTTCTTGATGTTGTATTCCTTGTTCAAGAGGAACGAGTTCCATAGCTTTGTTGCATAGTCCATCATTCCGTATGGGCGGCTCTTCGAGCGTGATGAGCCTTTCTGTTTGAACTTCCTGTATGGTAGCGAGAGGAGTGCGTCGGCTACCCAGGAGTCCACGAGGCCTACTATTCAGTATCTGCCGCATAGTGTGGTTTTATCAGATCAATGGAGACGAATCTTTTCTCCTTTTTTTACGGCAAGAGGTGGCAGAAGTACAGTTTTTGTTCCTTCAACTGGCAGGACAGGTACAGGCTTTCTGTATGATGGCCCAAATTCTTTTTTGTCAGTTATTTTCTCTCTGACCAGATCCCCAACCTGAGGGACCCAGACAGGTCTTGCTGTGACTGACTTGACTTCCCCAGTGGCGAGCCTTTTCACTTGGACATTGCTTTGTAGTGCCCGTGATTCGTTCAGATCCTGTAAAACAGCCAAACATTTATGGATGTCAAAAGGTTTTTCATCCGCCACTGTACCTTCACAATCAAGATCAGGTACCCACATTCTCGTCCCAAATAGGACCTCATAAGGAGTGACACCCCCTAGAGAGCTTCTTGGCATGTTATTTAAGGCCCTCTGAACCCCATATAAGTGATTGACCCAACTACCACCCGTGCCTAATACTCTAGCTGTTAATGATTGCTTTAGGTCCCGGTTTTTTCCTCTCCATGACCGAATTTCCCTCGGGATGGTATGGAGAGGAGTTCCGCAATGCTACACCCAAACCTCCCATGGCCTCCTTATAAGCCCTAGAGCTAAACGCGGGGCCACTGTCAGAATGTAATGTGCCAACTGCGTATGTCCCTATAAAGACTCGCAAATCTTTGATAACTGTTCGAGCGTCAGCCGAGCGCTGAGGCCATACCCATAGGAATCTCGAGCAGGAATCCACTGCAACCATTATGTACTTGTAGGCCCCATCAGATTGTAAGGTGCCATAGTGGTCCAAATAGACACACGCGAGAGGTCTGTCTAATATTAGCAATGGTGTCTGCGTTGGACGTGTTATGGTGGAGCCCTTCATCTGTTGACAGATGTCGCGCTTTAAGACAATCTTTGGTCTGCTTCTTTAACCCTGGCCACCAATAGCGTTGTTTCAATAAAGAAACAGTCGCCGTAACTCCTGCGTGTGCAGAACCCAAACCCCTGTGTGCAGCTAATATTAAGCCTAATCTGCGATCCATGTTTGGTATTACTCTATCCCCCACTCCAGGAATCTGAGCAAATGGAATGTTGTTTGCATCTAACTTGTAGGAGTACTTGAGTGGAAAACCTTTCGGAAGTGCTTTGTTGTCTTTGCGTGAAGCAATGACAGCTACCATTATCTGTCCGTCTATTCTCGTTTTTGAACAAGTGATTGCAGCTACGGAAGCAGTTCGTACTGCCCCCTTCGCGGCTTCATCAGCCAATGAATCCCCTTCAACGTGAACGCCATCACGTTGATGACTCAGCCTGTGTATCACGTGAGCTCTTGGTAGTTCGTTTTTCAACTCAGCTACCTGTTCCCATAGCATTCTGTGCTTAATTGTGCCACCTTTTGAGTCTTTAAACCCATTTTCTCCCCAATAATGAAGATATTCATTGTATGACTGGACACAGCAAAAAGAATCGCACACTATTAGTGTGGGGAATCCTCGATCAGTATTTACTAGTGCCAGTGAAAGAGCTTTTAGTTCTGCTAACTGAGCCGTGCAGTCTCCTAAAGACTGAGTCTTTGTACAGCCCGGATGGAACTTTCCATCTCGTATCTGACCTTTTACAATCGCACATGCCGCGCTGTATTGTTGTTTACTTCCTTTGGCCGGTTGGGCAGATCCGTCAGTGTAAATTATGTATTCATACTGATCTAGAGGCATTATTTCTTTCGGGAGAGGATATTCTTGTTCATATTGCAGAAATGCTTGTGTTTTCAGATTTGGATCATATCTGTATTCTACATTTGATGCAGTTAGAGAATTAGCCCATTGTATTCATCTCGGATGTAACGCTTTAGCGTTAGGAACACTTGCCTTTGTAGCAGCCTCTAAGGCTGGTACTGGAGTCACGACAATTATTAGTTTCCCCTGAGCCAGTGCTCTTTCTCACTACAGCAGTCTGTACTGCTGTCAGAATTTTTTCTGTGGATGCGAAACGCATCTCAGCATTTGTATACAAGTGTGATTTGTAAGCAATGGGTACTGTTTCGCCTTCATTATATGTGGGGTATGTGTACCCAGATTGACCCGCAACTATACGGATTACCAGGTTGTGGACATTTACGCGTGTCTGTAAGTGTTTAGATGCTATCATGTCAGCCTGCAGGGAACGAAGTGTATCTGTGTGTTCCTGTGTCCATTGCTTAACTGAAAAATCAGGTATTATATGGTCGTAGAAAGGTTTAACCCTTTCTGTGTAATCCAAAATGTATGTTCTGCCGAAATTCAGGAATCCCAGTATGGATTGTACTTTTTTCAGCGATTTTGGAGGTTGGAGCAGCGCACATTTTTCTAAAAAGTTTGCTGGCAGGCTTTTTTTTCTTCACTTGAAAGCTCATATCCCAAAAATAGGACGCTGAGGTGGGCTATTTTTGATTTTTTTAAGTTACATTTGTAACCCTCTGAGGCGAATCCCAAAATTATGGTGCTCACCCTCGTCAAGTGTTCCTTCAGGTCATCATCCGTCAGATAAATATCATCTACATAGGACAATGCCTCTTCATCCAGATTCTGAAGTAACTCAGTTACCCTGGCGGAAAACAACCCCGGGCTGTTTTTATATCCCTGGGCTAGTCGACAAAATTGACGCTGGGACCCTAACGCTGAGAATGCTGTCAAGTATCTGCTCTCAGGCACTATATTTTGGCAGAAAAATCCATTTGAGATATCTAGTGTTGTTTTGTATTTTTTCCGCACAATGTTATTCATTAATGCGGCACTGTGTGCGTTTTGTACTGCAAATGTTTTTGTACATGAATTTAGATGTCTGTAATCCAAAACTAGACGATATGTATTGTCAGGTTTCATTACCGGAAACAGAGGATTATTCATTGAAGAGGTGCAAGTTTCAATCACCCCCTGGTATTGAAGTTGATCTAAGATCTCCCTGACCTGTTTTTTAGCTTCTTGCTTAACGGGATACTGTCTCTGTGGAATTGGAGTAGATTTTAATGGTATCACGTGGTGGGTTGACTCTTCATCCCATCCAACATGGTTTCGATATAGTGCTGGAGCAAGGGCTACTGCCCACTCCCGTGCATATGTATGTTTTAAATATTGGGGAACGAGTTCGGAAAAAGCTGGCATAATTACCGTTTCCCCTTTTGGGCAATCCATAACAATAGCAGGCGGCCAATCTTTTTCGGCTTATAAAATGTCATAGCCGAAAGTTAGGTTCTCCCAAAATAGATCTTTAACTTTCCTGGGTTTGTCCCCCTCCATCCGGAGTGTTATCTCATGTAACCTATGTGGGACGCTTACCCTAGTATCAGGATTTTCCACCGTGATATGTTCACTCAACTCCGCTGTCACCAGAACTTCCATCAGGTTCTGGCGAGCTATTGTTACTTCTGCTGCGCTGTCTAGCATCGTCCGAGCCCATTCCCCGTTCAGTAGTTGAGTCCTCAGAATTCTAGGCATGTCTGATCTTGAGACCTGCTACTTTCTTCTTTTTGAAATGAGGTTTAGGTTTTTGTTTTTCTTTTTTTCTAGGTGCGTAGCCCGCAGAGCGTTGCGTGTCTCTGGACTTTGTACGCTCCTCCTGTCTGTGTTCCGACCGTCCTTCTCTCTTGGAGTTTTTCGAAGAGCCCTGATAGGAACGAGAGGAACGTGCATCAGTGTCCTGATATCTGTCAGGTTTTCTAATGTCCCTATTCCTAAGGTTATACCTCCTTTCGGAGGACTCCTGTTGAGGAGATCTACCTCTGGATTGAGATCTATTTTCTTTATTCTTTTGTTGTTTGTTATTGTCCCATTTCTTCTTCGAAGAAACTGGTGTTTGCTTTGCCTGTTCTTTATCTGGACCTCCCATTAATTGAGGTTTTGCTGGTCTAGCTCCCAAACTATCTCTATCTAATTCTGCATAAGCAGTTTCAATTATTTTAGGTAATTCTGTCTCCTGTTGTAAAGGAGTGAAATCTCTCAGGCGTTGGCGTATTGCCACTGATGCTGCTTCCCCTTTAATGTTTGCTAATATTATAGCTGATACCTGGGCAAAGTTATTTAATAACTTCATCCCTAAGTTCAGAGCAGGTTCTGCTCCATACTCGTTCTGTATTTGTCTTAATACGTCTGGCATTACTGCTAATGAAGGGATACCATGAGTACTGGTATATATTGCAGCAAAGACTGTACCCCAAGAAGTACAATCCTCTTTCGGGGGAGCTAACCCAATTGGCAAGCAAATTGTTAGCATTCTATGCTTTTCGTGTGGACCAGTGTGTGGAAATACTGCCTCTAGCTGTGTTATTTTTTTAGCTATCCAGAAAGGCATTTGCTCACGTTAAGTGGGCAATTTACCCATCACTGCATGTAATGTTTGTGGTGTAATTTTAGCTGTAGAAGTTTGGACTGGTCCTGCTTGTGTAGCCTGTGCTGGCTGAAGTGTGAGTGTTCTCATCACAAACTGTGTCATGTTTCTGTAAAGTTTTATTTATTCTTTATACTGTGCAAGTAAGTCTCCTCCTGGCATTGTGTCAATGTCAGGGCGTGGTGTGTAGGCCGCTAGTACTGGCCATGTTGCTCCGTCTCTTCCGAGCGGACCGAGTCTTACTCTATTTCCTGTATGGGGTAGGGCACCTTTAAACCAGTATAAATGTTCGTGGTAAGTGAGTGGAATTTCAATGTCCTCATATGGACAGTATTCGTTTAGTATTTCATCTTCTGTATAGTAATGAAATGTCTTTGTTAATGCAGTCGCGTGTGGGGATGTAACCCATGAATAGAATACCTCTGTTCTAAATGATTTGTGGGCCTCAATCATGAATGTTACCTGCCCATCCCTATATGTTAAACCGTATGCGGCTAGTTTTAAGGTGATGGCAGTTCTAACATTTTCTGAAATGTGTATTGGATCTGCATCTTCTTCTTCCTGGAATGATATATTCAGTTCGTGTACAGTGTCTCCCTGTTCAGTAATTGTGTTTAGTAAGGAAAGTTCTTCAAGGGAACTGAGATAAGGTGTTATGCACAAATAGGAACAATATGTCCTTCAAGCTTGATTAACCAACAGCCAATACTTAGGATTTTGCCTACTCAGCTGTGGCGGATTATGTGAGTAGGGTTCTCTGAGAATAGCACGACTAAACTACTCAGATTTGACTGTTAAAATAAGTACCCAACCAACGTTGGCGGCGCCATGTCGTGTAGTTCCTATACAACCTATACAGGATCTGCGCGTTTTGAACAACATATACTGCAGGCTTGGTGTCCAGACTGATTCCAGACACCCCCACCGGGTATTTTAACCTTTATACCAGCTAACTCACAGTGCCACTAGAGACTCCTATTACCAAGGACAGAATAGTTCTTGGCAACTATCGAACATGACAACCCTGATCCCTTAGGACCGTGGAAACAGCATACTACTTTTCGCTCAGTCACTCGTGCTCACCTAGTCTCAGGGAGATACACAGAATAAACGGTATGGACGTTTTTCAATAAGTATTTATTGAACAGTCGTTATTCTAGTGTAAAATAGATGTGCTGAAACAACCATTAGACAGCAACAGATATACATGATTAGAAGCACTAGGAAAGTAGAAGGATGGTAGATTTCTACCATTTTGCTATAATCATGAATACAGGCAAGTATTTAAAATACATGACAATAAAATGCGTACTCCTACGATGCTACCCTAACTAGATGTACCTGAGTGTACGTAGCATGTATGTAGGTGTTAAGCCAAGAATCCCTCTATGATAAAGTCAATTCCCATAACCTGAAGTGAGAAACTGTGGGACCCCGTCCTGGTCTCGGGTTGTTAGACCGCTGCGAGCTGGAGTATCTGCATGCAGGGACTTCAGCGTCTCACGTCAGTGTGTCGGCATGGAAGTCGTGATCTCCTCTGACTATCTCAGCAAGATGTGATGTTTATATACCCGAAGGTATCCCCAGGGGTTCTACCTTGCTGTGCCACTGTCGGACTTAGGATGTCGGGAATGAACCTTGTACATAGTTATTATGCAGGAGATGGTAGTACTGCTGAGTTTTCAAGGATCCTCATGCATAATGTATGAGGCTATTTGTTCAGGGAAAACCCCCACGTTCTGTGTGCAGTACTGTAACTAGGTAAAGGGTTAGTCCTAGCAGCCGTTATGTATGTAATGTAGGGATGAATATAGGTAAAAGGTTGGGATGTTACCCGAGCCTATATTGGGGTACCTATATGGAATATAACAGGATCTCAACTGAAAGTATTTTTACTTGCATTTCTCATCCTTTTCCCAGGCACTATGCCAGATTCTTATTACTTTTTCTAGTGCCTGATAAGTGACTTAGAGCTCTGCTCTATTTGACGTTTCAACTTCTAATTTTTAGTTTGTAGCTCTCCTTGCTGATAGTGTGTAGGGGCAAAGTCAACAATCCAACCAGCTGGTGAGCCAACTTTGCATCCTTTGTGTGAAAGTAGGTTGTTTCTGGCATAGATACTCCCACTTTTTGCCTGGTGTCAGTGTGTTTTGACCGTAGTTTACTGGGATCGTGCTAACCAGGACCCCAGTGGCAGTGCTCTATCCTCTAAATTCTATGGTAAGTACTTTGTACACCCCACAATTGGCATACTGAGGTACCGTTGTAAGTCCCTAGTATATGGTACTGAGGTACCCAGGGCATTGGTACACCAGGGGTCTCCAATGGACTGCAGCATGTATTATGCCACCCATAGGTGCCCATGCAAACTGTGTCTGCAGAGCTGCCATTGCAGTCTGCGTGAAATGGTGCTTGCACCTTTCACTTTGGATATAAGGTTTCCTTTATATCCCACTCACTGCACTTTTAACCAAATCAACCCTAAGGCAGGCCCTTCAGTCCAAGGGCAGGGTGCATGGTTCTAAGTGTGTGATTACCCCTGCACGAGCAGATGTACGCTTACAAACCCTGAGCTCCATTCTCGGCTTTGTAAGTGCAGGCAGCCATTTTAAGATATATAGTGGACACTGGCAAGTCGAGATGTCTAGCTACATAATGGTTACCCCGAACCTGGTCATGTTTGGTATCAACATGGTGGACTCATGCAACCATAACGATTCCAGTGTTAGTTGCATGATACCATGTTCAGTAGGGCTCCTTAGAGGACGCTCCCAATACCTACCTGTTTAGCCTTACAGAGTCTGCCTGCCAGCCTGCGCTGCTGACTACCCTAGACAGTGTTCTTCCCCCATGCTGTTGAGCTTAACTCGGACAGGTAAAGCTGAACAAAGGCTTTCCTCCGAAAGAGAGGTGTGACCACCTCTCCTTTAGAATTAGGTAGGGTGGGGACGCTACCTAGTTCCACCAGACTGCATTGAAGGCACTTTGGTTGCCCTCCTTGAATAAACCAGTTTTGCCCAGTTCAGGCGCGCTTGACTCCCACTCTTGGCCCCTGGGAGCATCCGAGACTCTAGAACAGCTGCTTAGCAGCCCTGACCCCCTCTGATAGGCGGGTCACCACAGAAGAGGTCCTTTGCCTTTTTAAGATTACTTAAGGTCTCCCCTGAGGGTGGGTCTTTAGATTCATACTGACAACAACTTCAAGATTCGACTACCTGTCAGCTGAAGACTTTTCAAAGACTCTTCTGCTGATGGACACTGGAACTCTGATGTTCTTCCAGCCAGGATCTAAGACAAGACTGCTTTCGGTGGGAGGATTCCTGCTGCATCTTCGTCCCTGTACTTCGTCAAGTTCTGCTACCCCACTGCCGTGCATCCTTCGAGTCACCAAGGATTCAGCCTTCATCCAGCCTTCAAGCCAGAAGGAATCTCCCTTGAAGTGAAGAAGTCACTTCCTGCGTCCGCAGGCACCTCTATGACGACGACCAGTTTCTGATTCTGTTGTCCCGGCTCTGCAACACAGGTGGTGGTTTGTTGGCTCTCCAGAGGCCTGACCAGTCTTACCTGCAACTTGGGTGACTGTAGTCCCTCTCCAGCCTACGTGAACCGCCTCCTTGTGCACCACGTATTTTTGCCATCGCCAAAGTCTGTTGGCTCTCTTCACGAAAGATTTTCAAGCTCCAAGAAGCCCCAGCCCCCAGCATTGCACAGCTCCAAGAACGAGGTCCTGCCTTTTCTGCATCATGGGCCTTCATCTCCTGTGTGCTGTTGAGGCTTCCCTGCAACTCCCTGTGCCTGCTGCCAGAGGGTCCTCGATGGGGCTCCATCAATTCCCGCTGGCTCTCCTGGGTGCTGAGGGCTGGCCCTGACTTTCCATTGCTGGGCTAGTCCCACGGACCTCTCTGCTCTGCAACACAGCATCTTCTTCTGCGAACAGTTGTTTGCATTTGCTAAGGCTTGTTTGTGGTCCTGCCGGCCACTGACCTTCCTGCACTCGTCAACCACCGTGGGACAGCTCGTGGACTGCTCCTGCATCATTGCCTGGTCTCCACAGCTGTTGCTTCAACCTCAACATGCTACAGCAAGAACCTCCAACAAGGGCTGGTATTGTGCTCATGTGCCTCCTGGTCACCTCCGGGTTGTTTAGACTCTGTCCCCTATGCTTTCAGGTTCTTCTCTTCTGGATTCCACATCCTGGTTCCACCGGCCTGGTCTATGAGGCTCTGTAGCTGCTGATCTTACACAAACCTCCATTGGCATCTACGGGCGGTTCCGACACCACTTCATCCCTGTGCACCTGGGCTCCCTGGTGTAGGTATCTGGTTCCTGGGGTCTCCACAGGTGGGGTGGCTCTCCAACCTTCCTTGATCCAAGTGGTTCCTTCAGAGTCCTTTGGGAAGGGTCCTAGAACTGTAAAAAATCCAACCGCAACTTACCCTGTTTTATCCTATGGACGTTTGACATGTTGTAACCACTATGCACCCGGGCGCCTTGGGGTCACTGGCTACTCACCTTGGGAGGTTCTGTGTTTCCCCTGGGGCCCTCCATCCTTGGGTATTAGTCCTATTTTGGTACTTACCTCACATTCTACTATTTTAGTATATGGTTTGGCGCCCCAGTTGGACCCTATCTTATGCTACTTACCTATTTCTGAAGTATTTCTTGTTTGTAGTTGATATCTCGGAATAGGAGATATACCAAGTTAGTGTCTAGTGTATGTTAATAAATACAAAGTATTTTTATATTCACCTGATGTGGTCCTTTTCTTTTGTGTAAAGCTTACTGACTGACTATAGTGGTAAATGCACCTGCTTTACACCCTCCTGAATAATCCTTAGCTGCCCTCCACAGCTACCCCTTGAGAGCTCTGGTTTTCAGGGACCTAAACACTATCACTAAGGGTTGCCTGGACACAGTGCACAGTGCCTCACCATGGGTGGACACTATATACTGAGCCAGCCACATACAACCTTTGTCCCAGTATTGCCTTCAATTTTTATTTTTACCACGCTTGTGGACCTCCAATCTCTAAGAACCTTAAAAATTACAGTCTTAATGGGATTAACCCAACTTGACTTTCTCTGTAAATGCTTGAGAACACTAAAAGTCCACTTGCTGCCTGATTGACTGGATCTTTAAAATTTGTAAAATGGACAGATTGCGATTGGCAGTGCATCATGATTATCTTTTGGAAACAGATCTGTGTGGAACATTGTCCTGTTTTCCAGAAAGTTGAACTGAGCTGTACCAATTTCTAAAGGCCCCTGCTTGAGCTGTGCTAGCCTCTTTCACTGATGACATGGCCTACATGAAATCCCCCTGCCAGCATCAAAATGTCAGACAAAGTGTCTCTTCCCTCACAGAAGACTTGAGGACAACTGCCCAAGAAATTACTGCTACAAATGGAGTTGTTCCAGTGACTACACACTGAGTTGGGTCGCAAACTAGACAGATCAAGAAATACCTGTGGCCTGGCACCTTTTGCTGTGGGTAAAACTGTGGTCTGCCCCTCCATCATCATCAAGGTTGGTCAAAGGCTCATTTGATCATATTATGGGTGCCATACTGATTTCTTTTTCTGCAGTTTGAGACAGCCTGCCTCCTCAGTGGCTAATTCGTAGTCTCTCAAGATCAACATCTCGCTAGACATCATGGTAGCTATCTTGGGGTTAGGCCATAATAAATGGTATGCACTATGTAATGCATAAAAAGGTTCATAGTGGGCGTGGCTTGGAGCATCAAGATGGCGGGCGCACTTTGAGAGTGCTCTGGACCCCTCCGTCATCCGCTCTACCATCCGTTGCCATCCGTGCCCATCCTCTTCCCTAACCCACTGCCAGCGATTCAGCAACCTCCCAGCGACCTGCTGATAACGGGAAACCGCAGCGGCACTCACCGGAGTGGCAGATTTGGTGCTTGCCTCCTGCATGGCCCGAGTCAAAATGGCAGCACCCACCAGGATATGATTGGACCCTAAGCGTTGGTGCCTACGGCCAGCGGCTCTCCCTGCCGAGATGCACCCCGCCACGGCTGAGCCCGGTGGCCGTGCTGGCGGCTCGGCGGCTGTGTTGAGGCGGCTGAAGACTGCTGAGCGAGGACGAGGGGAGGTCGGCGTCCAGTGCCGTGGGCCCGCTGGGCGGCCCGCGCTCTTCACGGCCGGCTTCCCAGAGACTCGCGGGCCCCGCCCTGAACTGATTCTTACGGCCTGGTGTGCTGGCCCAGTTCTGAGGGGTGCAAGCTGCGGGTGGCGGCCCCCGGGAAGACGGTTGCAGCCCAAACGGCGGAGGGCCTCCCCTGAAAACTCTGCTACTGAGGCCCCGTGGACTGAGGATGTCTTTCTGGCCCTGAGGGCCCTGCGGGAGGGCGAGACGTCGGCTCGGCCTCTGCGGGCACCCGTTGCTCCTAGCGGGGATCCTGTCCAGCCGCCGCAGCAGGCCGGAGAAGCCCGCCTGCTGTGCCTCCACGGACGTGGTGAGTCCGGCACACTGCGTCACACAGAAGTGAGGAAGCCTGCTCTCCTTGCGGCCGCCAAACCTACGGAGGGCGCTGCGGAGGCCCGATTGCCCTGCGACAGCCTGCGGCGCCTCCGGCAGGGGAGATCGGCTGTCGTGACTGGGCAGCGGAGACCCCGCTGGGGTTTCCCTCCCCCGCTCTCTCTCTCCAATTCCTGCCCCAAGGCACCGCAGCCCCCACGAGGGTGTTGGCCCCCGGAGCACACTATCCTGCACGCTCCTGCTTTTTCTGGCACTGGAGCGCCGCCGTGGCGGCCCGTGCGAGAGAACCCATCCAGCTGACGAAGCAGACCGGAGGCACCTGCCTGCTGAGCCTCCACAGACGCGGTGGGTCCGGCGAACTGCGACATGCAGAGGTGGGGAGGCTCGCTCTCCTCGCAGCTTCCCAATCCTAGTGTGAGCACAGTAAAGGCCCGGTAGCCCTGCGACAACCTGCTGCACCTCCTGCGGGGGAGACCGGCTGTCACGACCGGGCAGCGGAGATCCCGCAGGGGGTTTCCCTCCCCCCGCTCTCTCTTCAACTCCGGCGCCACGGTCCCTGCCGGGGTATCGCCCCAGGAGCTCATGGCCCTGCACGCTCCTGCTGGCATTGGATGGACGCCGCGACAGCCCATGTCCTGGGCCTTGCCCCCCGATCCTCACTGATGAGAGACATCCACTCTGCCACCTCCGTGGGGGTGGAGGTGCCTGGGCGGCTGCGGTGAGACCGACCGCGGGACCATGTGGTGATCTGGGAGATCCCCCTCAGCCCTGTTGAACCCCCCGCCCTCCAGACAGAGATTGGAAGACCCCAACCCTTAGCGAGGCCACGGGTCCACAGAAGAGTGTGTATCAAATCCGAGGTGGACTCCCGCCAGGTAGCCCCACTCGACCCGCCCTGCACAGGAGGTCGGTGCGGGCCACGCACGACCAGGAACCCCAGCAGATCGGCTGGGCCTAGAGCGAAGTCCACCGGCCCAACGTGATTCCACACGTGATTGGCTGCGGGACCTGAGACGGACGAGTGCACGGCCCGACTACAACCCGCTGAGGTGAGGAGCTTGAGGGCCTGTTTGCTCCTGGGCAGTGGGGGAGTTCGGCTGTCAGTCGGGCGGCAGGGAGGTTCCCCCCCCCCACCCGCCACATCCTGGGGTATCCTGCTCTCCGCTCCTTTAACTGGCGGTAGGAGCCCCACATTGTGGACATTGACCGGAGCGGCCCTTTGACCCGCCACGCTCCACGATGCGCTGGTGGTGTGTTGGGGGCGCCTCGGCCGTGGAGTCGAGCAGCGGCACTGTGTGAAAAGACTGCCACCTACCTCTGGGTCACCGTGTACCTGGCGAGCGGAGCCTCCCGGGAGTCTCGGCCATCACATCGGGTGGCGGGTGGCAGGGGATCCTTTCATTCTTCGCCTCCTCTCTTGGTTGCTCGGCTCCTGGCAAGTCTGACGGGCTGGGCCCTGCTCCTCTTCCTCGTCGGGCTTGTGTTCTGGCTTCGGGCTGGCCCCGGTCCGTCCGTCTGCGTGATTCCACACGTCTGCACCCCTCCCGGGGAAACGAGAGGGGGCCTCGGGAAAGAAATATCGGCCGTCGATCGGACTGCAGGGTTTGGAGTGGAAGGGCTCTCTCCCCTCGTCCTCATCGTTCCATTCTCCCTCCTCCTGTCTGTGCACCAGAATTCCGCTTGGACCTCCTGCCTTCCTAGACGAAGGTCATGGGTAGGGATAAAGCACCGAAGACCCCCGCCACCCAGACAAAAATGGACCGGTTTACTACCACAGACTCCGGGGCGGTTGGGGGTACCGCAGACAAGGAAGCCCCTCCTTCTACAGATTTGTCCACTATCCTTCAGGCTATCCATGCCTCACAAACCTCGGTGGAGGGAAAGATTGCTGAAGTCCGGGTTGACGTGACCCTCATCCGCCAAGACCTTCGCAACGCCACGGCCCGGATTAAAGAAGCCGAATCCCGTATCTCCACCGTGGAAGAGGAGGTCCAACAGCTTAAGGACCAGGTTGTCCACCTCCGATCCCACACCCAGGAGCTGCACCGGCAGGCAGAGGACGCTGAAAACAGGTCCCGCCGCAACAACCTCCGCTTGGTGGGTTTTCCGGAGGATGTGGAGCAGGGCCGGGCGGCGGAATTCGTGGAACGCTGGCTGCGCTCCTGGATGCCCGAGGGCTCCCTCTCCCCATGGTTTGTGATCGAGCGAGCACACCGATCGCTCGCGCCCCGGCCGCCGCCAGGTGCGCCCCACAGACCGATAATACTGCGGATCCTTAACTTCAAAGATAGAGACTCTGTGCTGACCGAAGCCCGCAAGCAACAACATCTCAAATACGAAAACCAGTCGATCATGATCTTCCCTGACTATACTCGCGAGGTGCAGGGCCAACGCCGCTCCTTTGGGGACGTCAAGCAGAAGTTGCGCGCTCTTAACATACAATACAGGCTCCTCTTCCCGGCTCGCCTACGGATTGTGTTCCAAAACAGAACTATTTTCTTCGATTCCCCCAAAGAAGCCTGGACATGGGTGACAGAAGATCGCCCCTTAAAACCCAATGCACGTGACCCGTCTCCCGTAGCCGGGGCTGGAAGTGCCAGTCGGAATACCCCGGCCCCTCGGCCACAGCGAAACCGCTCCCGCAGGCGGCGGGGCCAGAGACGAGCCTGTTCAGATTCACCGTTGGGCCCTGCTCACCAGTCGACGTCCAAGGTGCCGTCCGGTGGTCTCCTTGCGCTGCGGCGCTCTGGTTCCTCGGGCCACTCTGATCCTGGAGGTGTCTCACCTCGACCATCACTGTTGGACCTACCTGACACTGATCTCTCTCGCAGCCCGACGCTCCTCCCGGGTCCTGCTTGAACTCATCTTCACCTTCCAGATACACTTTAAGCAGCGGATGGGTGCTGCACTTCCATTAACTATTAACTTTTACTCCCGATGGACATTACCACGAACATCCTACTGAGAGGAGGGGTCCTCCACGATTCCCCATTCCCAAGCATTTTAGTTTGGTCTTCTAGTTTGTTCACTGTTAGGGCGACAGATGCTTCCGTTCTCAAAGTATAGGGAGGGGGGGGGAATTGGGTTGGAGAGGGGGGACTGTTGTCCCGATATGTTTTTGTTGTTTTGTTTGTTTATTGTACCAGCATGCATTTCCAGCTACATGACAGGCACGCAAGGCCCCACTCTATAGAATTACACCCACCACTCCGCGCACCCGGGTTACTCTGCCCTCACTGGCCACTCGTGCTAGATGTCCTGCCCTATGCCCGTTTTCCCTATGCCTGACAATCGCGCTGAGAAAGCGTTGCTCCACATAATGTCCTGGAATGTTAACGGCTTGCTGGATAAGGTCAAGCGTACAGCGGTCCTGAGTTATGCTTAGCGTCACACTATAGATATCCTGCTGCTCCAAGAAACCCACCTGGTGGGCAATCATTGCCCCTTCCTGGCGCGTTATGGCTATGGCGAAGTCTGGCACTCCGGTTTTAATCGGGGATCGCGTGGGGTGGCTGTCCTGGTGCGCCGGGGTCTTCCGCTCGTGGTGAACAATGCAACCCATGACTCAAAGGGCTGTTTTCTCCTCTTGGAGGGAAGCTTCGGGGACCGGCCTCTGAACTTACTCACTGTATATTCTCCCCCCCTCCCTATTGGCCCCCATGCTTCAACGTCTCGCTACACTGGTCGCCGCCCTGCCCCTGGGGATGACCATCATTGGGGGAGACTTTAATGCAGTAATGGACCCTGACCTTGACACTGCTACGGCATCATCCACCTCCAGAGTCACTCAATTCACCCTCCTGTCGAACTGGGCTGCCACCCTGGGTCTCGGGGATGTCTGGAGGCTCTGGCATCCGACAGCTCGACGCTACACCCACATGTCAGCTTCCCATCACACGCATGCACGACTAGACTATATCTTTCTGCTGGTTCTGGACTGTAGAACGGTTCGAGATGTCGCCATCCTCCCCAGAGGTTTATCGGACCACTCCCCAGTGGCGCTGCGGGTGGGCAGTCTTCCGATGTCCTCGCGCCCGATCTGGCAGCTGAACGCCTGGTTCCTTCAAGACAAGGACTTTAGAGCCCAAGTGGGAGACGAGCTCCGCCAATACTTTACCACCAATCATGGATCGGTTTCCTCTCCTGGCACCCTATGGGAAGCCGGTAAGGCCACCATCCGAGGCTTTGCCAAGGGCCAACTCAAACTTAAACGTACGAAACAGGACTCTCACCTCACACTCCTGGAGGCCCAGGCGGCTCTAATTGATGCTCAGCCTCCGGAGGAGAGATCAGAAGCCCTGGGCAGGAGACTGGCGTTTCTGAGAGACGAGATCAAGCAGACCTCCTTGGAGGCGGCCAAACTGCTGTGGAGGTCTTCAGTGGCGCGAGTATATGGATGGGGAGACAAAAATGGAAAACTCCTTCACCGCCTGGCTACTTACCCAATGGCCAACCGTATCATCCCTGAGGTGATCGACTCAGATGGAGTGGCCCAGCGTGCCCCCGCTGCTGTGGCCCAATGCTTTGCCGCTTATTACGCGACTCTCTATGCGGCGCAACCTCCTACTCTTTCGCTCCCGGAACTCCTTCGATGGGAATGATTTTCCCTCCCGCGACTTAGCGAGTCTGAGGCGGAGGCGCTGGACCTCCCGGTCGTCCCGGAGGAGATCAACGATGCCATATCACGTATGGCTGCGGGCAAGACACCAGGGCCGGATGGACTCCCCCAGGAGTTCTACGCGTCCTATAGAGATACGCTGATCCCTCACCTCTTGGAGGTGTATCAGGAGACGCCTGAGCAGGGCTCATTCCGTCTTGAGACGGATATGGCCACTATTGTGGTGATCCCGAAATCTCAGCCCCCCTCGAGGCACTGCCCCGATTACCGCCTTATCTCCCTTATTAATTCGGAGCTCAAAATATTTGCCTCGGTCCTAGCCCATCGCATACGGCTGTATCTGGCCAAACTGGTCCACCCCGACCGGTGCGGGTTTATGCCCTCTCGGGGAACCCGGCATTGCCTCAGACGCCTCCACCTTGCATTAGCGAACCGGCAACACAGCTGACCCCGTACCTATCCCTTCTTCTCGTAGATTTCGAGAAAGCATTTGACTCGGTGGACTGGCGCTACCTTGAGGAGGTATTGATGGAGATGGGTTTTGGGGCCCCCTTCTGCGGCCTAGTTAAGACACTTTATTGCAGGCCCAGGTACTAGTCAATGGAGCCCTCTCGAACCCCTTCCCCATTACAAGAGGCACGAGGCAAGGATGCCCCCTCTCACCCCTCCTATTCGCGCTGGCGATGGAGCCCTTTGCCTGTCTTATACGGTCTGATCGGCTCCTCACGGGTTGGAGATGGCCTGGCTTAGAGGAGGATAAGATCGCCTTCTACGCTGACGATGTTCTGCTGTTCCTAGCAGATCCGGCTCAGTCGGGACCCCGATGCCTTCGGGCTTTGAGTCTCTTCGAACAAACCTCCGGTCTTCAGCTAAATCCGTTTTGGTTCCCCTTCACCCGTCGAGAGAGTGCTTTGATTGGCAGTCGTCGATACCTCTTCGGCGGCAGTCCTTCAAGTATTTGGGAATTTGGGTGGCCCTCCTCCCTGAGCTCGCTTGGTCACTCAACGTTGCCCCAGTGGTGAAGTAAGCCCGGGATGACCTCCTCAAATGGCAATCTCTACCGCTGAACCCTATGGGCAGAATAGCTTTATTCAACATGATGATCTTGCCCAGGTTCCTTTACATGCTTCAGAATACCCATCTCTCCTTCACAAGGGCGTGGTTCCGTGAACTGGACAGCATGGCCACCAGGTTCTTGTGGGGGGGCCGAAGGCCTCGTCTGGCCCTCGCCCAGTGTCGGATCCCACAATTTGACGGCGGCCTGGGGATGACGAATCTCTATCTTTATTATCTAGCGACTCGGCTCCTCACCGTACATGACTGGTTTAACGGTGGCTGGTCTGACCCGGCATACCGTTTGGAACTACATATCCTAGGCCTGCCTTACACCCAAGGGATGCTGTATGGGAGCACCATCCCCCACACTTTACCTGAGGTCACCCGCGGGGTGCTTCTGGCCTGGCGAGCTTCTCTACGACACACCCAGTGGTCGGATAAACTGTCCCAACACACCCCATTGTGGTGCGGCACTCGGCTCCGGGAGGTCGCCAACCTCTCAGGCTTTAGAGCATGGGACATCATTGGTATTTCTCTTTTGGGCGATGTCTGGGGTGGAAGTCACATATGCACCTTTCAGGACTTGCAAGCACGTTATTCCCTTCACGCCTCCCAGTTCTACCGATACCTGCAAATACGACATGCCCTCCACTCTCACATTTCAGATGGCACCTCCGTACCAGAATATAGCCCGCCCGAGGCCCAGACCATGACTGGTAATCTAGGGAAGGGGGGAATCTCCCGTATCTATCGTTCCCTTATCAACAACAGACCAAACACATTGTCACACCTCAGGGATAGATGGAAGGGTTGGCTTGGGTCCTTAGATGACGCCGATTGGAGGGACGCATTGATGGCTCCCAAGACAGTCACGGCCTCAGCAAGGCTTCGCCTGGTTCAAATATACTACCTTCACACTGCCTATCTTACGCCGCTGCGTCTCCATCGCGCTGGGCTCCGACCTGATGCATCATGTCCCCGCTGCAGCCATATACAAGCCGATTTTTATCACATGGTATGGTGTTGCTCCGCTATTACATGCTACTGGGAGTCAGTAACTGGGGAACTCACTGAGGTTCTAGGCTGGGAGGTCCCTCTTAACCCATTGAATGTTCTGCTAGGTATCACTGAGGGGCTGGATGGATCCAGAGCTGAAAAACTCTTTCTCAACACAGCACTGATGGTGGCCAAAAGAGACATTGCGGCCAACTGGTTGAGCTCAGCTGCCCCCACCATGGCGCGCTGGCGTAGAGGGGTGGATTGGTGCACCGCCCAGGAGCGACCCCTATATGAGGCAAGAGGCTGCCCGAAGAAATTCCGTAGAATGTGGGGCAAATGGGTTGGAGTGGTGGACGACTAATTCCTTCAATGTATACTCAAGTTTTGGAGTGGGTGCGCCACTGTCTTTATTTCTGCTTCGCCTATCAGTTCCTTTCTGTAGGTGTAATATCCTCTTGTATTCGCCCTGCGCTGCCAAATGTGCAAACAGCTGGTATTGTTTTCTTGTTGGCTCTTATAAAATCAATAAACTTGGTTATCAAAAAAAAAAAAAGGTTCATAAGAGGAGTAAACATCCCTAGTGGCACTGCTTCTGTGCATTCATCTCAATGTGGTAGAGTTTCAGCCCACCAAATGCTTCCCCTGGTGTGTATACTACTGCCTGTTGAAATAAGCTATAGTGTGAACTGCTAATCTGTGTGAGACTCAAAACTCAGGCTCAGTCCTTAGCCCAGTGAGCCAAAAATCCTTGTGTCATAATGATTTTCCAAATGCAGTTCTACAGACTGTCACTGTGCTCCATAAAGAGTGATGTGCTGTACATAGCGATAAGGATAGGATGCTGGTGAACCAATCTGCTGCTCTTGCACAATAATTCACAGTGAGCAGCTAGAATATTGTGGCTTGGTAGTCAAGTGTTGAAGATTTCATTAGAGAAAGGATGCTACTGCTCTGCCCCCAGCAGTTGTTCATCCTCCCTTTCCTTGAAGGTCAGATAAACATTGACACAGTCCCTTGAGTATGTGTACAGTACGGTTTTCAGTAGTGATACAGTTGGTTGTGCAATAAACCAAATAAGCTGTCTGCAAATTGTACAAGTACTGGCTAAGCCAATTGGTCAACGCTTTATTGTGCCAAGGAATGTAAGCACAGGCTTATTCAAATACGGTTTATCATGTTCAATCCTGCCCTATTCGCTTTACCAATACTAGTCAAAAGTAGCAAAAACGGATGCTTTCTGTATAGAACTCATAAAGGTGAAAAAGAATTGAGTGTAACAAGTAGTGTGGTGACTGAGCATCTTTTTCAGATTTAAAACATTCTTTTTGATTGAGACTTCTAGTCGCAGATTTTTCACCTTTACAATATTCCCCAGGCATCAGACTGGATCTGGAAACTTTTCAGCAGTACCCCTGCGTGCTTGTAGGTGGCACCGTTCAGGTCAGCACCGCCAGCCAGAGCCTATATAGGCGCCATTCCAGAGTGCAAACATCTGTTCCTTCCTTTCCATGCCTCCTGATGCGGATTCGGAGCTTCCTTTTGCTCTCAGAGTCACTTTACCTCAGTATTTTATCCAACTTTCTACTGTGTGCAAGGAATGTCTCCCCCTGATGACCGGTTTTAAACCCTGTAGGGACTGTTGCAAGGAAATGTCTGTGACAGATCTCCATCAGGTGTGCCTGTGGTGTCGATTCACGACTCCAAAGCCTGCACTGAGTGCGTGTCCATGAGCCCGAAGGCACACTGGCCCAGGTCTTATCTGTCAAAGACCCTGGAAGCTGGATGGTAGCATTCGAAATGAAGGACACCTATTTACATATATGCTACCACCGGCATTACCTGTAGTTTGTGGTGGGCAGGAGCATTGTCAGTTTACTGTGCTCCGTTTTGGTCTGACCAGTGCCCATTGACTGTTCACAAAAGTGATGGTGGTGGTGGCAGCACATCTTCAAAGGTGCCAATCTTCCTTTCCGCGACTACTGACTGTTGACAGCAGGCGGGCCATAGGCAGTTGTCAGCCACCTACAAACTTCGCCGAACCTCCTTTTATCTTTGAAGTTCACTATCAACGTGCAGAAGTCACACCTGACTCCTCTTCAGATGCTCCACTTCATCAGAGCCATTCTGGACATGGTTCAGTTTCGTGCCTTTCCCCCGGGAAATAGTCCACTACATTCAGGCAATGATCCCTTTCTTTCAGCCTCAGTCCTGAATTTCAGTCAGATCAACTCTGAAGTTGCTGGGACTGATGGCCTCCTGCATCCTGCTGGAGGAGCACGCCAGGTGGCATATGCAGGCTGTAGGATCGGAAGTCACAGTGGTCACAACATTAAGGGGACTTCTCAGACCATGTTCAGGTTTTAGAGAAGACTGCAAAAGATCAGCAGTTGTGATCACTGGACTGTAATGGGGTCAGTGGAAGACCCTCTCCCTTTCGCACCCAGAGCTGACTGATGCATCGCTTCTGGGTTGGGGTGGCCATCTGAGAGAAATGGAGATCAGAGGCCTCTGATCTCCGGTGGAGTCCCAGCTCTACATCAACCTTCTGGAACTGAGGGCCATCTGCTTGAGGTTGAAAGTCTTCCTTCCATCAAAGGGAGGTTGGTTCAGCTGCACACAGACAACACCACCACCATGTGGTACTGCAACAAACATGGCGGGGCGAGTCACGAACCCTGTGCCAGGAGGCCTTGCACCACTGGAACTGGCTGGACCACCAAGGAATTTTCATGGTGGTGAACAAGATCATTGAATGCCAGGGCAGGCGAGCTCATCTGTTAGGGCCTAGCAGATCACGTGGCAGTTACACCTGGAGGAAGCGCAAGTTCTCTTCCCAGCATGAGGAGAACCTTGGCTTGATATATTCTCCACTGCTGAGAACGCGCAGTGTCAGACTTCTGCGTGTTGGGTTTTTCCAAGGCGTCTCTCGCTCGGAGACACTTTCCATCTTGAGTGGAACTAGGGACGCCTGTACACTTTCCCACCAATACCACTCCTGCCCCGAGTACTGAAGAAGATCAGGTCATCAAAGTAGCCCCAGATTGGGCACAGAGAGTATGGTATCCAGAACTGCTGAGCTTGAGCAGTGTCCTCCGATCAGGCTACCCCATCAGTAGGATCTGCAGTTGCAGCAGTAGGACAGGTTTCTGTACCTGGGCCTTCGCAATCTCCATTTTCAGCTGAACACCTTTGACCTTTCTCCGGAGGTGGTTGATGTCATCTTGGCAGCCAGTCGTCCCTTAACAAAAACTGTATACATCTGTCGTTGGGACACATTTGTGGCTTGTCACGGTACTTGGTAGATAGACCCCCTTTAGGCCAAGTTATGTGACATTTTATTGGTTGTTTTGACCCTATCCCGGCAAGGCCTTGCCCTGGGCATAGTTAAAGGGTTCAAGTCTTCTGTTATGAAACTAATGAAAGGGTTATAACATTTGTTTCCTCCTTCTCCTTTCGTCATGCCACAGTGGGACCTTAACTTGATCCTTACCTTTCTGATGTGCACTCAATTTAAGTCACTTCACAGCTGTCTGTCTAAGACCCTGGAGACTGGATGCTAGCATTTGACCTACAGAACAACTATTTCCATATACCCGTCCCACCAGCGTTACCTGCAGTTTGTGGTGGGGAAGGAGCATTTACAGTTTGCTGTGCTCCTGTATGAAACTGGGTTTTTGTTGCAGTACTCCCCCCACACACCTTTTGTCTGGCTTTTGATGCAACTTTGACTGAAGAGTACTGGATCCCTGCAAACCAGGCTCCCAGTAACAGTGTTCTTTCCCTAAAGCTGTACCACAATTGGCACAACTTCAGTACCCCTTGTAAAGTCCCTAGTAAATGGTACCCTTTGTTCTTAGGGCATTGTTACTGAAGAGTGACCCCAAGGATAGTAGCACGAATTGTGGCACCCTATGGTTCCCTCAGCAAGGCCATGCCCACTGCCATTGCAGACTGCGTGCCTTGGAGCAGACAAAACAGAATAGTCGACATGGCACACATCCCTGTGTGCCATGCACACAGACACTGCATGGGATATAGGTAAGACACCCCTCTAGCAGGCCTTATCGCCCTAAGGCAGGGTACACTATACCTCCTGTGAGGACATATCTCCATGAACAGATATGCCCCTGCAATATCCATATTGATTCTTGAACAGGTAAGCCATAAGGAGTATATGGGCTGGGCACTCGTCATTACGAGTTTCCCAGCTCCATGATGGCTTCACTGTATCATGGGATGTTTGGTACCAAACATCTCGTCTTAATAAACCTGCACTGATTCCAGTATCAGATATATATAAAATTGCATACAGGGGACCCCTTAGAGGGGTCCCCTGAAACCTACCAACCCTTAGTTTGGTCACCAACTGGTCTAAACCAGCCTGTCACCACCAGACCGAGTTCTGACCTCATGGGGTGAGCGCCAGCGTGCTCAGAGGTCAAGAACAAAGCCTTTTCCTGGGCAGAGGTGTTCACCGCCCCACACTACACCCCCTGCCCCAAGTCAGGAAGAGACATCCATGATGGGAAGCTTCAAAGGCCTTGCCACCTTTGAAACGCGACCCCAGAATAAGCAGGCCCCCCCTCATAACCTCACCCCTTTTGGCAGGAAGACAAGTGGGAAACCTTCTCTGCCAGCTCCACCCCTCAGGTGTTGGAGCCAAGGTGAAGCACATTTTTCAGTGCCCACCATCTTGAAGATGGTGTGACTTCTCCAATCAGGGCTAAGGCTATGTCCCCTCCCCCTGGAGATGCGCATAATCAAGGGTGGGGACACCTAGGTAAGGGGTTCAAAGGCCACTACCTGGCACTCCTTTGTAAGCGCCCCTACATTTAGAATTTAGGTAGCATCCCCAGACCCTGAACTTAGATTCCAAGGACACAAAAAGAAGATAAACGAAGAACTGCTGTGGGACTGAGACCTGCAGACCTCGTGGTGGACTTTTGGGTGCGAACTCCCACCTGACACCACATAACTTGACAATCACCATCCTCCATCTCGTCTCATCACTGTGTGGCTTTCATAAACCCTGGAGGGTCATCAGCACTTCAAAAATTGCCAAAGAACTCCAGCAAGATAGAGGTACTTTCTACCTTCAGTCGCAGGCACCAAAAACAGCAAAGTCCAGTCCAGCGTCGTCCAGCTCCCCAGCCCGCCCAACGTCTGCGAATGGCATCTCAAGGTATGCCTGCTCTGGAGGGTCAGCTTGGCCTCTACACCAAATCTTGAGGCCCCAGGACCCACCGGAGCTGCAAGGCACCACTATCCGGAGTACCAGACCCCCGGCTGCAAAAACCTACAGAACTAAGTCCAGATGAACTCCAAAACCGAGTCCAGGCGGACTCCGACTTTAAAGCGAACCAGGCCCGACGAGGGACTTCATGATTCCGGAGACCCACCTCAGCAGTGGTCCAGCAGCTCCAGAATTGTCACTCCAAGGTGTCAGACTCTGACTGCGAGGTTCAACTTTGCACGCCTTTGCCCAACTGCCCATCTTTACTGCTCCCAGCCCGCCCGGCTGGGGAATATTCAAATCAGCTGTGCTCCCGAGGCCCCATAGTCCTTGCGACCTCCATTCTATGAGAGCTTTCGGACTTGTCTGCAAGTCACCCTTTGCTTTGCCTTTAAAGGCATCCCCCTGGCTTCTTAGCATGCCAGCTACAAAGTCCCCTTTTTCCTTGGTTCCCGAGAAACCCAGGAAGCTCCCCAGAACTTGACCTTGGCACTTTGGACCTTGGCCCAGAACCTTCTGATTTCCAAAAGGGTAACCACACAATAACTGTACTGCATTGCTTCTTCCAATTGCATTTCTCCTTCCATAGGAAATGTATTGTGCGTAATTGCGCCCAACTGTGATTATTGCATTTTGCTGTGATTTTTTTGTATTGTGAAAAGTATTTACCTTGTACTCGAATTTCTTGGTCTAAATATTTATACAAAAAGAGTACTATTTTTCTAATTTGGTCTGAACTTCATTCCTTGGGTGGGTATCATGTATTGCCTCTGTGAGTACAACAAATGCTTAGCACTACCCTCTGATAGGCCTAACTGCTCACCCCCACTACCTCAAAATAGAGCGTTAGTATTATCTACTTTTGCCGTGGTAAACCAATAAGGGTCTCTCCAACCTCTCTGCACAGCGTACCCCAGTGTGGTGCGCTATATAGAGAGGTGGGTTTCTACATTGGTCGATCAGCAGTGGAGTCTACGACTTTGAGTTTACTAAACCACTCTGACAATAAAGTGACCATACGAGTGAAGTCACAATTGCCTTTAGTTAAAGTATATTTAAAATCCAAATCTTGCTGTAGTTAGGAAACAGGTGTTAGTTTTTTTTTCCTCTCTAAAAAAGTTCCCAACTTAGTAAA
Source organism: Calotriton arnoldi (assembly GCA_963921515.1). Taxonomy (NCBI): domain Eukaryota; kingdom Metazoa; phylum Chordata; class Amphibia; order Caudata; family Salamandridae; genus Calotriton; species Calotriton arnoldi. The sequence goes on along the minus strand of CAWUFW010012967.1, from coordinate 383,336 downwards.
AATAATGAGTACTAGAAACATTACTCCGGAGGACCTGGCACAGGTGGAGGAACTCAACCTCACACCTTACCCGTCCTTGCCAATGAGACAGCTTAGAGGCTTGTGTAAAACTTATGGCCTCAAGACTGGGTCAAACCCTAACACATCACAGCTCCAGGAGCTTTTGGCAGAGTATGACAAAGAGTATCCAAAGGATGACTTTGATCTTACAGTAGATCAGAACACAGACAATGGGAGTGATGATACAGCACCCCCAGACAGACGAGCATTTATAGATGAAGAGCTTGCTCTGAAAAGATTTTAAAAAAAATATTCTTTTGATCCTATAATCCCTAAAGGAACTGTCCCAAAATTCTTTGAGAGTGATGATATCCCCTAAAGCCTAGGGTAAGGTGTAGGACCCACTAGTATTATACTTTGCCTACATTAAGTAATAGACGCACTACAATTATTTATCAAATAATGTATATGATGTTTTGAATCACATGTTAAATCTAAATACACCTGTGTTTTGTGCATGCGGAGTAAACTGCTCCGACTATGCCAGTGGGGATTCACCTCACTATTTGTTTACGAATATGAGTCAATGTCACCTTTTGCACTCGAGCGGTTTGGGTGACCTGGCTGTTGGGACCGACAAATCTCTTCTCTTTTTTATAATATAAAAAAGGGGGGGTTGTTCTGGGTAATTCCCTCCCACCTTGATATCGATTGGATGAGAGGCTCCACTACTGTGTACCTGTCTGCATCGCACGCATGCACAGATTGTTTAACTTTTGATTCCCTCCCTTAAATAGGTTGACTGCTGAATCAGGAATTTAGAAGCCCAGGTAGGACTCACCCGGGTATACATTTTGTGGGTAGCAGTTGCATCACGACCTAGGGTCCATCTGACCCTGAGGCTAAGACGTTAGGGATCCACTAGCCCTGAAGAATGCCCCAGACTTAGTAGGCTAATCATTGAGGGCAGAACGTGTCGGCGAAATTGTACTCTTTGATACCCATCTAAAAGAATTGTTCTTAATATACCTAGAGTCCTCACTAAGAAAGTTGATAACAAGGAACTCTACGGTATTTTTAGTTTGTCTGGATCCTGTTTTTGTCCAGGAGTTTTATGTAAGAACTGCCTCCTACCTTCGAGTCTTCACGGAGGTTGAGTCCGCCTTGGTAGTACGATCTTACCAGGGTGGGGAGAGGATGCCGATGATGAAGCATGACACTATTATGTGTGTGAGGCATCCTCTTCCATTAAGGATGGCCTCCCTATCTGAAAGAGACACGTTAGTGACAGATTCCTTACCTTAGAATATCCCCAGGCGTCAGGCTGGATCCGGAAAGTTTTTTGCGTAGCAGTACCCTTGCGCGTCGGTAGGCGGCGTCGTGCGGCTCCGCGTCCGTCGTCGGCGTCGTGATCGCCGGGATGACGTCGCGGGCAGTACTTAGGCGCCGCCCCTGCGCGCTGACGTCAGTTCTTCTTTTTCCGCGCCAGTAAGCGCAGATCCGGGAAGAGCAGTGCCCTAGTCACTTTTTGACTATCTTTTTTGGTGAATTTTTTCACTGTTTCTTCAACGAGTCTTCACGACTCCTAAGGTGTAGTAGGGATGCCCGGCTTTAAGCCCTGCGAGGAATGTGGTCGCATGATGTCGATCACGGACCCGCACCTCGAGTGTCTCTTCTGTCTCGGCCGAGACCACGACACGAAGTCGTGTCCTGACTGCCGGAAACTTCATCCTAAGGCTTTGCGAGAGCGGTCTCGAAAGCTCCTTGAAGTCCGGCATTCGGCTCCGCGCCGCACCAAGCCCCGGTCCCGGGAGAGGTCGAGGGGCCGGACGCGGAGTCCCCGCCGTTCATCGGATTCAAAGTCTTCGCGCTCCTCCGGTAAGTCGAAGCACAAGAAGTCTAAGCGGCGTCATCGCTCTAAGACTTCGCCTCGCCGGTCTCGCGACTCGGCTGAGGTCCCTGTTGGCACCATCCCCGCGGCCCCGGACGTGCCTGTCGAGTTACCCCCGCAGTACCGGCCCTACCCGGGCTCGGGGGCGACTCAGGCCGATATACAGGAATTCCTGTCGGCCATGGCCCGCCTCTTCGGGCCTCAAGGTCCCTCCGGTGCGCCTCCGGGCCCCGCGGGCCCTGATGGGGTTGCTCCGGCGTTGCCGTCGACTCCGGTCCCGGCGTCGCCTGTCCCACCAGCCTTCGTCCCGGCCTCGGCTCCGGTCCCGGCCTCGACCCCGGCTCCGGTGGGGCCGCAACCCCCATCGACGCCGGTTGACCTAACCACGCCTCCGCCCGACGCCGATGTCCCCGGTGCCGTTTCCGACGCCGTCCGGGGCTCCGGGCGGCGTCGTCCCCCGGTTCTCTCCGGGTCCGGACATGGAGCCGGAACGGCGTCGCCCGATGCCGTATCCGGCGCCGATGAGACCTTGGGTCCCTGATGTCCCTCCTCCTCCATATTTTCAACCTGAGGAGGACCAGGAGAGCTGGGAGGGTCTGACGACCCTCTCACACAACAGTGCGAGTTTGACCCGGACTGGGTTGAGGAACTTGGGGATGCCAGTGGTCTGGATACCTCCCTGACTCTGGCATGCTGTCTCCTCCCGTGGCAACGGAGGAGGGGGCAAATTTTGCAACGGTGTTGCGTAGAGCTGCTGGAGCCTTGAATCTCCAGTTGCCTACAGTGGTCGTCAGGTCTAACATCCTGACTGAAGTGCTTCAGCCGGCGGCCTCCTCTTCGGAGACTGTGCTGCCGTTCAACGAGGCACTGACTAACGTTCTTTTGGGTGCCTGGTCCAAACCCACCACAGGGGCTCCTGTGGATAGGAACGTGGCCCGACGCCATCGCCCTGCTCCGGGCAACCCCCTGTTTCTCTCCCAACACCCCACCCCTGAGAGCTTGGTTGTCCAAGCCTCTGCCTCCCAAACCGCCTTCCCTACCGCCCCTCCGGATAGGGAATCCAAGCGCCTGTATCACTTTGGGAAGAAGGCTTTCTCTTCCTCCAGTGCTGGCTTGCGGTCTGTTAATACCGCTTGCCTCTTGGGCCGATACACCCACTCCCTGTGGGATTCGGTGGCAACTGTTTTGCCGCAGTGTTCTGAGGAGGTCCAGACACTGCTTACCCGCGCCATTGCGGAAGGGCGTGATGCGGCTAAATATACCATCCGCTGTGGCCTTGATACCGCCGACTCGCTGGGCAGATCGCTTGCAACGACGGTGGCGCTGCGTCGCCACGCCTGGCTGAGAACCACTGGTTTTTCGGGAGATGTCCAGAATACACTCATGGACATGCCCTTTGATGGTGTCGGTCTTTTGGTTCGAAGGCCGACCATGCGCTGGAGCGTTTCAAGGACTCTCGGGCTACTGCTAAGTCCCTGGGCCTTGCTGTTGTGCGCCCTCCGCTCACGTCTGCTTTTCGCCCCTTTCGTGGCCACGGAAGGGGCGCCCAGTCACGTCCGCAGCCCGGCCAACGGCCCGCGCAGCAAGCGCCTTCGCGTGGCCGAGGACGTGGATACCGCCGTGGCGGTTCGGGCAACCAGCGTGGGGGCAGGCCACCACCTCCAACCCGTCCGCGGCCTCCAAGCCCTCCCTAGTCCCTCCTTTCAGGTGCACAGTACGCCAGTCGAGGGCAGGGTCCGCCATCACCTTCACCTCTGGCGTCCCATCACCTCGGACAGGTGGGTCTTGGACATTGTCCGAAGGGGCTACTCCCTCCCCTTCGAGACCACCCCCCAGCCATGCCACCTCAATTCCACCGCATGTCAGGGGATCACTTGGCGCTTCTACAGAAGGAAGTCACGGCCCTCTTGGCCAAGAGGGCCATCGAGCATGTTCCGACCCCAGAAGTAGGGCGTGGTTGCTACTCCCACTACTTTCTGGTGCCCAAAAAGGACAAGGAGGACATGCGTCCTATCTTGGACCTCCGGAACGTCAATCGCTTCCTCCGGAAGGAGAAGTTCAAGATGCTCACCCTAGCTCAGGTCTTGACTGCCCTCGACCCCGGAGACTGGTTGGTAGCGTTGGACTTGCAGGACGCCTATTTCCACATCCCCGTCCTGCCGGCCCACCGGCGTTACCTTCGGTTCACGGTAGGCCTCGAGCATTTTCAGTTCACCGTGCTCCCCTTTGGCCTTACCAGTGCCCCTCGGGTGTTCACGAAAGTGATGGCGGTGGTCGCAGCTCATCTGCGCCGGGCAGGGGTGTCAGTCTTCCCCTACCTCGACGACTGGCTGCTGAAGGCGGGCTCGTCCCAGGCAGTCGTCTCCCACCTCCAGACTACGGCCGAACTCCTGCACTCGCTGGGGTTCTCCATCAATGTGCCAAAGTCGCATCTGATTCCTTCTCCACAGCTCCTTTTCATCGGAGCAGTTCTGGACACGACGCAGTTTCGGGCCTATCCTCCCGAACGGCGAGTCCGGGATATTCAGGCTATGATTCCGATCTTTCAGCCTTTATCCTGGGTTTCGGTACGGATGACCCTGAGGCTGCTGGGCCTCATGGCCTCCTGCATCCTGCTGGTCACTCATGCCAGATGGCATATGCGGGCTCTGCAGTGGGACCTGAAGTTCCAGTGGGCGCAGCACCAGGGCGACCTGTCCGATCACGTCCAGATCTCGGAGGGGACTGCAAGACAGTTGCAGTGGTGGCTCTCGAACCGGCAATGGGTCATGGGCAGATCCCTCTCCCTTCCCCAGCCAGAGCACACAGTTGTGACGGACGCGTCCCTTCTGGGATGGGGTGGTCACATGGGAGAGGCGGAGATCAGAGGCCTCTGGTCTCCGGCGGAGTCCCGGCTCCATATCAACCTTCTGGAGCTCCGGGCGATCCGACTTGCACTCAAGGCATTCCTTCCCTCTGTCAAAGGGAAGGTAGTGCAGGTGTTCACAGACAACACCACCGCCATGTGGTACTGCAACAAACAAGGCGGGGTGGGGTCGTGGACCCTTTGTCAGGAGGCTCTGCGCCTCTGGACATGGCTGGAACATCAGGGCATGTTCCTGGTGGTTCAACACCTGGCAGGTTCCCTGAACGCCAGGGCGGACGGAACTCAGCCGCAGGTGCATGATGGATCACGAATGGCGTCTTCACTCGGAAGTGGCGCAAGGACTCTCTACAGTGGGGAGAGCCTTGGTTAGATCTATTCGCCACCGAAGAGAACGTGCAATGTCATCAGTTCTGCGCGTTGGAATTTCCAAGGCGGCACTCGCTCGGCGACGCTTTTCGTCACGAGTGGAGTTGCGGTCTATTGTACGCCTTTCCGCCTATACCACTTCTACCCAGAGTGTTGAAGAAGATTCGGCACGACCGGGCCCAAGTCATTCTTGTGGCTCCGGACTGGGCTCGAAGAGTTTGGTATCCCGAGCTACTCAATATGAGCGTAGATCCCCGATCCGTCTGCCTCTTCGGGAGGATCTTCTGTCGCAGCAGCAGGGGACGGTCCTCCACCCGAACCTGTCCAGTCTACACCTGCTTGCGTGGAGATTGAGCGGCGGCAGTTGATTCCTTTCGACTTGCCTCCCGAAGTTTGTGATGTGATTCTGGCAGCCAGGCGTCCCTCCACTAAGGTGGTATACGCCTGCCGGTGGAACAAATTTGTGGTATGGTGCACAGCAAAGGCTGTGAATCCCTTTCTGCCCCTCTTTCTGAGGTCCTTCTGTTCCTTCTCTCTCTGGCCCAACAGGGTTCTGCCCTGGGTACCATCAAGGGTTATCTTTGTGCTATCTCGGCCTTCCTCAGGCTCCCTGATCAGCCCTCCCTTTTCAAGTCCCCTGTTGTTAACAGGTTCTTAAAAGGCATTACTCACCTCTTCCCTCCTGTTCCGTTTTCTGATGCCTCAGTGGGACTTGAACTTGGTTCTTACCTTTTTAATGTGCGCTCCCTTTGAGCCTCTACATAACTGTCCTCTTCGTCTTCTGACTCTGAAGACAGCCTTTCTGGTGGCCATCACCTCCGCTCGGCGGGTGAGTGAGCTCCAGGCTCTATCTTGCAAACCTCCCTTTCTGTCTGTTCATCCAGACAAGGTTGTTCTTCGGACGCGTCCGTCCTTCTTGCCAAAGGTGGTTACTGCTTTCCACATTGGGCAGACCATCACTTTGCCCACCTTCTTTCCGCCTCCGCATCCTTCCAGAGAGGAAGAGAGGCTCCACCGTCTGGACCCAAAACGTGCGCTCTCTTTCTATATTGACCGCACAAAACACTTCCGGGTGGATGACCAGCTCTTTGTTGGCTACGTGGGTGCCAAAAAGGTCGGGCGGTGCACAAGAGGACCATCTCCCGCTGGGTTACCTTGTGCATCAAGACCTGCTATTCTTTGGCTAAGAAGGAGCCTCCTGTTGGGCTGCGTGCCCATTCCACCAGGGCAACGGCTGCTACCACGGCCTTGGGCCGCGGTGTTCCGCTGCCGGTTATCTGTCAGGCAGCTACGTGGGCCTCGCTGCACACGTTTACAAAGCATTACTGCCTTGACAGTCAGGTCCGGAGGGACGGCTTCTTTGGCCGTTCTGTCCTCCAGGACTTCCTTGTCTGATCTTTGTTCGCAGACCCACCACCGGGGTTGGTATTGCTGGGGTATCTATTCTAAGGTAAGGAATCTGTCACTAACGTGTCTCTTTCAGATGCACAAGTTACTAACTTGTGTAACGATATATCTGTAAGAGACAGTAGTTAGTGACAGATTCCTACCGCCCACCCATCCTCCCAGTTCTGCGAACTGATTTCTAGGGTTAAGGACATCCCTTTCAGGGCCCTAGTATTTTTCAGACACCTATGTCAGCTTCTTGCATGGCTCTGCGTTCCTGGCGCGGAAAGTCGTGTACAGAACTGACGTCAGCGCGCAGGGGCGGCGCCTAAGTACTGCCCGCGACGTCATCCCGGCGATCACGACGCTCGACGACGGACGCGGAGCCGCACGACGCCGCCTACCGGCAGCGCAAGGGTACTGCTACGCAAAAAACTTTCCGGATCCAGCCTGACGCCTGGGGATATTCTAAGGTAAGGAATCTGTCACTAACTACTGTCTCTTACAGATATATCGTTACACAAGTTAGTAACTTGTGCGTTCTGAACGGTCCAACGCTTCTCACAGTAGGAGTTGACTGACTTAAACTAGAGTCTCTAGAACCTTCTCTGTACCTCCCCCATTCTTCTTAGCACCCTACCTTTTTATGATTAATGATATCACCAAGAGGTTCATTGCTTTTCAGAGAACCTGCCTTAGCAGACAGGTCAACGGGAAGCTGTGGAGTGCTATCCTGTGGGAAATGTTCTCTGGAAAGTGCAAGGATGGACACCTGACACTCAATGAGAAAGATGTTGAATCTTATGATCTCATGAAGGGTACCCTGATTGAGGCCTTTGGATTCACCACTGAAGAGTATAGAATCTGGTTCAGGGAGGCTCGAAAAACCCAGAGCCGTACCTGGGTAGATTTTGTAGACTACTCAGGGAAATCACTAGGAGGTTGGTTAGCAGTTAAAGATGTGCATAATTATGATGGGCTTTACAATTTGATAATAAAAGAACATCAGTTAAGTAATTGTGTGCAGGAAACGTTGTATCAATAACTAGTAGACCTGGGGCCAGTCTCTCCCCAAGAGTTGGGGAAGAAGGCTGATCATTGAGTAGGAATCAGAGTGTCCAAAACTAGATATGGTGGGGGTGACAAAATAAATGAGGCCAAAAAGACGCCCCAGAACAAACAGTGTAGCACTCTGAAAAAAATAAGGAGTCCCCTGGAGGCCCCCAAAAACCTGTCCAGGAGGGCGGGCCCAGAGACTGCACACAAAAACAATGGGCACCAGGGTAAGAACTGGGACCCCAAGAAGGCTTCCCAGCCACTGCCCTGAGAGATACCTGTGTCAGTTGCACTGTTGTGCATGACAGGTTGATACTCTCAGACCAGTATATCCCAGGTCAGACAAATAAGGGCTATCCCAAGAGTGGTCACTGTTAAGCCTGTGGCTGTAGTGCCCCTAGAAATAGCTGGGTTTCTTAGTTGGAGAAAGTTGGTAGTCAGCAAAGACCTCCCCCTTGACTGTCACCTTGGAAATGACTACCCAGAGGTTGGTCTGAGCCTCAGTGAAGTGCTGGTCTAGTACCTGTCCTCACTCAAGGATTCTGGGAGTGCTGAACCTGCAGCTAGTGCAGGTAAACCCCAAAAGAAAAAGAAGAGAAAGTGTAAGAAAGGTGTAAACTGTTAGCCACAGCTCTAGTGATCCAAGGCGATTCTACACCAGTAGGGGAGATCTCCAAAGTTGCTATTGGTTAAGCCCTATCTGCCCCACAAGAAGTCCTGATCCCTAAGGCAGCTTTACTCCTTGAGATGGTGGCTCCTCAGCTGACAAAAGAGAGGATGTTCTCTACAAGATGTAGTGACCCACCACTCTAAAGCAGCAGACAAGCAACCTGGACCCCAAGAAACCTGGAAGTTAGCTCCCTCACCTATCAGTGAAGATCTAAAGGTGTAGTTCTGGGCACTGACAGCTGTCAGTGGCCTTTGCTCAGTAGTAGCTTTTATGACTTCACTGTTCTTGGTATAGAGGTCTGACCCCATGTCAAATAGCAAATTAGGCCCCTTACCCTTTTGGTCATGATGGGGTTACTCAAACTGTGGGTAGCCTCTTTGGGTAAGCTAGGTTTTGCCCTGGCTAAAGAAATAGCAGAGGGGGGCACCTCCGACCCCAAACTAAAAATATTGGGTGAGAGCACTAAAGAGATAGACAAAGGGCATTCCAAATTGGGTCCTAAACCTGTTGAGGTAGGCCAACTCCCCAGAGGGACTGACCTGGACAGAAGGATGTAAGGCCCTGCAACACTCCAACCAGTGCCTCTACTCTTCCTCATCTGACAGACTAGGAAGGCTTTCCCAGGTTTGGCTGAGTCTCCCGGGCTGGGGTGGGCTCATGTAGGAAACTGGGTTTTGTTGCAGTATCCCACACACACCTTTTGTCTGGCTTTTGATGCAACTTTGACTGAAGAGTACTGGATCCCTGCAAACTAGGCTCCCAGTACTCATTATTCTTTCCCTAAAGCTGTACCACAATTGGCACAACTTCAGTACCCCTTGTGAGTCCCTAGTCAATGGTACCCCTTGTATCTGAAAGAGACACGTTAGTGATAGATTCCTTACCTTAGAATATCCCCAGGCGTCAGACTGGATCCGGAAAAATTTTTCGTCAGCAATACCCCTGCGCGTTGGTAGGCGTCGTCGTACTGCTCCGCGTACGTCGCTGGCGTCGTGGTCGCCGAGATGACATCATGGGTGCTATTTAGACACGCCCACGCGCGCTGACGTCAGTTCTTTCTTTTTCCGCGCCAGCAGCGCAGATCCGAGAGAGAGCAGTACCCCTAGTTAAAAGTTTTAACTTTGTAATTGTTTGTCGAGTAATCGACTCTGGTGCAGTAGGGATGCCCGGGTTTAAATCCTGTGGGGCCTGCCGTCGCAACATGTCGGTAGCGGAGCCGCACGACGTGTGTCTCTTCTGCTTGGGGCACGCCCATGACCCCGAGGCGTGCTCCGATTGCCGGGCCATGGCACCGAAAGCTTTGCGGGAGCGTTCCCGAAAGTTGTTGGAGGCCCAGTAGTCGGCTCCGCGTCGATCAAGGTCCCGCTCCCGTGGGAGGTCGAGAGACCGGTCGCGGAGCCGTTACCTTCACTCGTCAGACTCGGGGACAGGTAAGTCACTGCGCCATAAAAAATCAAAGAAGCGACGTTGTTCGTCTTCTACCCCTCACCGGTCCCAGGACGTGGTGGAGGGGGCGGGGGATCACTCCCCCGCGGCTCCGCTGGAGCTCCCGTTGTTGCCTGTGGCGTCCTTTCCAGGCCCGCACGCGACGTCGGATGAGATACAGGCCTTCCTGTCGGCTATGGGCCGTTTGTTTGGCCCATCGGGTCCCTCCGGAGCGCCTTTGGGCCCCGCGGACCCGTTGGGGGGGTCTGCCCCCGTGCTGCCGCCTTTGGCCTCGGCTACGCCGGCAAAGTACCCTGCGGCGCCGCCGGCTCCGGCCTCGACGCCGGTGCCGGATCTGGCCTCGGCGCTGGATCTGGCCTCGGCCTTGACGCCGGGCGCAGCGCCGCAACTGACGCCGTACGGCGCCGAACCAGAATTGGTCTCTTACCGCCCGATTCCAATTCTTGGTACAGAGTTTCTCCCATTTCCCCAGGCACCTCGTCCTTACCGGCCTCTTCCAACACCGGTAGCTGAAGGAGAGTACTGGGAGGGGTCTGAGGACACTCTTGCAGCTCAATTTGAGAACGAGCCTGAATGGGAAGAAGACCTGGAGGGTCCTGTGGATCTGGATTTCTCTCCACACCCTGGCACACTGTCCCCTTCTTCCGTGGCTACGGAGGAGGTGGGGACTTTTTCAGTGGTGCTGCGTAGTGCGGCTCAGGCTCTTAACCTTGAGCTCCCTTCTGTGCCTATCAGAACGAATCTTCTGACTGAGGTGCTGCAGCCAGCGTCCTCCTCTGCGGAGCCGCTGCTGCCCTTCAATGAGGCACTCACTGATGTCCTATTGAGCACCTGGGGCAAGCCTAATACAGGGGTTCCTGTGGATAAGGGGTGGCACGCCGTCATCGCCCGGCGCCGGGCGACCCCAGCTTCCTCACGCAACACCCAACACCTGAGAGTCTGGTTGTCCAGGCCTCTGCCTCTCCGAGCGCATTCCCTTCTGCTCCCCCGGACAAGGAATCTAAGAAACTGGAGCAGTTTGGAAAAAAGATCTTCACTTCTGCCAGTTCAGGGTTGCGGGCGGTGAATACAGTGTGCCTGTTGGGCCGCTATTCACATTCCGTATGGGACACCGTGGCACAGGTGCTTCCTCAGTGCCCGGTGGAGGCTGGGGCGGTGCTCTCCCAGGCAGATACAGAGGGGAGAGATGCTGCAAAATTCACCATCCGTTGTGGACTTGACACAGCAGATTCCCTCGGCAGGGCGCTTTCCACAACGGTGGCGCTCCGCCGTTACGCTTGGCTCAGAACCACTGGCTTCTCCGGGGATGTCCAAAACACCCTGTTGGACATGCCTTTTGATGGCACACGCCTGTTTGGTGACAAGGCGGATAGTGCCCTGGAACGCTTTAAGGACTCTCGGGCTACGGCCCAGTCCTTAGGTCTCGCCACCACACGCACTCCCACGGGGTCTGCTTTTCGCTCCTTTCGAGGGCTGGGTTGAGGCGTCCAAACGCGTTCCTTTCAGAGCCGCCGGCCTGCACAGCAGCAGTCTCAGCGTGGCCGAGGTCGGGGGGCCCGCCGAGGTGGGTCACGGGGCCAGCGGGCGGGTCAGTCCACCGCCGCCCCTGCCGCCGCTGCCTCCAAACCTTCCTAGTCTGGTCTTTCAGGCCCACCTCCCCCCCTGGCGCACCATCACTTCAGACAGGTGGGTTCTGCAGATAGTCCGAAAGGGCTACTCCCTCCCCTTCGAGTCTACCCCTCCAGCCATGCCACCTCAGTGCCGCCGCATGTCAGGGGATCACTTGGCACTTCTCCAGCAGGAAGTCGCGGCCCTCTTAGCCAAGGGGGCCATCGAGCGCGTTCCGACGCCAGAAGTGGGTCGTGGTTGTTACTCCCACTACTTCGTGGTTCCGAAGAAGAACAAAGGTCTGCGTCCTATCTTAGGCCTCCGGAACGTCAATCGCTTCCTCCGGAAGGAGAAGTTCAAGATGCTCACACTTGCTCAGGTCTTGTCTGCCCTAGATCCGCAAGACTGGCTGGTAGCGTTGGACTTGCAGGATGCTTATTTTCATATTCCCATCCTGCCTGCCCACCGGCGTTACCTACGGTTCACAGTAGGCCACGAGCACTTTCAGTTCACCGTGCTCCCTTTCGGCCTTACCAGCGCCCCTCGGGTGTTCACAAAAGTGATGGCGGTGGTCGCAGCTCATCTGCGCAGATCGGGGGTTTCAGTCTTCCCCTATCTCGACGACTGGCTGTTGAAGGCGGGATCGCCCCAGGCAGTCGTCTCCCACCTCCAGACTACGGCCGGCCTCCTGCATTTGCTGGGGTTTTCCATCAACGTGCCGAAGTCACACCTGATTCCCTCTCAAAAGCTCCTCTTCATCGGAGCGGTTTCGGACACGGCGCAGTTCCGGGTTTATCCTCCCGAACAGCGAGTCCAGGACATTCGGGCTATGATTCCGATCTTTTGGCCCTGGTCCTGGGTGTCAGTCAGGAAGACCCTGAGGCTACTGGGCCTCGTGGCCTCCTGCATCCTGCTGATCAATCATGCCAGATGGCATATGCGGGCTCTGCAGTGGGACCTGAAGTTCCAGTGGACGCAGCATCAGGGGAATCTGTCCGATTACGTCCACATCTCGGAGGGCACTGCACAGGACTTGCAGTGGTGGCTCACGGACCAGCGTTGGGTCAGCGGCAGATCCCTCTCCCTTCCCCAACCGGAGCATACAGTGGTGACGCACGCGTCCCTCCTGGGATGGGGCGGCCACATGGGAGAGGTGGAGATCAGAGGCCTCTGTTCTCCGGCGGAGTCCAAGCTCCATATCAACCTTTTGGAGCTCAGGGCGATCCTACTTGCACTGAAAGCATTCCTTCCCTCTGTCAAGGGGAGAGTAGTGCAGGTGTTCACGGACAACACCACCGCCATGTGGTACTGCAACAAGCAGGGCGGGGTGGGGTCGTGGACCCTTTGTCAGGAGGTTCTACGTCTCTGGACATGGCTGGAACATCAAGGCATTTCCTTGGCAGTTCAACACCTGGCAGGTACCCTAAACGCCAGGGTGGACGAACTCAGCCGCAGGTGCATGTTGGATCACAAATGGCGTCTTCACTCAGAGGTGGCACAAGGTCTCTTTCAACAGTGGGGAGAGCCTTGGTTAGATCTATTCGCCACCGAAGAGAACGCGCAATGTCAGCAGTTCTGCGCGTTGGAGTTTCCAAGGCGGCACTCGCTCGGCGACGCTTTTCGTCGCGAGTGGAGTTCCGGTCTATTGTACGCCTTTCCGCCTATACCACTTCTACCCACAGTGCTGAAGAAGATCAGACGCGACCGGGCCCAAGTCATTCTTGTGGCGCCGGACTGGGCTCGAAGGGTTTGGTATCCTGAGCTACTCAGTATGAGCGTGGATCCCCCGATCCGGCTGCCTCTTCGGGAGGATCTCCTGTCGCAGCACCAGGGGACGGTCCTCCACCCGAACCTGTCCAGCCTCCACCTCCTTGCGTGGAGATTGAGCGGCGACAGGTGATTCCATTTGACTTGCCTCCTGAAGTTTGTAATGTGATTCTGGCAGCCAGGCGTCCCTCCACTAAAACGGTATACGCCTGTCGGTGGAACAAATTTGTGACATGGTGTGCAGCAAAAGCTGTAGATCCTCTTGCTGCCCCTCTTTCTGACGTCCTCTTGTTCCTTCTCTCTTTGGCCCAGCAGGGCTCTGCTCTGGGCACTATCAAGGGCTACCTTTCTGCTCTTTCAGCCTTTCTTAGGCTGCCTGATCAGCCCTCTCTTTTCAAGTCCCCTATTGTTAACAGATTTCTCAAAGGCATTACTCACCTTTTCCCTCCTGTTCCTTTTGTCATGCCTCAGTGGGACTTGAACCTGGTTCTCACATACTTAATGTGCGCTCCCTTTGAGCCTCTTCATAACTGTCCTTTGCGGTTATTAACTTTGAAAACTGTGTTCCTGGTGGCCATCACTTCCGCTCGGCAGGTGAGTGAGCTCCAAGCTCTTTCCTGTAAACCTCCTTTCCTGGCGGTTCATCCGGACAAGGTGGTTCTTCGACCACGTCCCTCCTTTCTACCAAAAGTAGTCTCTGCCTTTCATCTTGGGCAAACTGTGACTCTGCCCACTTTCTTTCCGCCTCCGCACCCTTCAAGAAAAGAGGAGAGGCTCCACCGTCTGGACCCAAAACGTGCACTTTCGTTCTCTCTCAACCGCACACAGCAGTTCCGGGTGGATGACCAGCTCTTTGTTGGCTACGTGGGTGCCAAGAAAGGCCGGGCTGTGCACAAGAGGACTATCTCACGATGGGTTGTCTTGTGCATTAAAGCCTGTTACTCTCTGGCTAAAAAGGAACCTCCGGTTGGGCTGCTCGCCCATTCTACCAGGGCAACAGCAGCTACTACAGTATTGGGACGCGGTGTCCCCCTGCAAGACATCTGTCAGGTGGCCCCTTGGGCCTCGTTGCATACTTTTACTAAGCACTATTGCCTTGACAGTCAGGTCCGGAGAGACGGCTTCTTTGGCCGTTCAGTTCTCCGTGACTTTCTGGTGTAATCTCACTTCGCAGACCCACCACCGGGGTTGGTATTGCTTGGTTATGTATTCTAAGGTAAGGAATCTATCACTAAAGTGTCTCTTTCAGATGCACAAGTTACTTACTTGTGTAACGATATATCTGTAAGAGACATTAGTTAGTGATAAGATTCCTTACCGCCCGCCCATCCTCCCCGTTCTGCGAACTGTTCTCTAGGGTTCAGGTCATCCCTTTCAGGGCCCTAGTTCTATTGCACCAGTAGTCGGTCTCTGGCATGGCTCTGCGCTCCTGGGGCGGAAAAGTTGTGTACAGAACTGACGTCAGCGCGCGTGGGCACGTCTAAATAGCTCCCATGACGTCATCTCGGAGACCACGACGCCAGCGACGTACGCGGAGCAGTACGATACGCCTACCGACGCGCAGGGGTATTGCTGAGGAGCAGTTCGACGACGCCTACCGACGCGCAGGGGTATTGCTGACAAAAAAACTTTCCGGATCCAGTCTGATGCCTGGGGATATTCTAAGGTAAGGAATCTATCACTAACTAATGTCTCTTACAGATATATCGTTACACAAGTAAGTAACTTGTGCTACTAGGGCATTGTTACGGAGGAGGGACCCCAAGGGTAGTAGCACAAATTGTGCCATCCTATGGTCCCCTCACCAAGGCCATGCACACTGCCTTGCAGACTGCGTGCCTTGGTGCAGGCAAAACCGAAGAGTCTACATGGCACACATCCCAGCGTGCCATGCTCACAGACACTGCATGGGTTATAGTTAAGTCACCCCTGTAGCAGGCCTCATGGCCCTAAGGCAGGGTGCACTAAATCTCCTGTGAGGACATATCTGCATGAGCAGATATGCCTCTGCAATATCTATGTCCATTCTTGGAAATTGTAAGTGAACAGGGAAACCATAAGGAGTACATGGGCTGGGCAATCGTCATTATGAGAGTGTGTCTCATTTATTGACTCGGTGAGTAGACAAATGCGTAGCACTACCCTCTGATGAGCATAACTGCTCGCCCACACTACCACAAATTAGAGCATTAGTATTATCTACTTTTGCCTCTGTAAACCAATAAGGGTCTCTCTGACCTCTCTGCATAGTGTACGCCATTGTGGTGCACTATATAGAGAGATGAGTTTCCTACAGCTCCCTTTTGTTCTCACCTGTGCCGCTGGCAGTCGTTGCAGCACATCTCTGTAGGTCAATCTTCCCTACCTCAACTACTTGCTGTTGACAGCGGGCTGGCCCCAAGCAGTTGTTAGCCACCTCCAGACTTCGGCGAACCTCCTGTTATCTTTGAGGTTCACTATCAACCCTAAAGATGACAGCCCAACCCTTGCAGCTCCTCACCACTAAGACAATGTTCCTCATCGTCATAACATTGGAGTGGTGTGTGAGGAAGCTTTCAGCTGTGTCAACCCGCCATACACCACCTTCTACCCAGGCAGACAGGTTTTTTTGGACTCCGTCATCCTAGCTGCCAAAGGTTGTGATGCTGTTCCATGTCGGTCAAACCATCGCCCTGCCGGCATTGTATGGTCCGCCTCACCCCTCTAAGAAGGAGGAGAGGCTCCACCGCTAGGACCCCAAGTGAAAGCTGAGCTACTACACAGCTCATACCAAAGACCACTGGAAGACTAATCCGTTCTCTATGTGGGGATCGCTGGAGTGAAAAAAGGCAAGGATGTGCGGAAGAGAAACATCTCTCGGTGTATCATGCTCTTCATTAAGATCTGCCATGCACTGGCTAAAAAGCAGCCTATGGAAGGACTGTGCTCATTCTACCAGGGCCAAAGCTGCTTCCACTGCGTTAGTATGCAGAGTCCCTGTTATACGTATTAGCCAGGTGACTACTTGGGCATTCCTCTGCAAGTTCACAAAGCACTATTGTCAGGTCCACCAAGTTCTACAGGACTTACAGGTAAGAGTCCATTCACAGCCCACCTTCAATTAGCAACTGCTTTTGTATCTATTCAAAAGTTGAGAAAGCTGCAGTTAGAAGTCTATCAGAAAAACAAGTTTCTTTCCTTGGGTATTTCTCTGTTGGATAGAGACTATCTAGCTGCAGATTCTTTAACGACCCCCGCATCCTCCCCATTCTGTGAATTGGACTCTACCCATTAATAGGTCAGCCTAGGAAGCTGCACACTTGTAACATCAATTTGATTTTGGGGCTCTTTGAGGGTTCAGACAGACTTGCAGGATGTGTACTTCCTTATGTCGTACAGGTAGGTATGGTAGGTAACACACAGTACCAGTTAGCAGTCATCTCGTTTGTATTAAAATTGGCACCTAGGTTCTTTACAAAGGTGGTGTTGGTGGTGGTAGTACCAGCACATCTGCTTGGGTCAGGGATATCAGTATTTCCCTAGGTGATTGGCTTACCAAGGTAGGCTCGCTGCAGCAGGTGTCGATCCACTTCAAGGGTCTGCCAGCGGCAGATTACATGACCTCAGTTGCCCTCACTCAGTCTGCATTGAAGTATACCAAAAGAGATGGCTGGAATGCTTGAATTAATCTTAGTCACTGGTAATTGCTTGGTGCTGTATCTTAGTCCATTGTTATTTTTCACATCAGTTGTAGGAAGCTAGGATCCTTCTAGCATGGTTACCCCCACTTTTTGCTGCTGTCAGTATGTTTTCTTTTTTACTAGTCTGACTGGGATCCTGCTAATCAGGACCCCAGTCACTGTGCTTCCTCCCTAAATTGACTACTGGTGTACCCCTATAAGTCCCTAGTATATGGTACTGAGGTACACAGGGCATAGGTACACCAGGGGTCTCCCATGGGCTGCAGCATGTAGTGTGCCACCCATGAGAGACCACTCAAACTGTGACTACAAGCCTGCCATTGCAGCCTGTGTAAGCTGATGCTAGCACCACTTACGACAGATATACGTTTTCTTATATCTGAGGTCACTACACTTAAAACCTATATGTCGCCCCTAAGGCAGGGTTATAAGCGTGTGGGTGACCCTGCATGAGCAGGGCAACCCTACAAACCCCAGTGTCAATTCTCCAGACTTTGTAAGTGCGGCCAGCCATTTTAATACATACACTAGGTGGCCATCCATCATTACCCGATGGCTAACTATGTAGTTGCTGTGCCGAACCTGGGCATGTTTCGTATAAAATATGTTGGAATCATACCCCAACACTGTTACCGGTGTTGAAGGTATGATTCCATGCACTGAGGGGCTCCTCCAGGAAGCCCCCAGTACCCCAATAACAGCCTTCCTGGGTCTGCCAGCAAGCTAGTGCTGCTGCTGACCCCAGACACAATTCTGCCCTCCTGCTGCTGAGATGAGCTTGAGCAGGGGAAGGTAGAACAATAGGTTTTCCTGTCACAGGGAGGAGTGACTACATTACAGATAAGACTTAGTATATTGGTCTGGGGTGCAGGCTCTTGCCAGCACCACCAGACTGTTTTGAAGGGCTGAAAACATGCTCTACTCCAGACATAGTCCAAGCACTTCCTCCAGGCTACTCCATCAGAAGACAAGACAGGAGTGAAAAGACAGGAGGGGGAGTGGCAATTATATATAAAAACGAATATGGATGTATGACAACACCCTTGACCATCACTAACTGTGATTCAACACAATTTAGTATTAAACTCTCCCCTAACGTCACCTTTTCAGGCACACGACTCTACAGACCTGGTTCCACTAACTTCTTCGTAGAGGTTTGTCCTGGAATAGTAGCAACAACGGTAGCCAGTAAAGGTTCTACCACCATACTTGGGGATTTTAACCTTCATCTAGATAAACTTGAGAATACTACTTCAAATAGATTTATTCAAGATATGGAAGCCATGCAACTTAAACAAATGGTATGCGCTGGCAGACATGAAAAAGGGCACCTATTAGATGCCACCTTCTCCAACGAACTCAATCTAACAGTAGGGATTCCCATGCCAGTCCCCTGGTCAGACCACCATTTCATACCTTTTACGTTAGACAACCTTCAGGGCCTACCTATATATAACAAACTCCCCAAGATTGGGAACAAATGGCCAAGAGCTCTTCCTGCCAGCATGGTGAACGCACTAGAAGCTCAAGCTCCGGGCCTGACAGACAATATAGAGGAGGCAGACAAGATGTGGGTAAACTGGATTAACAAAGTAGCAGCCCAACACCCTCAGAAAAGCAGATTAAGTAATCGCTCATCCAGGAAAAAAGCGGCTTGGTTTAACGCCAACTTAATCCTAATGAAAAAATCCTGTAAAAAATTAGAAAGACAATGGCGAAAGAACTATGATCCCGCAATCAAGAGCCACTACAAGTTGGCTATCAGACAGTAGCATAATGAGATGACTCAAGCCCAAGCCAAATATTTTGAGAATAAAATCCAATCAGCGAGTTACTCCTCAAAATAACTATTTAGGGTAGTGCGATCTCTAACCTCCATTGACCAGGAGACGAATATTCACTCCTCATCTAAAGAGAGATGTGACCAAATGACGAACTTCTTCAAAAACAAGGTGGAAATAATTTACAACTCCCTTCAAGGTAACACTAGCTTAAACAACACTGATGCTCACCCAAATCTCAGTGATAATGTGAGATTTAAAACAGGGGCAAGATTAGATCACTTTGCAGTCCTTAGTGAAGAAGCTACGACTTCGATCCTGCAGAAGATCAAATCCGGCTCTCCACAAGACCCGATTCCGCCGGATGTCTTGCTACAGGGAGGTAAAAAACCCAGGACTACTACTGCTGAACTCATTTCGCTCTCTCTTACATAAGGGATTATCCCTAAAACCTGGAAACAAGCAATAGTCAGACCATTGCTGAAAAAACCTCATCTCGACCCGTTAGAGCCGGGAACTACCGACCAATTTCACTTCTGCCGCTGTTAGGCAAAATAGCGGAGAAACACGTCAATCAGACCTTGTCCCAATACCTAGGGGAGAACAGAGTGCTGCATTCCTCACAGATGGGTTTCCGGCCCCAACACAGCACAGAGTTAGCTCTGTTGGTGGTCACGGAGGAACTAAAGGGAATATTGGACTAGGGTTGCACAGCAGCCATCCTTCTTCTGGATCTTAGCCCCGCCTTCGATACAGTGGATCACAGTACTATTATCCGCAGGTTGAAGGAAGCAGGCATCACAGGTGCTGTGCTAAAGTGGATAGCATGATTTCTTGACGATAGATCTTTCCAACTATTAGAAGATGAGCACCTTTCTGACACCCTCCAAATCTTGTGCGGAGTCCCTCCGGGATCTGCACTGAGCCCCACGCTTTTTAACCTGTATATGCAACCACTGGCAGAGATAGTGCAAGAATTTGGGCTACCCATTGTCTCCTACGCTGACGATACCCAACTGATACTTTCAGTGACACGGGGCCCCCAATCCATGCATACCAATCTGGCACCATGCATGGTACAAGTAGCAGATTGGATGAATAATTGCAGCCTAAAATTGAATGGAGGAAAAACAGAGCTTATGTTCCTGGGTAATAAGGCGGTCCCAAGAGACACTATCTGCTGGCCACCAGAACTAGGAGAACCTCCGGTCTGGAAGAATGCGGTAAAAGATCTGGGAGTATGGCTAGACAACAGTTTGACAATGGAGACTCAAGCCAGGAAACTATCGGGCGCATGCTTTGGTACTCTGTGCATGCTACGAAAGATCTTCCCTCTAATCCCTGATCATACTCACAGAACTGTAATTCAGGCCCTGGTGGTGTCGCGGCTGGATTACGGTAACTCTCTTTATCTCGGCGCACCCAAATATGTCATAAACCAATTGCAAGTGGTTCAGAATGTCGCAGCTAGTATATTGATGCGTATTCCTAGACAACAGTCAGCGAAAGCAGACCTGAGGACTCTGCACTGGCTCCCGATCCAGGCCAGGGTCAAGTTCAAGTCACTCTGTATTGCCCATAGAGCCATGAATGATAAAGGTCCGGATTTAATTAAAAAGCTTGTCACACCCTATGTCCCAGGCAGATCCTTACGATCCTCTGCAGAGCTTCTCATGAAAAAGACAAGAATAAAGAGATCCAGGTGGGGAGGTAGATCCTTCTCACATCTGACTCCTGCCCTATGGAATTCCCTGCCTTTAGAATTGCGTCTGATAACTAACTGTTAGAACTGGGGGTCTCTAGTTGGCAGAGGTAGGTACCTTTGTCCAAATAGGGACCCTTGCTTCTAGTCAGGGTAAGGGGGATACACACTTTAGATAACCCCTGCTCACCCCCTTGGTAGCTTGGCACGAGCAGACAGGCTTATCCCAAAGGCAATGTATAAAGTATTTGTACCAACACTCACAGTAACATAGTGAAAACACCACAAATGGACACTACACCAGTTTAGAAAAATAAAGTATCTTTACTAAACTTAAACAAGACCAAAACTACAAAAAAAAAAATCCAACATACAGATACTCAGAAAAATGTCTTTTTAAAAAGGTTGTTGCAAAAATAAGCTGTAGAAATCCAATAGCACCAACTGGGGCTATCACGACGTCAGGACAGTACAAAATCCAAAGTACGGCGCCGCCCGCGAGGATTGCGGCGTCGGGCGCGGAGTCACACAGACCCCCAACAACAGTACCTTGAAAAATGAAGTCGGTGACGATGCACGGCGTCGGCGAAGAACGATGTCGCCTCCGGTGATGATGCGACGTCGGCGGTTCTTGCGAGTCACCCTCGGCGGTTATCGGCGCCGCGATAACAGGAGGCCGGCACTTGGCGAAGACACGAAGTCGATGCGAGTGCTGGCGTCGGTCACGGCCGATCGCTGCCGGTGTCGGCGGGCATCGTACGGCGTCGGAGCTGCGGAGCAGGCCGGGCGCAGCGTCGTTACTTCACGAACAGCTCCCCGGGCCTCGATGCAGGTCGCGGCGTCTCAGCGGCGACGGCGTCGGAAAACAGATTTTCTTCCTCTTCTTACTCTTGTTCAGCTCCCAACAGCAGAAAGGCCTCATACACAGTTACAGGCCCTCCTGGCAGACTGGAACTCCCAGCAAGGAAGTTCAGCGAGGCTGGAGGTGAAGTCCTTTTGTGCCTGGGAGTTCAGAAACAGGAGGCCAGCTCTACTCAAGCCCTTGGGAGACTTTTCTTCAGAGGGACACAGCACACAGCAAAGTCCTTCTTCAAGCAGGGGGACACAGCACACAGCAAGTCCCTTAGTCCTCTCCTCAGTGGAAACAGCAAACTGCAGGCCAACCCCAGACACACAGCAAGGGCAGTACTTCTCCTGAGTCTCTTCAGCTGATCTTCTTTGGCAGGGATTCCTCTTGATCACGAAGTAGTCTAAAGTTCAGGGGTTTCAGCTCTAGTATTTATATCCCAAAAGTCTTTGTTCTCCATGTGTGAGGGGTCCTGGACCCAGTCCAAACCAGTTCAGGGTGCATTCTGCCAGGGCACCTCTTCTTCCTTTGTGAGTGTGGGCCAGGGTCATCAGACACACCGCAGGAGGTGGAGCCAGCATTGTGGAAGGCAGGCACAGCCCTATTCAGACCCAGGTGCAACTCCTCCCACCACTCTACATGTAGATAGGTCTATTCCGCCTAGTGCTGACTCACCCAGCCTCCTGCAGCCACCCCCAGCCCCTGTCACTCACAAACCAGACGGTCAATTCACAAACAGGCAGAGGCACACAGAAAGGTTGAACAAGAAAATAGCCACTTTCTAAAAGTGCTATTTCCAAACTTAGAATTTTAAAACCATCTTCACTAAAAGATGTGTAATTAAATTCTGAGTTCAGGGGTACCAGATTCCAACTTTCTATCTTGCTGCTATGGGAAGATATGCAGGTAACCATGTTACACAGCATTCCCCATGTTAACCTATGGGCAAGATAGCCTTTCAATAGTGAAAAACGAAATTGGCAGTATTTCACTATCAGAACATGTTACCCACACTAGTACATGTCCTACCTTTCACATACACTGCACCCTGCCCAGGGGGGTACCTTTGTCCTACCATAGGGGTGTCCAATGTGTAAGAAAAGGGAAGGGTTAGGTCTGGCAAGTGTGTACACTGGCCAGGACAACATGGCAGTTCACTTACTGCGCACAGGCACTGCAGTGGCAGGCCTGAGAAAACCATCTTAGAGCTACTCCTGTGGGTGGCACAATCAGTGCTGCAGGCCCACTAGTAGCTTTTGAATCACCAGCCCTGGCACACTTAGTGCACTTTACTAGGGACTTACTGGTAAAGCAAATATACCAATCATGGATAGCCAATCACAATAACAATTTAACCAGGGAACACTTGCACTTTGGCACTGATCAGCAGTGGCAAAGTGCCCAAAGCATCTAAACCAGCAAAAACGAATTCCAGCACAGTGTCAAAAATACAGGAGGTAGAGGCAAAACGTCAGGGGAAACCACGCCAAGGATGCCAGGTCTAACACTAACGAACTGGCATTTAGAAAAAAATTGAAAACTTGGCTCTTCCCGTAATTTCTGCACCCTGACTGCACCTTCTCCTTAGCGCTGGGAAGCCTTCGGGCAGCCATGCGCTCTATAAATCCATAAACATAAACGCTCTATAAATCCATAAACATAAAGGGCACATTTCGTACTCTCCTTGGATACTCCGGTTTGAGCCATTTCAGGGAGCCCTTGGCTCCCGCTCTGGTGTGAAACTGGACAAAGGACATGGGAGTATCCTCCTCTCTGTCCAGCCCCTCCTCTGTGAGAGACCCCTGAGTCTTCCTAAACTCTTTCCTAGGGTATTTAAGGGCTTACCTGTGGGTGGGTCCTCAGATTCACCATGGGACAAGACTCAAGCCTGAAACACGTCACTCTATGACTGTCTGGGCATTTGAACTTCGCTGGACTTCGTCTGGAGCCAAGACAGCATCACGGAAGACTCCTGCTGCTCCTGATCTCACTGTTCTGCAAGTCTTCTTTGTCGTCTGTGTCTGTGCTTCTTCCAGGATCTTCAACAGAGCTGTGGGCATCAAGGACACCCTGAGTAATCTCCCTTGGAGTAAAGGAGTCACTCCCGCATCTGCAAGCACCGCAACGAAGCTAACCTGTCTGCTGCTCCTGACATCCCATGGACTTCGAAAGGCTCAGCAACACAGGTGGTGATTCTGCAACTCCCTTTGAGGCCTGACTTGTCCTCTCTGCAATTTTGAGGCCTGTATCCCTCGTTGGAACCGCAGGGACCAAACCCCTGTGCACTGTTTCGACCTGCCGTTGTCAAGGCTTGTTGGCTCTGAACTCTAGAGATCTTCGGGCTGCAAGAAACTCCAGCCTCCAGCATCTCTTCCTGCCAAGTACAGCATCCTCACTGCACCCTCTGAACCATGGGCCTTCATCTTTAGTTAGCTGCTCGAGGTCCTTCTGCGACTCCTTTGCCTTCCGCCTCTGGGTCCCTCAATGGTCTTCTTCTGCTCCAGTGGGCTCCCCTGATTGCTCGGGGCGTACTCTGACTCTCCTGCTTGTGGTGAGTCCCTTGGACCTTGCTGGTCCCAACGTTGCTCCTTCTTTGCTTCCCACGCCTGTTGTAGCTGCCAAGGCTTGTTGATGCTCCCGCTGGACACTGACCCCCTGGTTCTCGACTTCCGACGTGGGACAGCTCGTGCATGGCTCCTGGTCTTCCTCAGCATCGCCTGGTCCTTACAGCTGCAGCGACAAGGTCACATCATCACTCCTGAACCTACCATCGGTGGCATTGCTCTTCTGTGCCCCCTGGTCACCTCTGAGAGGCATAGACTCTGTCCCCTCTGCTTGCAGATTCTGCTCTTCAACAATCTACCCTTGGATTCCACCGGACTCTTGCACAGTCTTCGCCAGCGGTATCTCTTCTAAAGTCCTCATTGTGGTCTACGGCGGTTTCCGGCGTCACTTCCCACCTATGCACCCGGCTTCCCTGGTTTAGGTATCCTGTTTCCTGGGGTATCCACCGGTGGGGTGACTCACCAACCCTCTGTCTTCCATGGGGTTTCTTCAGGGTCCACTGGGAAGGGTCTTCTTCTCCAAAACTGCAACTTTCCTGTTGACTTCTATTGGACACATGGCTGTGTTTCCACTCTGCACACAGCCTCTGTGGGGTTCTTGGGTAATTCTTGGTATCCCCAGCTCCTCTGAGTCTCCTGGTCCAAGTCCCAACTTCGGTCGTAGTTCGCATTCCCCTTCTTTAGTGTATGGTTTGGTCTTCCCCTAGAGACCATTGTATTTTGTGCCTTCTTACCTATTGTAATTGAAATATTATTGTGTATTTGTGTTTAGATCGATGGGTAGGAGATATACCAATGTGTTAGGGAGTGTTGTGTAATAAATAGACATATATTTATATATACACTGTGTGGTTCTTTTTCATTTAACCTACACTACATGATTAGATCTGGTACAACAAGCAACATGCTGCTTAACACTTCTTCTGGATAAGCCTTAAGGCTGCTCTCCACAGCTACCACTTAGCGAGATTTCCATGGTTGTCTAAGATCCCTAAAATCACCATAAGGGTTGCCTGGATTAGTGGAAGGTGCTTCACTTAAATAAGTGTGCATCATATACTAAGCCAGCCTCCTATGCCAGGCCACCTCAGTTTAGACCCGTCCATATGCTAAACATTCTTCAAATAGCTCCATTAGGAACAGTACAGCCCAAACTGCCAGGCTAGGTGCTCCAATCTGCAGGCGTAAGAGGGGAGAATTTGAGGATAGGATGAAGAACCTGACCCTCCAACTGCCATAGGAAGTCCACGCCGAGTGTGAGGTGAAGGGGAGGGATAGAGATAATTGCGGAAGGACTGCATACCACACCAGTGGCGTAGCTAGACCATGTGCTTCCCGTGGCAGTCCCTGCGTTTGCCATCCGCGGCATGTTAGAGCAGGGGGGGTGCTGGTGATTCCTGCCACAGCCGCGGGTAATAGCGGAGGAGTGGGGGTGCTGCCGATTCCCGCGTTGTTCTCAGATAAGAGCGGGGAGGCTGCCGCCCCCAAAACTCATGCCGCCCGGGGGGGACCGCCCCCCCCTCCTTGATACGCCACTGTACAACACTCTTCTCAGCCAATCTTGTGCAGCCAGACTGACTTGCAATCAGTTTTAGCACAGCTTCATTAGCATTTGAGATACTAAAGGGCATGGGGAGAAGTGCAAAGTGAGGTGGTAAACTGCGCATCAGCTGAAATGCATCACCCAAGGCTCTGGGGGGCACAGAACTACACCAAATGCACAACTTCATACATGCCAAACAGATTCACCAGTAAAATAGCTCAGTTGACAAAGATGGCCTGTACCTTCTCCAGATAGAATCATCTTTGTTCCCTATTTCTCAAAGATCTTAAAGAAAATAGCCTTCTTGCACTTACAGGATTTTGTGACAATATATGGCCTGCTTGGCTCATTTCAAACAGGATTTAGACCTGAATGGAATACAAAGCTGTTCATTCTGTCAGTCATAAACAATCTTAGGCTCCATTTTGGTGGTGGTGTTTAAATTCCTTTAACACCATCAACCATTCTGAACTCATCCCAATGCTGAAGGAAACAGGCTACTCAGGTTAGACTGTCAGGTAGCTTCAGTTATTCTGCTTGACAGAACCAAATCAGTGACTCTCTTCACTTTGATTCACATCAGCTGATCAGCTGTGGTGTCCCACTAGACCCAATAATGTCACCTTGCTTTTTTAATGCCAGTATATGACCCCTAGCCCACTTCTAATATGTAGAAGGAGACTGTTTTAAAATGTAGCCTCTTTTATTATTCTAAAGACCCAATTATCAGCGAAATGTTTTATTAATTATCTAAGACTGGATTTAATTAGGTATTGGATGGCTAATAATTTCCTGAAGTTCTGCCCTTCTTAAAACAGAGAGATTACTTACACCAAGAACTATTACCAAGAAAACATCTGGCCAGTAGGCAAGGGCCAGTAGCTTGCTCCAAATATGTTTGTCCGTACCATAACGTAGGCATCACCATAGATCACAGTCTTACCGTTGAAGTTCAAAGTGGCAAGTACATTCTTATCCTAAAACAGCCCACAACCCTAAAGAATACCTTGTCATTCATTGAGCACAATCTACATGTCCCAGTACTTAACACGCTCATTCCATTCCTACTAGACTAAACATACCTTACAGCATCAAAAAATAGTCTATATAGCATACATCTATCACAGAATGCTTTACTGTGAGTCATTGTCAAGATTTTAAGTAGGGACCACATCTAACCCATTCCCCAGTCCCTACCCTGACTCCTGGTACGCAGGACGGTCATGTTTAAAGAATTGTCCAGAAAGCTATATACCAGAACTTGTCTGATTTCATTGCCTCTAGATTCAAATTGCACCACCCTGTATGCTCACATCTGATAGACACATCTAGCAACAGATTCGTTTTTTAAAAACTATTTCCAGGCGTCAGGCTCGATCCAGAAGATTTTTGCATAAGCTGTATCCCCCCGAGCTGGTAGGTGGCATCGATTGCTCCGTGCGGCGGCATTGTTTGCGCCGGAAGTGATGTCCGCGTCACCTTTATAGGCGGCACCTCAGTGCACTAACGTCAGTTCTTTTCTTTCCTCACCAGTTAGTGCTGATCTGGAGAAAAAGCTACCCCTTTGTTGCTTTTTGACACAATGTTTTGGATGTTTTGTCAAATTCTTTTGTGTCAAGGTGATGTCTTCGAGGAAGACAGGCTGTAAACCACATAGCGCCATGTTGGTTACAGACCCACTGTGTTGTCTTGAGCGCAACCACGACTCCAAGTTGTGCTTGGACTGCCGGGCCATGGCACCAAAGGCTTTGAGGGAGCGATCCCTGAAACTACTAGCGACCCCGCAGGCAACGCCACGTTGATCTCGGTCCTGATCAAGAGGGATGTCGCGGGACCGCTCTAGGAATCCCAAGTCCTTTTCATCCCACTCCAAGTCATCGGGACATCCGGTAAAGAGGCACAAGAAGCATAGGAAGTGGAAACGTGCTTCGACTTCTCCTCGTCAGTCAGCTGATGCGAGAAAGGATATCAGCATTCGAGGCACAGTTCTTCGGATTTGTTGCCAGGGCCGACTCCGAGCTCCAGCTATTCCGGGAGCCGGAGGGACCCCTGCTCAGGTAAAATAATTATTATGAGGCCATGTGCTGTATATTTGAGCGGACTAAACCCTTGCAAGCTCCTCCGGCCACCACGGGGTCGGATGGGGCCCTATTTGGTTCTGCGCCAACGACTTTGGCCTTCACACCAATGGGCCCCCGTGGATCCGATCACAGATCCGGACCGGCATCGATCGTGCCACAGCCACCTCCCAGGATGCTGTCCCCGACGCTGATGCTCCCGGTGGCACCGGTAGCGCCAGCCCCATTTATATCCACGGAGCCGGAACTGAGTCGACCGATGCCAATTCTGGTGCCGACGGGACCCACATGTCCTAGGTCGGTGTCTGAGCTCTATTCTGAAGGGCTATCCCTCGGGAAGAACGGGAGGGGTTACTGGACCCTTTAGAATACACAGGAAGGTATAGACTGGTGTGAGGAACTGGGTGATGCCAGTGGTCTGGACACATCCCAGATACCGATATGCTTTCTCCCCCTACCATGGCTATAGAGGAGAGAACAACATATTCCATGTTGATGAAGAGGGCAGCTGAGGTCCTGGATTGTGAGCTGCCCTCGGTGGCAATCAAGACTAACATTTTTGATGAAGTGCTACAACCAGGAGCTTCCTCTTTTGAAACCTTGCTCCCTTTTAATGAAGCACTAACAGATGTCCTACTGGGACCCTGGTCCAAGCCCAGCACATGGGCTCCTGTGAATAGGACAGTTGTCCTCCGCCACAGCCCACACGTGGTGACCCAAACTTCCTCGCCCAACCCTGAGAGCTTGGTGGTGCAAACCTCTACATCCCATGGCTCGTTCCCTGCCACACCCCCGGACAGGGAATCAAAGAGACTGGATAGCTTGGGAAAGAAGATGTTTTCTTTCATCAGCCTTGCATTGTGGTCAGTAAATACCACATGCTCATTGGGCAGCTACTCCCACACTCTGTGGGACACGGTTGCGCAAGTGCTGCCACAGATCCTGAAGAAGGCCTCCTTTATAGCCTCTGCATAATTGTCCCCTCTGGCTGCTCACCATCAAAACAGGCTGTCTTGTGGCAAAAACATCTGCCCGGAGGGTAAGTGATCTGCAGGCTTTCTCATCCAAGCCTCCATTCCTGTCTCTTTTTCCAGACAAACTGGTGCTTTGCACTAGGGCCTCTTTCTTCCCGAAAGTGGTAGCACCATTCCATGTGGGCCAATCCCACACCTTGCCCACTTTCTACGCTCCTCCACATCCCTAAAAAAAAGAGGAGTGACACCACTGTCTGGACCCAAAAAGAGCATTGTCGTTCTACCTTGAGCGCACATGAGAGTTCTGGGTGGACAACCAACTCTTCGTGTGGTATGTTGGAGAGAAGCAGAATCAGGCGGTGCAGAAATGAACCATTTTCTTTGTATTAAAATCTGCTAAGCACTGTCCAGAAGCAGCCCCCTGAGGTCTTAAAGGCTCATTCCACCAGAGGTAAAGCTGCTACCACTGCATTGGCATGTGGAGTTCCCGTCCTGGACATCAGCCAGGCAGGTCCATAGATGTCCCTGCACATGTTCTCCAAACTTTGCAGCCTGGACAGCCAGGTCCGCAGGGACTGGCATTTCACCTATTTGTTCCTGCAGGACTTTCTAGTTTAGAATTTGTCCGCAGCCCACCACCCGGGACGGTATTGCTTGGGTATCTATTCAAAGGGAAAGAATCTGCAGCTAGATGTCTCTATCAGATGAACAAGTTACTTACCTTCAGTAACGCATTATCTAGTAGAGAAAATATCTAGCTACAGATTCCTTACCGACCAACCCATCCTCCCTGCTCTGTGGACAGATTTCTAGGGTTAGGGATAATCCCTTTCAGGTCCCTAGTTGGAACACGCCAGTGTCAGTGCACTTCATGGCTCCACACTCCTGACGTGGAAAGTCGTGAAAAGTAACAGACGTTAGCTCACCGAGGTGGCACCTATATAGGTGATGCGGATGTCACTTCCAGCACGGACGACACAGACGTTGCCACGTGGAGCTGATAGATGCCACCTAGCGGCACACAGGGGAACTGTATACGTAAGAATCTTCCGGATTCAGTCTGATGACTGGGAATTTCAAAAGTAAGTAATCTGCGGCTGGGGGCGTGGCCAACTGCCGAGCATGGAGGACGTGAGCTGAAAGAGCTCCGTCTCCTGCCCTGACAATTAGCTGAATATCCTACACTACTCTGGACCTGAAGGGTCGTGGCGACTCTCCCGCCGCAGCGGAATGATCCTGCTGCCTGTGGCGGTGCTTGCGACATAGGTGGCTCGCAGTGGATTGCTGATTTTGGTGCGGACCCTGCACGGCTGCCGGCCGGAGAAGACGAGGGGCGGAGTCGCGTTTGCTTAACGGCGACTCCGATGGATGTTGCGGACGGCCGGACCTGTCGATGGTGAGGACGATGACTGGATTGCATCGGTGGCAGTGACTTGAGGCCGAGAGGAGTGGCGGCACTGGGCGAAGTGGGCGCCGATTGTTCCTCTGCCCGCTTAGCAGCAACACGGCCCTGATGGGCAAAATGGCGGAGGAGGCCTTCCGCGCCGGATGTCGGCGGCGATAGGAGCGGGGACTGACGGCGCTGTGCTGCGGGACCGGGCGCTGCCTGAAAACCACCAGCGCTGCGGTGAGTGGCCGGCGCGGGCATCCGGTCCCCCCCCTCCTTACACCCCCACCGCTTGAGGCACGTGTGATTGCTGGGCTGCGGTGTGAAGGGAGAGACATGATCCTGGGGCCTGTGGAGGGGGCGTCTCTCCATGTCGCGCCGCCCGCTTCCATTCCCTGCTGCACGGGGCACAGTGGAACCACTTCGGGACATCCTACACGCAGGGGTCTGCCCTGGAGATACCCACTGCACGCCTGGGGCGCTGGACGCAGCTAGGTGAATAGAAAGGCCCACAAATAACCACAACCCTGCTGGCCCTGATGGGAGGCCGTATGAACTGAGCAGGGCGGCGTCGGGGGTCTACGGGGGTGCGCGGCTGTAATAGTGGCGCGGGTATACATTCTGCCACGGGGACCGCCCTGACGACCATTGGCGATACAGGACATTACCTCGCCGGCAATACCTACCTAGAGAGGGTGCACCCCAGCTACAGCGAGGGCTGACTGTTTGTGCCCTGCAGTCCTGGTGAATCTAGGACCATTCAATACACGAAGGAGACCCATGCCCTACTAGGCGGGAAACTGGAAGTCGCAGGGCTTCCCGAGATCTACCCAAGGGATCATCTAATGTCGGAACCGAGCGGGGGTGCGGCGGACATCATGGGCCGCACAAAAAAACAAGCAAGCAGATGCCGCCGCCGACGGCACGCCGCAGCTCACCTTTGGCAGTGACCCCTCTAGCGCCACGGATGCTGATATAATACCTCCTACTGGGATGGACCTTCATGATGCTAAGCTGGACTTGATCCTAAAGGAAATCCGGGATTCACGTACGGCGTTGGAGACACGCATAGACACGATGTCCACTAATCTCAACTTACTGCAGGCGGACCATAAGAAACTGGCCGACAAAGTCAAAACGAATAAACTGGCTCTGGAAGACCTTATACCCCAACAAACTGAACACTCCACTCAACTTGAACAAATTCAGCGGCAACTGAAAGAATTGCAGGACAGGGTGGACGATGCGGAGGGGAGGTCCCGCCGCAATAACGTCCGCATACTTGGTATACCGGAGCGCAGTGAGGGGTCCAACCCGACGCAGTTCGTGGAAGACTGGCTGAGAGACCATGTGGCGACGGAGGGACTCACACCTATGTATAGTGTGGAAAGAGCGCACCGAGTGCCTTCTAGGCCTCCGAGACTGGGCGCCCCACCTCGCCCGTTAATTGCACGTATTTTGCACTACAAAGACCACGATTAACCCTGGGCGTAGTTCGCGAAGTAGCGCTACGTGAAGCTACGCGAAGTGCACTTCGCACTACGCGAGCTACGCGTAGCACCACGCGAAGCACTACGCGAACTACGCGTAGCACTACGCGAACTGCGTAGTGCGCTGTTCGCGATGATTGCACAGTGCCGGATGCTTGTCCGCACTGTGCAATCATTGAAAGCGGCATCTTGCACAGTGCGAGCTGTCTTTTACTGCCGCTCGAGTAGATTTTTACTTGAGCGGCAGCTTTCTCAACGCGGACTGGTAGTTTCTCATCGCGAGCGGTCGCGAGCATACGCGACCACTCGCAATGAGAAACCTGACCTCCCCGCGTTGAGAATCTTGCCGGGATGTTTATTTTCCACGCTCGCGATCGGCAACTTGATGTTGCTGATCGCGAACGAGGAAAAAGTCTCGCCGGGATGTCATTTTGCTTGCTCGCGGTCGCCAACTTGACGTTGAGGACCGCGAGCAAGCAAAAAATGACCGCTGCACTACGCTACGTGTGTTTGCACTGTGCTACGTGCAATTAGCGTAGTGCGAAGTAGCGCAAATTTCTCAAACTACGCGAGCGTAGTGTAGTGCTTTGCCCAGGGTTAACCACGATACCATCCTGCGGGCTGCCAGAGAGAACGCTCCAGTGCGATTCGAGAACAAGTCAATCTCACTATACCCGGATTTTACTCCGACAGTCCAGAAAGCTAGAGCTACATTCTTGGGGCTAAGAAGACCTTGCGCGACCGCAACTTGAAATACGCCTTACTTTTCCCGGCTAGGTTGAAAGTGGTCTATGGTCAGAAATTGTACTTCTTCGAGAATCCTGAGGAAGTGGACAGTTGGCTTGAGACAACTTCTACCCCGGAGGTCTCCCAAAACTCACTCCCATCGGAGCGATTGCGCCGCGCCTCCCCGATGCGAACGACTGGACTACCCCGATCGGGGCATGGCGCCACCACGGTTACTATAGACTCTGTCCCCACCTCGGAACAGATCACGACTAGCCAGAAAGATGCTCTCCTCACGGCAGCGGCATTGGCGGCTCACGATGCCTAGAACGTGGAGTTCCCGGAACGTTCATCGGACGCTGACACGATACACTCAGATTCGGACACTAGCTTAACGCTGTTTCCTTCGATTACCGCCCAGGTAGCCAGGGACTTCTGATGATATGCTCCAGGATGGGCGGGAGTGGTAATGTATAAGAAGACCATATACCATGTACACTGTTGTTACTGCCTGACCCACAGGTCCAGAACGTATATGCTTTATAGGGAGGGGAGTTAATGCCACTGTGAAATGCTTGCATGTATGACACGTTGTATTTACGACCTGACGCAGTTGCGGCCTTCGCCCCCCCAAGCGAATGCAATAATGTACTTATTGTTTGCAGTCCATGTTGGACTTTTGTTTTTTGTTTGGTCCCCTGATGTTTCCCGGGGGAACCTAGTATTGGGGGTTATTTGGGCAGAGGCATGCTCGGCCGTTCAACAGTCTTTACCTGCAGGGTTCCGGGTCCCACATGATACACTGCAAGTCCACTTTAGACACTGCAATGGCATTACATAATACGTACACTTATTGCACGTGGAACGTGCGAGGGCTAGGGTCCGTTCCCAAAAGGCACCGGGTATTGACGCAGCTCACTAGACGGAGAGTCGCTATAGCCTACCTGCAAGAAACTCACCTTAATGCTGCTGAAGCTGCCAAAATGCAAAGGAAATGGAGGGGGCAGCTGTTCGCTACAACTTACTCCTCTTTCTCCAGGGGGGCGGCGATATGGATGCGGAGTGTTGTCCCTTTTAAGCTCCTGGAGCAAAAAGTGGACACCAATGGTAGATATGTCCTACTGCACGGCTTACTGGACGGGGCTCACGTGGTCACGGGTTGTATATATGCCCCGAATGTAGACCAGGATAAATTTCTAACTACACTGAGTGCCGCTCTGATAGACTGGGTGACATACCCCTGGGTGATAGGGGGTGATTTCAACGCCGTGCTCGATGTTGGTCTAGACAGGTCTCATCCCCCACTCCATGCCACTGAAAGTAAAAAACAAGCGGAAGCGCTTGCGGGTTGGGCAGAGGGCTGGGAATTGCGGGACGCATGGCGAGCAAAACACACAGGGCACCGGGAATACACCTTTTATTCACCACCGCACCGCCTGCATACTCGAATAGATCGATTCCTGTGCTCTGGCATCCTACTGGGGTCCGTTGTCACGGTGCTCCATATGGGAAAAACTCTCTCGGATCACAACCCGGTAGAATTAACCATGCAATGGGGTAGGGTTCCCACTCCGATTCCGACATGGAAACTACAACCTGACATGCTGGAAGACCAGGTTTTCCGCAATACTCTCTCGGAAGCGATTGAGAATTATTTTTCGGACAACGTGGGGACTGCTAGTTCCCGCCAGATAGAATGGGATGCTTTTAAGACGGTCATCAGAGGGGTGGCAATCAGCACCAAGGCAGGAGTGCGACTCACCCTTATAGAGCGTCTTAAAGAGATGGAGGGCAGGCTGGCTGCATTGGAGGGGGAGGCTGCTGGGACGAATGAACAATTGACGCAATTACAGGAGGCTAATATTCAATACGCGGAGCTCCTTGAAGAGCTACGTGTTGTAGATTATAGGTTATACACGCAAAAACAACATACACAGGCTGATAAGTCAGGACCATTACTGGCCCGACTGGTCCGCGATGCCCCCCCGCCCACACCCATATTAGAAATCCGGAACAACATGGATGCGGTGGTGAACACGAAATTAGACATTAACACTGCGTTTAAGGATTATTATGCGAATCTTTATGGTTCGCCGCCAGGCCTTGAGCGCATGGAATTTGAATCATTCTTTGATGGCATGTGCGTCCCCCAACTTACGCAGACGCAACAGGATGATCTCCTACGACCAATAACAGTGCTGGAAATAAGACAGGCGATTAAGACATTACCGCGTAATAAGACCCCAGGGTCTGACGGCCTCCCGGCCGAATTTTATGCAATGTATATTGATTTATTAACCCCTCATTTGCAGTGCCTTTATCGGGACTCCTTGGTGAGAGGTGGGTTACCTGCTACTACGTTGCAGGCACTAGTGGTCTCGCTGTTGAAGCCCGGAAGGGACGCCTTGCTTATCTCGAGTTATAGACCATTATCACTCCTTAACACGGACTAAAAAATCCTGAGCAAGATATTGGCCACGCGGCTCAGCCAGTTTATCCCTACGTTGGTGCATCCTGATCAGTGTGGGTTTGTAACGGGTAGAAGCACAGCCCTCAATATCAGATGCCTACACCACGTTATGCTAGGCACATACGGTACGGGCTCTGCAGAAGGCTGCATATCCCTTGACTTACGGCAAGCATTTGACTCCCTGCGATGGGACTATATGTTCTATGCCCTCGCTCGATATGGCATACCGGACTAATACTTAGCATGGGTGCGCCTACTATACACGAGGCCCACAGCGCGAGCGCGCACGGGTCGGTACATCTCAGACCAGTATGCAGTGGCTCGGGGGACAAGGCAGGTACGCCCCTTGTCACCGCTGTTGTTCATTCTGGCGTTAGAACCACTGCTACACAGGCTTCACACCCTGGTGGGCTGCAGGGGTATACTCTGTGGCCGTACGATCCACACTGTCTCGGCATACGCGGATGATCTTATTCTCTATATCAAGGATATGTCCGCTGATCCCTCTCCAATGCCCTTCGTATTTGAGACATTCCAGGGCCTCTCTGGATTGGCTATCAATGCCGCAAAGTCGTATGCGTATTTCTTTAACGGCAATGAGAGGAGCGGATCTTTTGAGTTCGGCCCCTGGACTTTTCACATAGCGCCGGACACGTTTAAATATCTGGGAATACACATTTATCGCACAAACTCGGATCTACTGGACGGAAACCTGGGACGTGCAATCACCGCTCTCAGATCCCAGGTTCGGTTCTGGGTCACATTAACCCTATCGGTGTCCGGCAGGGTGGCCCTTACAAAAATGGTGCTGTTGCCGCGGCTCTTGTATTTTTTCACCAATTTGCCGCTGCTTGTCCCAGCGAGGTTCTTTAAAATGATGAATTCGCTGTTGACGGATTTAATTTGGGGCTCGGGGCGCAGACGTGTTAGCCTGGCGAAGCTGCAACTCCCTACGAGGGGCGGCGGAATGGGAGTGCCGGACCTGCGTGCATATTGTTATGCCAGCCAGCTGCAGTGGTTGGCGTACTGGCTTGCTGGTCGCAATCTGCACGAGCTGGATATGACATTGCGGGATAGGAACAAGGGTATCATACACCGGCTCTTACTACCACATACCCCCCTGCTGGCGTCGGCGCCCCCTTTCTGCGGTTGGCTATCACATATGGGAGAGGTGCAGTGCGATATACAGGCCAGAAAATACCGTATGCCCCCACTATTCCACTACTGGGTATCCCCACGCGTTCGGGAATAGCTACTGGTCGGGTCCTACGGGCGTGGACTGAAGCAGGCGTCACCACATTGGGGGACTTTTATGCAGAGGGCGTGTTAATGTCGCATACAACGTTTGTTTGTGCCCACAGCGCCCCTGATACGCTGTTCCTCTTACACACACATATCTCCAGATATATACGCACCACATGGTTGCCTGACGACGCTGAGCCACCCACGAACACACTACTTACTATGCAATACCTGATGGGTAACGTGGCCCGATTGACGAAATGGCTTACACACAGGATAAGAACTGAGAGAGCGATTTCGCTACGGCCGCGGCGCAATAAATGGGAAAGGGACGTGGGCCGTACGTTTACAGACAAAGAGTGGGATAACATACTGGGGTTCCCCAAAAAGGTCTCCCGCAATCCAAAATTTAAATGTATACAGTTAATGTTACTACACAGAGCGTACCTGACACCACGCAGACTCAGTGTGATGTTCCCAAGGACGGCTGATGTCTGCCCGCGCTGTCACGCATCTGATGCGGGACTGATCCATATGGTATGGGCTTGCCCTCGACTGAGACACTATTGGGCGACAGTGTGCGCAATACTAACGGTAGTGGCCCCGGTACGCCGAAGTGACACCCTGGAGTACTGCATACTAGGGCTGGGACCCCGTGGAAGGAAGGGCACACCAACTGAGCGTTTTGCTAGCCTTGCGCTCCTACTAGCCAAGAGAGCTATAACTACACGATGGAAGGCCACTAGGGCCCCGTCCTTACAGGACTGGCACGAGGAGATGCTGAAATGGGGCAGGGCGGAGGGAACTGAATTGCAACGGGAGGAATACAGAGGGCTCAGAAAAACACCGATATCGCTGGCATGGTATGCAATGCTGGAAGAATACGCTGCAATAGATATTTTGACTTATTAAAAAGTGTCGGGGATACCTCAGAAGAGAATGCCCATGTGGAACTGAGACGTTTGGGCTCTTCATGTTATATGAGTACCAGGTACGAAAAGTTAAAAGGACAGTATAGATTAAACAGGATGGACTTTGGAACCAAAATGTACACACGGAAGGATGCAGATAATGTGCTAATGCTGCTGCTGAGTGTCAGTGAACAGAGCATGCCAGGGGGGTGGGAAACCTGGGGAGGATGTTGTTTGTTAGGATAATTTATTTAGATTGTATTCAGGTAGATTTATTGAATTGTTAGTTGATTTGCCACACTTACAGTGTATTAGGTAATGCTGTGAACGATATGTATTGTTGTGGGATGGACAAATTTGTAACCCTACCAGACTCCTCTGTATGGACACTTGTTGACGATTTCGGATGGCTACCATTCCTTAAGTAAACTATTCCAAGCTGATTGTAGTGATGCCATATTATGCTAGGTGTTTACATGTATGCATATATTGTTTTTAAAATGATTGGCTTATTGTTTGATAAAACCAATAAACAAATTTAAAAAAAAAAAAAAAGTAATCTGCGGCTAGATATTGATTTTCCCAGATAATGCAGCAACAAAAGTAAGTCGTCTCGGCCTCCTAAAAAGTCTTTGCCATGGCAGACTTGAAAACCTGGAACGCTAATCCCTCCCACTTAACACAAAGATCTGTCTCTCTAAGATCAGAAAGCTTTCAAGACCCCACTGTTTTCTATCTTGAGCATCTTTAACTTTCCCTGTCAGAGTAATGAGAATCTCAGACAATTATTGCACATAATAAATAACATAAAACTAACGAGATATATAAAGCTATTGCCTCAACTAAAGCTTCAGACACCAAGCATTCTGTAGGTAGGGATACTTAGAAAGCCTTAATCAGGATTCCCCTTGATTTTTGATTCCCAGCATTTATTTATTCATTGATTTGCTACCCCAGTGGGTATCCCCATACAGTTGCAGGTAACAAATACTATCCTCTGTAGCTCCTGGTGAAAGAAAAGCAGACGTCTATATCAAGAGAGTTGCTAAACAATATAGTTTTCAATTGTCCTTCAATAAAATCCCAGGCATTCATAGACCCCTTTCCAGCACTAACCAGTATTATATTGTTCCTATCACGCACTTCAATGTCAAGCTAAATGTTTAAGCAATACCATCACAGATAGAGACTTCTAACCACATATTCCTCACCTTAGAATATTCCCCAGGCATCAGACTGCATCCAGAAAATCTTGAGCAGTACCTCTGCATGCTGGTTGGTGGCATCAGTCGGCTTAGCAGCGATCATGTGCATGTCAGAAGTGAGGTCACAGTGCCCATATATACACCACCTCAACATGCTAACATTAGTTCCTTTCTTTCTGCACTGAGCTCTGCACCCTCTCAACACCTTTCTGTGGAAAGAGAAATTCAAGAAGCTGGTTGATAGCTTGGACTTGCAGGACTCTCACAGGCATTACCTACAATTCACAGTAGGCCACAAGCATTTTCATTTCGCTGTGCTAGCCTTCGGCCTTACCAGTGCCCCTCCGGGGAAACCCTGAAAGTTATGGCAGTAGTTGCAACAAATCTTGAGAGGTAAGAGTTTCCAGTCTTCCCCTACCTCGACGACTAGCTGCTGAAGGAGGGCCCGCCCCAGGAAGTCGTCACCTACCTCCAGACTTCGTTGAACCTTCTGCACTTACTTGGGTTCACTATCAAAATGCCAAAGTCACACCTGACTCCTTCTTGGATGCTCCCTTTTTTCGGGCTGATTCTGAACACAGTGCAGTTCTGCCCCTATGCTCTGGAGCAGAGAGTCCAGGACATTCAGGTTATGAGCCAGAAGTTTCAAACTCAATCCTGGATTTCAGTGAGACTGACTCTGAGGCTGCTGGGTCTGATGGCCACCTGTATCCTACTGTTGAAGCACATCTAATGGCACATGCAGGCTCTGCAGTGGGATCTAAAGTCCGAGTGTGTGCAGCACCAGTGGAATCTCTCCGACCTGGTCCCAATTACGTAGGAGATGGCAAAAGATCAGCAGTGTTGACTGATGATGAGCCGTGATTGGGTCAGTGGCAAACTCTTCTCCCCTTCCCACCTGCAGCTGACAGTGATGACAGATGCAGAAAAGAGGGTTCCCGATATGGATGCAGGCAGAGAGGCTGGGAAAGTAAATGAAAGGAAGAACCCACCCAGAAGGGGGAACAAATTGCCTCCTGCCAAAAACTAATCAAAACGAAAATATATCGCTATAATTTAATAGATTCAAGACAAAGCTGGCATGGATCGAGAATTCTAAGAAATAAACATTTGATCATATTGTTAGTCCTTGTATAGTTTATTGGATCATAGAAATATCATATCAAACATATAATATATAATAAATAGTTAATAAAATGATGTGTGCCAAAGACGTGTCAAAGTTCTTCTTTTTTTCTTTTTTCCTTTCTTTTATATTCTTTTTATAATCTTTTTTATAACCCCTTAATATTCTCTCTTATACCCCACAACATTCATGCTAAATCACTCACACCTCAATCAGCAGACTCACTCATCACACATCTATATTCAATCCACTTTAAGGTAAAAGTTCATAAATGCATCAATATAGACAACAGAAATAATGACAACAATAACATATATGGTTGTAGTAAATTCATATAAAGGAAACAATTTCCATGGGTCCATAAAGTCAAACCCGGGGCCTTGTATATACTTTGTCTCGAGGCAGTTAACTTTGATGAGAGACGCACTGTTTTTTGCATTCATATGTGTGTTAATGAGGCGCCTACTTCATACTTGATTCCTTAGAAACATAACAAATATTCCTGTTGCACCAAGACCTAGTGCCAACGCGCGTTTCGGTAAGGGACTTTGGAGGGGCCAGAACCTTCTTCAGGGCACAATGGTGTCTTTCAATTGTATGTGAATGGTGATAAGGGGACATATATGTCATTTTTGTCATTATTCCTGTTGTCTATATTGATGCATTTATGAACTTTTACCTTAAAGTGGATTGAATATAGATGTGTGATGAGTGAGTTTGCTGAGTGAGGTGTGAGTGATTTAGCATGAATGTTGTGGGGTGAAAGAGAAAATATTAAGGGGTTATAAAAAGATTATAAGAAGAATATAAAAGAAAAAGAAAGGAAAAAAAGAAGAACTTTGACACGTCTTTGGCACACATCATTTTATTAACTATTTATTATATATTATATTTTTGATGTGATATTTCTATGATCCAATAAACTATACAAGAACTAAAAATATGATCAAATGTTTATTTCTTTGAATTCTCGATCCATGCCAGCTTTGTGTTGAATCTATTAAATTATAGCGATATGTTTTTGTTTTTATTAGTTTTTGGCAGGAGGCAATTTGTTCCCCCCTCTGGGTGGGTTCTTACTTTCAGTGATGACAGATGCGCCACTCTGGGTTTGGGCAGCCATATTGGAGAGGTGGAGATCAGAGGATTTTGGTCTCTGTTTTGAGTCTCCACTACACATCAGTCTCCTGGAGCTGAAGGCCATCTGACTGGCATGGAAAGCCCTCCTCCCATCCATCAAGGGAAGGCAGGTGCAGGTGTTCATGGACAACACCATCACCATGTGATATTGCAACAAACAAGGCAGTGTGGGGTCATGGACCCTGTGCCAGGAGGCTCTGCCCCTCTGGACTTGGCTGGAGCACTAGGACATCTTCCTGGTCGACTAGCACCTGGCGGGATCTCTGACGACCTGGGCAGACAAACTCAACCATTGATACCTTGCCATTCACAAATGTCATTTACACCCGGTGGTGGCGCAGGGCCTCTTCGGAGAATTGGGAGAACATTAGCACTATCTAATTGCCACTGCCAAGAATGTGCATTGTTAGCGTTTCTACTTGTTGAGGGGTTTCCAAACCGGCTCTCGCTCGGAGTCTCGTTCCATTTAAACTTGAACCCGGGACTCACGTATGCATTTCTGCCAGTACAGCTCCTGACTCGGGTTCTCTAGAAGATCAGACCAACCAGGCCCATCTCATCCTAGTGGCTCCAGATTGGGCACAGAGAGTATGGTATCCCAAACTCCTGAAAATGAGCATTCATCATCCGATCAGGCTGCCTCTTTACGAGGATCTCCTCTCACTGAGGGAAGGCAGGGTCCTGAACCCGAACCTGCGCACTCTCCACCTTCATGCCTGGAGATTGAGTGGCAACAGTTCAGAGTTTTTCATCTTCCTCCTGAGGTTTGTGATGTCATCCTGGCAGCCAGACATCCCTCAGCTTAGGCTCTATATGCCTGCCATTGGGACAAGTTTGTTTCTTGGTGTTCTTCTTGTCAAGTGGACCTCCTTTCTGCATCTCTGTTGGTGGTGAAGTCCAGGGCACTGTTAAGGGTGACCTTTCGGCTATTTTGGCTTTTACTACATCTACCCTCCCTGTTCAAGTCACATGTTGTGATGTGTTTTCTCAAGGGTTTGCAACATTTGTTCCTTCCTACCCCTTTTGTTATGCCCCAATGGGATCTCAATTTAGTTTTCACATACCTCATGTGTTCTCCCTTTGAGCCATTATACAGCTACCCTCTGAGGCTGTTAACAGTCAAGCCATTCTTACTAGTGGGTATTACATCGGCCTGGAGGGTCAGCTTCAAGCTGTCAGTTCCCCCACCGCATACCAGCTTTTACCCGGACAAACTGGTTCTTCAGACACGTACCCCTTTTCTGCCTAAGGTGGTCGCTGCCGTTCATGTCGGCCAGAAGATCGCGCTGCCAACATTTTTTGCCCCACCTCATCCTTCTAAGAAGGAGGAGGGACTCCACCACCTGGACCCAAAGAGAACACTCTCTTTCAACAATGTTTGAGCTAAAGACTGCAGAAATCACCTTGCAATAGATTGAGAGTACAATCCATTGAAAGACCATCTCACAATGGATTATACTCTGTATTAACATATGCTACACATTAGCTAAAAAGCAGCCTCCTGAGGGCTTGTGGGCCCATTCAACCAGAGCCAAGGATGCTACTTCTGTGTTAGCACACAGGCTACCTGTCATGGACATCTGCCACGTGGGTGTCACCCAACATGTTCATGAAGTACTACTGCTTGGACAGTCTGGTCTGTAGAGATGGGCATTGCACCCATTCGGTCCTCCTAGGAGGAACCATATAAGCTGTCTCTTATTACTCCAATGTTGGACCTTGTTAGAGCTGTTGACTTGGGGTGGTTTCCCCTGGCTTTTTGCCTTCAGATCTCCTGTTTTTGCTGACTTCATTTTGCTGGCTTTAGGTCGCTGGGCACTTTACCAATGCTAACCAGTGTTAAAGTGCATGTGCTCTCTGCTTTAAACATAGTAATATTGGCTTATCCACAATTGGCATATTTAATTTACTTACAAGTCCACAGTAAAGTGAACTACATGTGCCCAGGGCCTGTAAATTAAATGCTACTAGTTGGCCTGCAGCACAGATTGTGCCACCCACTTCAGTAGCCCTTTAAACATGTCTCAGGGCTGCCATTGCTGAGCCTGTGTGTGCAGTTCAAAGCTGGCATGTCGACCTGGCAAGTTAACCCTCTTGCCAGACCCAAACCTTTTTACTACATATAAGTCACCTGTAAGGTAGGCCCTGGACAGTCCAAGGTCAGAGTGCAGTGTATTTAAAAACTTGGACATGTATGTTTAAGTTTTACCTGTCCTACTAGTGAAAAACTCTTAAATTAGTTTTTCACTACTGCAAGCCCTATCTCTCCCATAGGTTACAATTGGAATTATTTTATTACATCGTATATGTGTCATTTCCAATTGGGAAGAGATGGGACCCCCCACGTTTGGTGTCTCTGGAGTCACAATTTAAAATCCCAACTGATGGTGAGGTTAGATTTTAAATTTTAATTTTGAAAATTCCACTCTTAGAAAGTTGGCATTTTCTTACTTTAGCCATTTGGGGCCTTCTGCCTGTCTCTGAATACATGTCTGGGGTGGGTGACAGCTAGGCTTTGTGAATAACCTCTAGACAGCCATACACAAAAGGAGTTTAGGTGTGGCTTTTAGAACCACCAGAGACGTAGGCTTTGGTTATCTCAGGCAGAGGCTGCAGCTATATCATCAGGAATGGGGCCTGAGATCCAACCACCTGCGACTCCTTCGGGTTCCACGCTTCTCCAAAGCCCGGCAAGGTGGCAGATCCTTTTCGGTAAAAACAGCGAAACTGTGGAACTCTTTGCCGGTCCACCTCCGCCTGATTGAAACAGAACCTGAATTCAGGAAATCGTTAAAAACGTAGCTCTTTAATCAGGTGTAATGGCTGGCTTGAACCTCTCGCTAGTCTGCTATTAGCCCCGGGACACCTCTTTTGAGGTAGCCACGTGCTCTAGAAATGGCTATTACTATTACTTACTATTACTGATGGGCTATCCACATCCTGATGGGCCATCCTGGGCAGCAAAAAGTGAGGAGCTGACACTTTCACCTGAATAGGCTGTGTCCTGTCCCCACACAAAGGGCTGCATAGCCCACTTTAGTGAGTTTGGAGCCAGGGCAAGACTCTGTGCACTTCAAATGCCTTTCTTTGAAGTCTCTCCCACTTTAAAGGCACAGCTGGCTATAAGAACTGGACCACAGACACTACCAAAACAGTATACTACTGGATCTGTGGATACTCTGCCAGGAAGGACTACTGTGCTGCTACAAGGACTGCCACTCTGCTGGACTGCTCCTCTGCTGGACTCCTACTTTGCTGTGCTGACCTGATGCCCTCCTTGCCTGGGAGTGAGAAGGACTTGAACTGCATCTTTCCAACACAGAACCAAAGTGACTCCTAGGGCTTGCCTCCTGTTTGAATTCTCAGGGACATTAAAGACTTCCAGCCATTTACCTACAGCACCTGGACTCTGCTATCTGAGAGTCTTGCCCTGCCAAGTGGTGCTAATCTAGTCCTGGGCCATTGGAAGTGGGTATAAATTTCTGCAACTGCCAAAACCTACGCATCACTGTTGTTGCGCTGCTCTGAACCTGCACATCTCCTTCTACTACAAAGACATCGTGGTTGCTGCTTCTACTACAAACACATCGTGGCTGCTGCTACAGCTTCTATGCATCTCCGACCTTGCGTGGCTCGGAACCGATGCATTGCCTACATCCAAAGGATCGACGAACACGCATCACCTCCTCTGCTCCACACATCGGATCTTCATCGATGACGCAAGCAAGGTACTTTGCAGCGGGATAAGGTTGGTCCCTGTATCAGACCCATGTTCTATCACGGTCGGCCTGAATGTTTGAATTTGACCCGGTCTAGCATGACCAGATAGCCCCAGTTGCCACTGTATGCATTTAAGCACTACATTTCAGTTTAATCTTTAAAAATTCATAACTATGGGTATACTTATTGGATTTTTGTCATTTTGGTCTCGTTTTGTTCAATAAATTAAGCTCTATTTTTCTAACTAGGTGTGGTATCTTTTTGTTGACGTTTTGACTGTTTTACTGTTTGAAGTGTTGCACAAATACTTTATACATTGCCTCTTAAATTATGCCTGACTGCTCTGTGCCAAGCTACCAATGGGTGAGCTCAGGCTAATTTATCATGTGTATCTGACATACCCTGATTAGGAATGTGGTTCCTGCTTCGACAGGGTGCATACCTTTACCAACCAGACATCCAAGGTCTAACAAACTACAGCAAGGAATATCTATGATGGCCAAATAAACCAAAGGAAACTCATCTACTTTGTATGATTGGGTGATTCCTTATGTAAAGAACCAAGCTATAAAACCTAGACCCGAAGCCTTACAATGCAGACATGAGGCCCTT
Organism: Calotriton arnoldi; assembly: GCA_963921515.1. Taxonomy (NCBI): domain Eukaryota; kingdom Metazoa; phylum Chordata; class Amphibia; order Caudata; family Salamandridae; genus Calotriton; species Calotriton arnoldi. The sequence goes on along the minus strand of CAWUFW010012967.1, from coordinate 339,082 downwards.
AACAGAGCTATAAACCTGAATGCATTCACCTGAACATTGACATAAACTCACATAAAAACATATACTACATAACAATGTGAATGGTATGTAATGATGTATTGTTATGATCACGGAGCCCACCATGTTACCAAAACGCAAGCAGCTCAGTTATCTCCATTCAGAGCACATTGCAACCTCCTTTCAGTTTGATCATCTCTCTCTGAGAAAATTAGCAAGTATTTGAGTTATTCACTGTTCAGGTTGCAAAAATAAGTGTAGATAAACATAGAACATCCATGAAAGTAGGATCAAGCACTGGTAAAGGCAACAGCCGTAGTCCCGGCATCAGTCTAAACCTAAAACAAATATACAGCACCAATCTTTGCCTCTAAATGACTTTGTAACTTGGCAAATCTAGATTTAGTGGTTGCTGCTGAAAAAAACAGATCAGCTAACCCTGTCTCTGTAACATTCCTCCCACAAAGAAAGCTGGAAGTTGAAGGAGGCATATTCTTTAAGATTTCTGCTACATTTTTCCTGGCTATCTGGATGGGCAATGCCACAATCCTCCTGGTGAGATACACTAGAGAACAGTGGGAGGAAGCACCAAATAACTCATCCTTCCTCTGAAGACAATCAAGGAGAGGTGCAAAGGTCATTCTGTCCCCATTCTGTCATAGGGCAAATTATTATTGAGATCCACCTTGAAAGCATCCTTGGATGTGGAAGATACAGGACTTAAGAGATATGAGCCACGGACAAGTTCTGCACCGCCAAGTTAGCTCAAGTGCAGAGGATTCAGAATGAGTAGTAGACATGTCTGTTATTTCTGAGGACCCATTTGGAAACAATGCAGATTATGCCTTGCAAGCTACCAGAGCTGACATGACTGCATTGAATGCAAGGGAACCTTGTTGGTATGATGGCCAACTCCATTTCAGGGCCTGAAAGGCAGATTTACCTAAAGTCCTTAATTCCCATGTTTCTAAACACAGCTTTCCATTTGCCACTCTATAGTTACCATCAACTGTACCTCTTTAGAGGTCAACAAAGGTTTAGGTCCGCCCAGGAACCTAGGAAAGACGGGTCTTAATATATTGATTTTCATAGAAATGTAGGTGCTTGTTGGAAATGTGCCTTTTCTGCACGATCACCGCAGATTATTTCCTACCTATACTGTAGCCGTTTTTGTTTGCCAAAGGACCCTGCTCACTTCACTCCTGCTAACCATTGGTAAAGTGCTTCTGCTCTCCCTTTAAGCATGTTAAAATTGACATATTCCTATTTGGCACATTTAATTATTTACATATAAGTCTCTAGTAAATTGTACTACATGTACCCAGGGACAGTAAATTAAACGCTACTAGTGGTCTTCAGCACTTATGCCACCCACTAGAACTGTAAAACATCTCTTGGCCTGCCCCAGCAGCCTGTGTGTGCAGTTTTAAAACTGTCATTTCGACCTGGCAAAATAAACCTTTTACAAGGCCTAGTCATTCATTTTAGTATTCCCTAAGGTAGGCTCTAAATGCCCCTAGGGCAGTGTGCATGGTATTTAAAAAGTAGGATATGTATCTATAAGGTTTTTCATGTCCTAGTAGGGAAATGCCCTCAAAGTAATTTTTCATGGTAGCAAGGCTGGTTCTCACGTAGGGAAACACTAGGTTACATTATAACAACGTATAATGCTTTATTTCAGTTTGGGAGCAGCTAGAAAAATAATTCAAAGACTCATTTTATTAGTAATTTAAAATCCAACTTAATGGTAAAGTCACATTTTATATTGCTGTTTTGAAAATGATACTTTTAGAAAGTTGTAATTTTCCTGCCTAAGCCAAATGTGCCTTTCTGCTGTCACATGGCCCTTTGGGACACTGTTGTCTTCTCTAAGTTAGCATGAGCACTTTGTAGATTGTCCGCTGCTTTGCACATGTTACTACACATGTTTATTTTGCGAATGCCTCTTTTGTCGTTTTCACATGAGAACCTATCGCTGTGTTCACACTCTGCAGGTACCTGGGATTTAGTCTGAACATTGTGAGCAAGGTCGATCAACAATGTCCCTTATTATTCTGTTCCGGTCAGGCCCTAGCACCTAGACAAAACATACTGATGCAGCTGTTGTTTAGGAATACGTACTTTGGTCTTATTGGAATACACAAATAGGTAGCCGACACTTGGAGAGGGACTTTTCCAGGGAGAAGAGCAGAACAGCACCTATGATGTAGATGTGTAATGTAATGTAAATAGGTACTTATAGAGCGCACGGCTACTCCACAGAGTACCATCTATAGACTGAGGTATGGGGAATGCAAATAATGCCCAGAGATCTTCTAATATATAATCATTCTGCTTCTATACAAGGGGAGAGTGATTAGGCAACACTGTCTTTTTATAATGACAGCTTCTTTCATGATTTACGGACTAAACGCTATGCTTACCATATTTGTGTTATGCATTTTCCTGCTTCTTGTGGCACGTATACTACATATTAGAGCATGTTAGTTAAAATAAATATTTGAAACTGGTTTGTGTCTCTGTCAGATCTTATTGTGGACAAGTACAAGAGTGCGAGCAAAAGGGTGTGTCTTGCAACCGCGATTCCTGAGAGAGTCAGGAGTGTTCTGTTCTGGGGTGTCTAATCATTTGTCTCTCTGTGAGTGAGTAGGAGAGCAAGTGAGACACTATAGCTAGTTGGTCCTGGGCTCATGGGTACTAAGGTGGGAGGATGACCCAGTCCCTATACACTGAGGTCCCATAATCCTATGCATAGTTCTGTGTTTGTGCAGAATCCCAGCAACATGGCGCAGCCAACGTTTGGTCTGGTACTTATTCACAAGACTCCTGAGTAGCGCTTGTGCTTGTCCACTATACCCTCTCACCAGTTCCTGGAGACGTCCAAGGTGTTAGGGCTTAGTCTCCTGCATTTGTAGGGTAAACCTATTTCCGTAGGTTATTCCAGCTTGAAGTTTAAAAGGTTTTTTGTCCCATTTGCGCTACCATTTTATTAACTCTTTTGACTTTTACATGGCACAACCGGTCGCTTTTCCGGCACATAGCCGGGTGGCGGTTACAGCTTACTTGACTCAGCATGGAGTCCCCAATGCAGGGGGTTACTTTAGTTTTGTAGTTGAAGCGGATCCAGCATACCGCTTCTAAGTATTTTATTCTTGGGTTACTTTTGCCGCAGTAAATGCGAATGATAATTTGTTTCACACTTACACACCCGCTGCTCCTCCAGCAGCGTATTGTCCTTATGCATTAATTGAAGTTCCTTTTACGTCCTGGGAGCACACTATTTGGTTAAATGGCGCCCTTCCTCACACTGTCTCTTTTGTTCGAATGGCCCCCTTGTCTATCGATGGAGCTACTTTGCCTGTTTTGGCTGGTTTTACACCACATCCCAATTATCTCAATGTTACTATCGTGGAGCTACGTCTACTCTATATGCAATTGGTTCATCTTCATAGACGAGTCATACAGTTTATGTCTCGTGCACTTCAAGCAGCTCCGGCTGGAGCTGCTCCTCCTGCACCAGGTCAGGGCAGAGGACTTGTAAATAGTCCCGTCATGATCAACTCTGTGATGAGAAAATGTCCTCAAAATCGTAAGGACTTACCATTTTGGATCGCACAAAAAATTGAGCAGCTTGAGGCTGTATTTCCACATACGTCTCCTGTTGAGAAGCACAGGATCTTTACAAATAGTTTGCTGAGTGGTCTGATTCCTCCTTTAGTGGACTGCACCACCTGGGGGACAATGTTTGCTTCAGTGTATGCACTGTGCTTTGGCACCCCCTCGATGAGTGTTCTTCTGAGCGTTCTGAAACAGGTACAGGAAGAACATGGGGCTGATCCAGCCCTGGATTTGGGGATGAAGTTAGTGGGCATGTTCCCTATTGTCTCCGATATCATTCTGGCCAACATTAAAGGTGACGCAGTTTGCTCACAAGTGTGCCAACGCCTGGCGGCGGTGATGGACGTCGATTGGGAGTGACAATTGCCGATTATTATTGCGGATGTGTATACATGCTTGGGTCACAATAGCTTATGGATTCAACCATTTGCACAGGCTCAAAGTACACCCCCTCCTGAGAAGGAGGGTTGTCCAGTCTTTCCTAAGAAGGCTTGGAATAAAAATGTGCGGCAGCAATAACAGAAGCCTGGTTCTCGAGCTGGTTCGCCTCCACCTGATGCATCTGAACGTAGTTATGATTTGAGTGACCGCTCTAAAATTAAGACACCCAAGAGGTTCCAGGTTCCTGATCCTCGTTCTCCTCATTCCTTTCAGGAATCGTCAGATCAACAATTCGGCAGAGGAGGGCGTCAGGATCGCAGACATGGCGAGTCTACGCAAACGAGACGTGACCCGCAGCGCCAGTTTGACTTGAAAGTCAAGCAGGAGGACCCACCTCAATATCGTGCCCCATTTCAGAAGAAAAAAGTTGCCACTTTGACTGCAAAGTATGCCTCAGATGGTGAGAACCCTCCTACTTGACAGGAGTTGTGTGGTAACCCTCCTCCACAGCGTGGCGGAGGTTACCATAGTACAGCAGACACTCCACCAGCGTCTGGAGGCGAAAGCAACTGACACTTTCATTACCGTTGAGACAGCTGACACTCGTGTTGCTCCTCTTGATTGGCTTTATGAAGTAAGCCTCCAAATTGAAAGTGATATTAAACACACTGTGAACGCAGTCTTTTGGGACAATCGAACATCTTCTTATGATATTTTACTGGCGGAGGTTGATTGGCCACCCCGTTTGTCCTTGCTTCTTCTAGGGGTGAGGTAATTCTTCCATGTCTTTCACAATATGTCCCAGAGGAGACTAAAAATGCTTATGCTTCGGAGTGGACCCTAGCCTTATCTACCGCTTTGTATCGCAATCAGGCTTGTTGGCACAAGGATTCACCAGTGCATGTCATTCCTTTGTGTTCTACAGCACAGCCCCAACCTCAATATCCAATTAAATGTGATGCTAAGCCGTCCGTGGGTGATATTTTGACTCAATTGCAATATCAGGGTGTGATTGAGCCCTGTGTTTCGTCAATGAATAATCCTCTTTTTCCAATATTGAAACCGGAAGGTTCATATTGTATAGTTTTGGACTACAGACACTTGAACAGTCATGTCTGTACCTCTGCGGTACAGAACACACATAGCTCTGCGTTAGTAAACAACATTGTTCGAAAGAAAAATAAAGCAACGTTGGACACTTCCAATGGTTTTTTCAGTCACACATTGGCTCCTGAAAGCCGCAACTTTACTGCATTCAGAGCTCTTGGCAATCAAAGACGATATATGCAATTGCCTAAGGGATATAAGAATAGCCCAGGAGTGTTTGCGGCACGCATTGTGTCGATCTTACATGAAATTGATCCCGATGCCTTTTCATACGTCGATGATATATATCTGAAGGATGATGATATGAATCCACATCTTAAGCGTGTGGATCGCATTATCACACATTTTACGACGTTGGGTTACAAATTAAATTTTGCAAAGTCACATATTGCCTTTTTGGTAGTCCTTTTTCTAGGTTATGAGCTCAGTAATGAAGGTAGGGGGTTAGCCCCCCACTTTTTGGAGAAATGTGTTCAATTGCAACCTCCATCTACCCTCAAAATTTGCAATCGTTGCTGGGTTTCTTGAATTTCGGTAGGACTTACATTCCTGATTATGCCCAGTGTATCAATATGCTATGTGTGTTGATACAATTTTCTTTTTCTTCTTCCAGTTGGCTTCCGGAACATACCACAGTACTTAGGTCTTTGCAGTCTGATCTGCTTGCGACTCAATTTTTGTTAACTAGAGACAAACCACTAATTTGGTCATAAGGATTGTACCAGGCGCGTTAGGATTCACTTATGTGACTTTTAATTAAGGGGACACAGTTCCCATAGCTTACAAATCGCATGTGTATACTCCTGCTGAGATGCTTTTTTCTTCTAAAGAATTCTTTTTTCCAGCAGTACAGATGGCGATTCTAAGGAAACGCTCTCTGGCTCAGGGAAAACGCATTTTCATGGTTTCGCCGGTGCCCGCTTTAGAAGCAGTCACGAAGGCGAGTGCACCGAATTCCAAAGCTCTGCATCCCTGGTGTATACAATAGGCTAGTTCATTGACGTCGGCTGATGTCAACATTATCTTTGATCCTTCTTTGCAACACAGGAGTTTTTACAATATGAACATGTTCATCCTCCTCCTTTATCACTACTCCCTCTTGATCAGTATAAATGTATAATTTACACTGATGGGTCAGCACAGCCTGCCATTGGTTCTAAACATGCTTATTCCGCAGCCTGCGAGATTGCTGCGGGCACGATTGTGGATGGTGATTTTAAATCCTCCTTGGTTCACACACAATCCCTTGGGGATTGCACAGCGCAATTGGCTGAGTTACGTGCTTTGGTTCTGGCTCTTAAGTTTGCTGATCCTGAGGTGCCTACACGTGCAGTGTCCGATTCCTTTTACTGTGTACAATCCTCTAATGACATCTTGTTCTTTTGGCAACAAAATGATTTTTGTGATTCTAAAGGTAGCGCAATAAAGCATAAAACGCTTTGGGTCCGAGTGGTCGCTCTTAAGGAACGTTTGCCATTTACACATATTATCCATACATTGGGCCGGCAGCGTGTGGGAGTGCACGCCGTTGGTAATTCCTTGGCTGATGAAGCCGCTAAATCCGCAGTAGCCACATGTTCAGTAGCAGCCATTACTAGGTCTATGACTAAAATGGATGATGACATTTTGGCAGCTATTGCTGCTACAAAGGAAGGAACACAGTTTCCCCAGGGATTCCCTTCGCGTTACACTTATCACTTAACGCCTGATCAGATTCCATTTGTAACCATTCCATCAGTTGGTGATCTTTTGGTTCCCAATGAGGACTGCTGACTTTCTTTAATTGTGGCTGCTCATGAAGGCATAGCTTCTGCTCATGCGGGAGTGTCAGCAACAATTTCACTTTGCAGCAATGTTTCTGGTGGCATGGCTTGTACCAGCAAACGCACAAATATATTCTTTCCTGTGAAATTTGTCAACAGATTAAACCTCCTACTGTCTCACGTCCACCACATACTCAACTTTTCATCTCAGATCAACCATTTGGTTGTATTTACCTTGATCACTGCGGTCCTTTAACATCAGACAGTGCTTTCAAATTTATTTTAGTTGCAGTGGATTCGTGCACTAGGTTCCTATGGGTTTGGCTGCAACGCAGTGCTGACGCTCGAACTGTTAAAAAGGATTTGCATGTCTTTGTAGGGACATTTGCCTATGGCTCCTTCCATTCAGAACAAGGTCTGGCTTTTGCCTCTAAGGCTTACCAGGATGCGATGAAGTCACTGGGGGTGCAGGTGCAATTCTCATCTCCATTTCGGCCCGAGGGCAATTCTGTTGTGGAGCGGATGAACTGTGGCTTAAAGCAATCTTTAAGAGCGAGGGTATTAGTTACTGGGCGGGCTGGTTGGCTCATCTATATGGAGTTCAACGTGCACTTAATAATCTCCCTAGAAGATATCTGGGTGGGCGGACCCTATACGAAATGCTCTTTGACATTAAAATGTTTTTGCCAGACCTTGATGGTCTAGACATTGTGACGGCTGCTGCGATGCTTGACGTAGATAACCATTGTGCTATGCTACAGGATCTACAAAAGAATCATGACACTCTTGCAAAAACTCATTTGCCATCATCCACGGATGCAGCAGTGCTGATCCCAGTTTCTGGCTGGCTTCCTAAAGTTGGAGATCTGGTCCGAAAGAAGGTGGAGAACAAGAAAGAATTTGGTCCATCATACCGTGCACCGGTCAAATGCTTGGTTTGAAGGGCACCCGTACTGTGATCTTACCTCCGCTACCTGGTCGCAAGGAGAATCGTTTTGTTTCCATTGAACATGTTAAGTTACACCATATGGCTGATACTCAATAGTACGCCTACAAGCATTCCGCAGAATGATGTTTCCCTTCATCCAATGTATTCTGTTTCCTCGAATTCTCCCCAAGTACTGGAAGGGGATATGGGGATTACAATGGAGTTATTGCCTGTTTTGCCTTCTACATCTGCAACTGTGGAAATCGAGTATGCTTCCCCACCAGTTGAAATTATTGTTGATATTCCTGAAAGTACCATTCATTCACCTTCCAATGAAGAACAGCCCCTAATGTTTCAACTAGGTTCCAGTGGTTACTATATGGACCGAGATAATTTTTCTTCAGATACGTCTTCGTTGTTCTCGTCTGTGCCAGAGCTGCCTACACGGATTAGTGTTTTCATCTTCTGGTTAAAAAGAACTTACCTGGTCCCGCCTTGGACTTACATCTGAATTGTGTTGTCGATGGTGCTCCTCTTCATGTGGATTGGCTTTGTGACTGTCTTTTTCCTTTTGATTAATGGCTACTACTTACCTGAAAGCTCTGCTGCTGACTTGGTTGACAGAGTTCTGGTCCCACATACTTTGTCTCATAAAATGAAAAGAGATCAAGCCCTAGTAAACATTTCAGCTTTCCTAGTCGCTGATGGCATAGTTTGGGATAAAGTGCCATTTGATGTATATGGTCCTACGGAAAGTTTGCAAATTCCATACGTCTTCTGAGTTTCTTTGGGGAATGTCGTGTTACCTGGAATGCACTTCGATGATTGGGATGTCAACGCTGTTTACTCACTGTTTTCTGATTTACAATATTACACTGTGCTTGATACTGAAGATTTGTATTTAAATTCAGCAAATTATGCAGATTTATTTTGCTACCAACATTATGGCCATCATTTTTTGCACAAGACCAATACTCAGAGACCGCAATTTAGTTACACGCAAATGGGAGCATTGCCCAACACCATTTAAGGGGAGTTCAATTACACAGAAAAGGAAGTTTACATATTTTACTGGTTATAATTTATCAGAATCGAGGTCCTATTTTTACAAATTAAATATGACCATCCTCAACAAATACAAGCTTACCCACACTAAATTGATTTATTCATCCTTCATAACCGAGTTGTCCCTGAAAGGTTATGATTATTGGAAGAACACTATTGACTTAAAGTCTATTTGGGGAACAAAAAGTTGTCAGGTCCAGGGTATTGAGTCCTTGCATCATGCATGTTTCATACCGTCTCAGCTAATATTTTTAAATCAGACGGTTCAGCAGACTACCTGCTTTTGTTTGGCCACTGCTAAAAATTTAAATTCTCCTTCAATTCCGTCCTTGGCTGACTATGACACATGGCATGCACATACCAACTACACGATTGAGGACTTGACTGTTATGTTTCAAAACAGTACTCTTAATTCATCTAGTATTGACCCTTCGGGTTGGTTGCAGTGGCCCACAAACACCAATGCCTGCCATTTGCACTTTACTAATGCCACGACAGGGTTCACTCAAGGTAGACCTGACCCTTGCTACCCCCAAATTCATACAGTTGCCACATATTCTGTTGGTAAATTATGTCAACAATGGTTGGAACACTCCACACTGTCTCCTGTGAAACAACATCTCTCCCTTTTCTCAGGTGACATTGATCTATCTGATTTTCTTTTAGGTCTGAAATCCCCTTGCACTAAACGTTTTGTATATGCAGCATATAATAATTGATAATTTAGAAAACTTTCTTGCCGTGGTTGATAACAGTATAAACACTCTGTCTTCTTGTATATATACTTTAGATAATATTGTATCATCTGTTATTGACATTGTTCAAAATGAAGTGTCTACCTGGGCAAACTAATAGAAAGAGCAGCGTTCGCCCAGATGTCACAATTCATTGAGACAATGCCATACTTTCAGACTTCCAAACAGGATTCCATCCGGGAAGAGGCACAGAATCTGCCCTCCTTGCCATCTGGGATGACCTGAAGAACACAGTTGACCACAACGGGGTTGCTGCGCTACTACTCCTCTTGGACCTCTCGGCTGCCTTTGACACGGTTGACCATGACACTCTGATACAAAGACTCTACGAAGCCGGCATACAGGGGACTGCTTTAGACTGGATCGCGTCCTACCTTCGAAACAAAACTGATGTCATCCATACCCCACCTTTCTCGTGTAAACCGTACTCCTCAAAAGCTGAGGTCCCTCAAGGCTCTATCATCTCACCCATGCTTTTCGACATCTCCATGAAGTCATTACCGGTACTGATCAATCAATTTCACCTCACGTGCTATAACTAGGCAGATGACACACAAATACTCCTTCAACTGGAATGCCCTAAAGACATTGGAAACTCGCCAATTTTCAGTTGTCTCAGAGCTGTGGAACAATGGATGACTTGAAGCCATCTCAAATTGAATGCTTCCAAAGCGGAAATACTCACGTGTGGCGATTGGAAACATTATGACCCGCTTGCCACCTGGCCTGACGAACTGGGATCACCGACTAAAGTATCGAAGGAAGTAAGAAACCTCGGAATGACCATGGACTCCAAGCTATCGATGAATGCCCAAGTGGACAAACTAGCAAGATCAAGCTTTGTTACCATAAAAACTCTGCGACAATTCTTCCCCCATTTGGGATTTCCACACAAGGTACAAGCTACCATCTCCCTTGTTCTGTCCAAACTTGATTACGCCAATAGCCTCTACCAAGTATCACCTTTAACGACTATGAAAAGACTACAACGGATTCAGAACTCGGCTGCCAGACTACTCTTGCATATCAAACCGCGAGAACACATCTCCCCTGCCTTGAAAGCCCTGCATTGGTTACCGGTTGCCAGAAGATCCACGTTCAAGCTGCTTTGTATCACCCACAAAGCGATTCATGGAATGGGAAAGCTCTTCATCAGAAAAAAACCATGGGTGGCACATCCTTCTCTGTTCAAGCAGCCAAAATATGGAACTCTTTACCCCCCAACATAAGATCCACCGACAACCACCTTATCTTCAGAAATCTACTCAAGAATTGGCTCTTCCCCACATAAGCACCATACGTAAACAGAAATATACAGCATATCCCTCTGTATATAAGCATTTATTTGGACTATAGATATGTACCTATATATGTGTATTGCTTTGTATAAACATGTAGAATAATTATGTTTTTTTTTTTTTAAATAAAAAAATAAAATACATTTTTAAATACACTTGAAAACCAGAGTTTATCGAATGCATCTTTAATCTACTTATACTTACTTCCTTTATGCATCTATATACCTTACATGTACTCGGATCTATATATTTATTACTTCCCCCCCCCCCCCAAAAAAGCATATTCAATGCAGTACCCTATTTCTCACCGTATACCTCTATCAATATCTTTAATCTACATATACTTACTTCCTTTATGCATCTATAAACGTTCCATGTACTTATGGATCTATATATTTAATACTTTCTTCTATTTTAGCATATCCAATGCACTACCCTATTTCTAACCCTATACCTCTCTCAATATATCTCTCAATATATCTTCTACCTCAACTCTCTGACTCATCTCAAACCTCTTTCTACTACTCTTTCCAATGCACTACCCTATTTCTCACCCTATACCTCTATCAGTATATCCTCTACATCCACTCTTGCATTCATCTCAAACACCATACCACTACTATGATCCCCAAAATAGCCCTTTCTTGATTCTCCCCTACTCTATCCCTCCTTGCACCATCTGACACTACTTTTAACTATACTGATCCTCCAAAACAAGCCTTTCTAAACTCTTCCCTCTGACTCTTCCCCTCCACATCCCTTTTTACTCATCCCAAGCCTCCCACTACTGCTATGACCTAAAAAACAAAAGTCTCAATTCTCCACTCTTCTATCCCTCCACTATGTTTTTCAATCAAAATAACAGACTAACATGTCCACTTCTCAAATTTCATATTTCACTATACTAATTCACCACTAATCCTTTATGGGTTCCACAGTAGCGTGCTACTCGCCGAAAAAGTGTTTCAACACCCCATCAGGGGTAACAAGCGCTATATATATATATATATATATATATATATATATATATATATATTCACTGAAAAAACCATAGGTTTCAGGCCTGTTATAGTTAGGGTTTAGCATTTAAAAAACCTTTGAAATTCACTGAAAAAACCATAGGTTTTAGGGAAAGTTATAGTTAGTTGGACATTGCACTCGTACAAAACCCGTGAAATTCCCCCGTTATAGTTAGTTCAGCTAACTATAACTCGCGCCCGCAATGCACTGCTGATGACGTCACATATTACATCACTCATGACATGGTCAGTGACATCACTGATGACATCACTGACATCATCCAGTGACTGTGTGTTTCTGTAAAGTTTAAATATGTTTAATATATATAGGGAAAGGCGTATTGAAGAATGAGTGGGTGTATAAGCGTCTGAATGGATGATTTAGTAGGTGCGTGACTGAGTCTATAAGTGAGTGATTAAATGTATCTTACTGGATGCATGGGTGAGTGACTAAACTGTGTGAATGTCTGTATCCGTCTGTCTGTTGTTGTGTAAGCAGCTGCATGGGTTTCTGACTAGCTAAATGAGTGTCTATATGGGTTATGGATTGGTTCTTTGAGTATCTATATGGGTGCCTCAGTGTTTGTGTGGGTGGGGTGTGTGTGACTCTGTGCATAGATGTGTGAGTGGGTGATTCACTGGGTGCATGGTTTCAACAGTGCGTCTGTGATGGACTGTATGGGTGGGTGAGTGTGTGTATGGGTGTGTTAGTGTTTGAATGTATATCTCAGTGGTACATGTGTGAGTAACTACATATGTGAAAGGCAGTATATATGTGTGTTGGAGTATATAAATGGCTATAAGTGAGAGTGTGTGATTGTGAGAGTGGCTATATGGATGAGTGTGTGCTTGCATCAGTGATTGCATAGGAGCGTAAGAATGTGCTAGTATTTTTATGAATAAGTGAGCTGGTGTGTATAACTGTATAGGTGAGTAAATTGGAGTGTGATTAATTATTTGCATGACTGACTAGGTGTGTGAGTACCTCTATGGATGAGTTGCGTTGTGTGAGTGTTTATATAGGTGTATGAGTGCATATGATAGTCCTGTACTGAGTGACTGTAAGAATGAGTGACTGTACGGGTGAGTGAGTAGATGTGTGTGTGTAGACCTAAGAATCAGTGAGTGGGTATGTACTTATTGGTATTGGAGTGTCTATGGTTTTGCGAATGGCAGTCTGTAATTTAGAGTGGGTGTATCAAAGATTATATTAGGGTGTGAGGAGGTGCATCAGATTATCACGTGGATGATGTCATCAGTGATGTCATTTGAGATGTCATCAGTGATGTCATCAGTGATGTCACTGACCATGTCATGAGTGATGTAATATGTGACGTCATCAGCAGTGCATTGCGGGGCGCGAGTTATAGTTAGCTGAACTAACTATAACGGGGAATTTCACGGGTTTTGTACGAGTGCAATGTCCAACTAACTATAACTTTCCCTAAAACCTATGGTTTTTTCAGTGAATTTCAAAGGTTTTTTAAATGCTAAACCCTAACTATAACAGGCCTGAAACCTATCTTTTTTTCAGTGAATTTCAAAGGTTTTAAAATGCTAATTCCTAACTATAACAAGCCTGAAACCTATGGTTTTTTCAGTGAATTTCAAAGGTTTTTTAAATGTTAATTCCTAACTATAACATGTCTGAAACCTATGGTTTTTTTCAGTGAATTTCAAAGGTTTTGTAAATGACAATTTTTAAATGTATTAATTGTTATATTTATTTTTTTTGATACTGATTTACTACATTTTTTTAAACTATTTATTTTTAGATATTTTATTTTTTAAATTACATTGTAATTACATTATACATTACATTACAAAATATACTTTCTCAGAATGAATTACTTTAGTTTAAATACTTTGCAAATAGGCAATAGACTTTTAAGTACAGTAGTTACAGTTGTTGCAATGGTCAACACAATTTCAAACACAATGCAACATTGAGCTCAATGTGAATTTCTAGCTAAATGCAATTAGTTACTTTATGGATTACTTTTCTAACCACAGGACTGGATCCTAGATTCAGTCCTGGGACATCTCCTGTAAACAGTTGAGTAAAAGCGTTTTGGTTACAGTAGTGATTTTTAAGGAATATTATTGTATTTTAAAAGTTGACACTTAGAAACTTTTTCACATAGAATCACCAATGTTATCCTATGGGAGGAAATTCACTTAGCAGGTAAGTAGTGTTATCGTTACTTTTTCCTACTCAGTGGTGGATCCTGGATCCAGCACTGGTGCATCTCCTGTAAACAGTTGAAAGAATGCGTTTAAGTCATACTGGCGATTTTTAAGGAATATTTGTAGTTTGTGAAAATCAACACTTTGAAACTTTTCTGCTGAAAACCAGACAATGGATTCCTACGGAAGGAAATATAAGTTACTGGTAAGTACGGTTAAAATTACTTTTCAGGATCAGTACTGGGCTGAAAGAGGCAGCACTGAGGTCTCTCCTGATAACAGGTGAGTAAATCGGAATTCGTATTTTGGCTGATTTTAGAGGAATATTTGTATGTTTCAAAAATCGACACTTAGAAACTTTTTCAGCAAAAAGCAGGCAATGATATCCTATGGAAGGAAATCAAGTTACTGTTAAGTACGGTTAAAATTACTTTTCAGGATCAGTACTGGGCTGAAAGATGCAGCACTGAGGTCTCTCCTGATAACAGGTGAGTAAATCGGAATTCGTATTTCGGCTGATTTTAGAGGAATATTATAAAGTTTCAAAACTCCACACTTAGAAGAATTTCCAAGTGAAACCAGTCAATGATATCCTATGGTAGGAAATTCAAGTTACTGGTAAGTACGGTTAAAATTACTTTTCAGGATCAGTACTGGGCTGAAAGATGCAGCACTGAGGTCTCTCCTGATAACAGGTGAGTAAATCGGAATTCGTATTTCGGCTGATTTTAGAGGAATATTATAAAGTTTCAAAACTCCACACTTAGAAGAATTTCCAAGTGAAACCAGTCAATGATATCCTATGGTAGGAAATTCAAGTTACTGGTAAGTACGGTTAAAATTACTTTTCAGGATCAGTACTGGGCTGAAAGATGCAGCACTGAGGTCTCTCCTGATAACAGGTGAGTAAATCGGAATTCGTATTTCGGCTGATTTTAGAGGAATATTATAAAGTTCCAAAACTCCACACTTAGAAGAATTTCCAAGTGAAACCAGTCAATGATATCCTATGGAAGGAAATTCAAGTTACTGGTAAGTACGGTTAAAATTACTTTTCAGGATCAGTACTGGGCTGAAAGATGCAGCACTGAGGTCTCTCCTGATAACAGGTGAGTAAATCGGAATTCGTAGTTCGGCTGATTTTAGAGGAATATTTGTATGTTTCAAAAATCGACACAGAAACTTTTTCAGCAAAAAGCAGACAATGATATCCTATGGAAGGAAATTCAAGTTACTGGTAAGTACGGTTAAAATTACTTTTCAGGATCAGTACTGGGCTGAAAGATGCAGCACTGAGGTCTCTCCTGATAACAGGTGAGTAAATCGGAATTCGTATTGCGGCTGATTTTAGAGGAATATTATAAAGTTCCAAAATTCCACACTTAGAAGAATTTCCAAGTGAAACCAGTCAATGATATCCTACGGAAGGAAATTCAAGTTACTGGTAAGTACGGTTAAAATTACTTTTCAGGATCAGTACTGGGCTGAAAGATGCAGGACTGAGGTCTCTCCTGATAACAGGTGAGTAAATCGGAATTCGTAGTTCGGCTGATTTTAGAGGAATATTTGCACAATGTTGAAGGGAGGGGCGGGGCCTGAGGTGACATCTGTGCAAACGCGCCCCGTGGCGCGTTTTAAGTTGGGGGATTAAGTCCCCTTGAATCATGAGGGTCCCTGGGGTACAACTAGCCCACCCTGTACCTCCAGTATGCGCCAGTGAGCTGCGTTGCAGAGAGGTGTTCAGAGGCCACGCCCCTTTTGCACCTCTCTGCAACGCAGCTCTGTGGCGCTTTCTGGACGTACCTGGTGGGCTAGTTCGCCCCCAGGGACCCTCAGGATTGAAGGAGATTTCATTCCCCATCTTAAAATGCGCCACGGGGCCTGTTTGCACACATGTCACCTGAAGCCCCGCCCCCTCCCTTCACCACTGTGCAAACATGCCCCGTGGCGCGTTTTAAGTTGGGGGATTAAGTCCTCTTGAATACTGAGGGTCCCTGGAGTCCAACTAGCCCACCATGTACCTCCAAAAGCGCCACAGAGCTGCGTTGCAGAGAGGTGTAAAAGGGGCGTGGCCTCTGTACACCTCTCTGCAACGCAGCCCCTGGCGCATACCGGAGGTTCCTGGTGGGCCAGTTGGCCCCCAGGGACCCCCAGTATTCAAGGGGAATTACTTCCCTTCTTAAAACGCGCCAGGGGCGCGTTTGCAGACTGCTGCAGGGAGGGGCGGGGCCTCATCATGCCGGTCTTTTTTTTTTTTTTTGTGCTTTTTTCTGCCCAGGGGTCCTTGTGGGACCCCTGAGCAGACCTAGGGAGTCAGGGTGTTTCTACCCTGCCCCCTTTGTGCGTTTTGCGCACTTGTTTCTTGTGTTTTTTTTTTTAATCATTGGGATCCGCGCACCCTAAGCGCATCCCGCCGATTTTGGAAAAAAAAATGCTTTTTTCTGCCCAGGGGGTCCTTGTGGGACCCCCTGAGCAGACCTAGGGGGTCAGGGTGTTTCTACCCTGCCCCCTTTGTGCGTTTTGCGCACTTGTTTCTTGTGCTTTTTTTTTTTTTAATCGGCGTGATCCGCGCACCCTAAGCGCATCCCGCCGTTTAAAAAAAATGCTTTTCTGCCCAGGGGGTCCTTGTGGGACCCCTGAGCAGACCTAGGGGTCAGGGTGTTTCTACCCTGCCCCTTTTGCGCTTTGCGCACTTGTTTCTGTCCCTCGGTTCTACCGAGGGACAAAATGGCTGCCAACATTTCCTGAATCGGAATGTTGACAGCCAGCTGACAGCCAATTAGCATGCAGCTCGTGATCGGGACGGTGCGCGCAGGGTGCGCTCAGGGTGCGCGGATCCTCCGTGCCCATAGATATATATGTACTTTTACTTTTGATTTTCTCAGCAACTACTGAACGGATTTACACCATTTAACAAAAAGGGTTCTTTCTGAACCAAGAACTACCTCTTTGCCAAATTTGGTGTAATTCCGTTCAGCAGTTCGGGCTGTAGCCGTGTCTAAAGTTTCCTATGGAAAAATGAATGGGGAAAACGCGCTTTGGGACCCCCCTTTTTCTCAGCCCCCGCTTGACGAATCCCCCCGAGACTTTCAGGGTAGGAGCGGACCGGAGCGCCCCACAAAGTTTGAAAATTTCGCAAAGATACGTCAACCGGCAAGAGAGTTATTTCAAATAGAATGTCGCGGATTTCCTATGGATAATAGGTCCTAACTATAACTATCTACTGGCGACCGCCAGTAGATAATATATATATATATATATATATATATATATATATATATATACAAACCTTTGTCCCTCTTCTATCCCCCTGCTACCCTTCTCAATCCAAATAACTGACCAACATATCCACCACTCAAATTACTTTCATATTTCACTATACTATTTCAACACTAATCCTTTAATGGGTTCCGGAGTAGCGTGCTACTCGCCAAAAATGCGCTTCAACACCCCATCGGGGGTAACAAGCGCTATATAAATGCAAACCTTTTTTCCCTCTTCTATCCCTCCGCTATCCTTCTCAATCCAAATAACTGATTAATATCCAACACTCAAATTACTTTCATATTTCACTATACTAATTCACCACTAATCCTTATGGGTTCCGGAGTAGCGTGCTACTCGCCGAAAAAGTGTTTCAACCCCCCATTAGGGGTAACAAGCGCTATATAAATGCAAACCTTTTTCCCCACTTCTATCCCTCCGCTATCCTTCTGAATCCAAATAACTGACTAATACCCACCACTCAAATTACTTTCATATTTCACTGTACTAATTCAACACTAATCCTTTATGGGTTCCGGAGTAGCGTGCTACTCACCGAAAAAGCGCTTCAATGCCTCGTCAGGGGTAGTAAGCCCTATATAAATGCAATTACAATACAATACAATACTTTGTATCATGGTCAGAATTAGCTGCGTTCTGTTATGCAATGTGGTTGGACCTTGCAAACACTTAAAAATGGGAGAGTACCATGGGATTACCTGAACGCTTCCACACTGTTTTTACCGTTTAATTTGACAGATACACAAAAACTTATGTTAATGAAAGATGCAACATACACTATGTTACACATTGAAAAACTAGAACAGTTTCCAGTTTCTGTGGCAGAAACTGATTCAGCGGTGTGGTTGATACATAGGGTTATTTCCTTGCCCATCTCACTTTTCCAGTTTTCAGCTTGCATTAAACACTATCCTGTAGGTAGATATGAACCACTTGGGAGCAGTTACATTCATGAATTATGGTCATTACCGTTCGCATTTCGTGGTCAGCGACCGGACAAGGATGTTTTCCTTACAGGGGAGGATTGTGATTCTACAGTAGGACACTTCCTTGTTTGTAAACAAGTAAAACTTCACGGCTCCTGCAACATTTCTACCCCTAATTTGGCTTGTTTTTTAGAGGGGACCCCAGTCCCTGCTATTATTCCCACAGTCACTTTGCTTTCTAACAGCAGTTATCTTATCCTAAATAACCAAAACTGCTGCGGCTTGCAAGCCGGCATCCCGTATATAGTAACAGTTTCCCAACGTGTTACATGTTGCAGCAACGTCCTGTTTCCACTCCCACATGGGATTGTAGATAGTTTGCTGTGGCCTTCCATTCCAACTTTGAAAACAGATTTCAATAAGCTAAGCAGACTCAAAGCGCTATTGTTTCAACAAGAAGTGGCTCTCACATCAGCTCGTGAGACCTTCGAATTGCAGGTGGCAAGAACATCAAGTGAGATTCAGTCATTGCTAAATACGAATCTCCCCCTACATTTTGGAGAACTAATATACCAAATATTTAATGCGTCTGATACAGCGGGCTTGGCCCAGTTTTTTGAGGTCGTAGGCTCCAGCCTTGTCACCTCGTTTCAGATTATTTTTGAAGTAATCCCAGCTTTTATTCATTCTATTTTTTCCAGCGTATTTGGAGGGTTCCCCTTACTGCTCCTCTTGGTTTGTGGAGTTCTGTTACTTCTACTGCTACTCCGCAACGGCTGCTCGACCTGTGGTACTGCCAAGCTGGGACCAGTTGCAGCTGTACCGTGATCAGATGCGGCAGCTTTTTGGTTTAATGCCATTGGAAGCTCTTAACATCGACTATTGGCTGACCTTCCGTTATGCCTACTTCACCTGCGTGCAACCTGTGTTCTACTGCCTCCAGTGCCCTTTTCAATGGACCCTGGATGTCTACCTCTCCAATACGTCGCACGCTGCCCTGGATTGTGAACTGTTGATGGGTCCGTTGATGGCCCATGACCAGGACTGTTCCATGGGTAGGCGCTTTGTGTACGATCCTACACTTGGACCATTGGCAGGCTTGAGTACCTGTGCTCGTGCACAGCGCCTCTTGGACCGGAGTTTCATTGAAGTTAACGCAGGTTGCCCTGAAATGCTCCCGACTGCCTTTGGATATGAGGAGCATGTCTGCTCGTTCGAATTGCTTAATTGGATGGCATATCTTTTTAATATTTAAGGTTCTGACAGGTTGTTGGAACTTATGGCATTCCACTTATCCCGTAAGGTTTTTGGCCCAGAAGATACGCTGTGAATGGATATCGTATTGAAAACCATAAATTTATTCTGTTGGACTTGGCCCTTTTTGCAGGGTCATCTCTGAACTTTTTGCCTTCCTCCTAGTATTTTTTCTGACCTGGTGTTAGTGGTTTTAGGACTCTGGGCACTTTATCACTGCTGTCCAGTGTAAAGTGCATGTGCTCTCTAAGGTAAAACATGGTAAGATTGGTCTACACCTGTTTGGCGTATTTAATTTACCTATCAGTCCCCAGTAAAGTGGTATCTCATATACCCAGGGCCAGTAAATTAAATGCTACATGTGGGCTTGCAGCGCTGATTGCGCCACCCACGAAAGTAGCCTTTCAAATCTGTCTCAGGCCTCTGCCATTGCAGGCCTTAAGCTTCTGACAGGTTGTTGGAACTTATGGCATTCCACTTATCCCGCGAGATTTTTGGGCCAGAAGATACGCTGTGAATGGATATCGTATTGAAAACCATAAATTTATTCTGTTGGACTTGGCCTTAACTGTGTGACATGTCCTGGTAGTGTCAAACAGCCATTTTGGTTTCTCACTGCTGTGAGGCTGCCCTCTCATAGGAATGCATTGGGGATTCCCTGAGAAGTGTTTCAGTGGTGATCCCTGATATGAGGGGAGCAGCGTGGTCAAGTTTGGTATGTTTGGAATAGTGGTAATAAATGCTGCGTAATGGTGTGCGCAGATTTATTATCACTATTTTAGAAATGCCACTTTTAGAAGTTGGCATTTCTGTGTGCTCTGTGTCTTTGTGCCTGCCTGATGTGTATTGCATGTCTGGCTCTGAAGTGACAGGGGCTGGTGAGGTGCAGTGGCTCCAGAGGGGCTGGGTGAGTCAGCGCTAGGCAAAATAGGCAGATCTGCATTTGGAGTAGTAGGAGGAGTAGCCTCTGACCCTGAATAGGTCTGTGCCTGCCTTGTACAATGCTGGCTCCGCCCCCCTGTGGTGTGTCTGGGGCCAGAGCCTACCCTAACAATGAGGGGCTCATCCACTGTAAACACATGCATTGAGGTACCCCCTCAGAACTGGTTCTGACCAGGTTTAGGCCTGTGCCAGGGGGATAGGACAAAGACTTGCACTGGTATAAGTATTGGGGCTGTGACCCCATGTTGGGGAACTGCTTGGTGTTTACTTAGGGCCGGCAGGTTGCCAGACTGCCAGGAGGAACCACCGTCGGGGGGGACTGACCTGCTGCCCTGCTTGGCAGCTGGAGTATCTGCTGTTTTGCCCAGGGGACCCGGCGTGCTGGCCTGCCTGTGCACTTCTTGAAGAGAAGCGCTGCTTGCTGGCATGGGGAGCGCTGTGTTCAGATCTTCTACTACTACAGAGCATGGGAAGGAGCGTGTAGAGCCCTTTGAGCGTTTTGTGGATTCGCGCTCACGAGCGATAAGCCTGCGGGAATCGGCCCGCAAAACCAGAAGTCAGGCAGAGCCTGATTGTGGGAGGGAGAGCGGAAGTCAGGGGAAGGCTGAGCCTGGTGTCAGGCGTGGCTTTTGCAAGGGAGAGAGACGCTGTCAAAGTCACCCTTCAGGCAGGAGCCCACCCCGCGTTCTTGTGTCTGGTGGTAGCCGACGTTCAAGCGGGAGCCTACCCCGCGTTCTTGGCCGTCCAGGGCCCTCACAGGAGAAGTCGGGCGATTCCGGACTGATTGGGGGCCAGCCGAAGGAAGGGCAGCAGGAGCGGAAGTTAGGCGAAGTCAGTGCCTGTTAGTAGGCGGGGCTCCCATGTCCGAGGAGAGCCCCGTGCGTTGCTGAGTCTGTGTGGCAGCGAGAGGCGTCGGAGCCTCGCAGGCTCCATTTTCCGCATTCCCGCCTCCCCCCGCCTGGTAGAGGGAGAGGCGGGTCCCCAGAGATCACCGGTCACAGCAAGGAGAACGAACAAGATCAGTAGAGGTCCCGTAAGCGGGGCCTGCAGGGCACACTGTTGGTGCCTGACTTCGGACATAACTACGACCCGACTGACAAAGGAGAGAAGCCCCGGTGAGTGGGGTTTGGGAGACATCCTGTTGGTGCCTATTTTTGCTACCCAGCTGCACCGCCAGATCGCGGGCAGCTGCAATGTTTGGGCATTCTTGAGAGGAGACAAGGGTGAGTTACACCCCGCCCCAATTATCTTGCGGATCTTTTTAGGGGCATTGCTCTACTGCATCCACACTAAGGGGGCCAGTAGAGGCCCCGTGTGGAAGGAAATATGAGTAGGGAGAGCCCTGACCTTTGGGGACATAGGGAATTGCGGGGAAGCCCAAGCTGCGCCCCCGAGGATAAGGCCAGTGGGCCTGAGGGATCACCTTGTGTTCCGGTGGGGCGTAAGGCCCTAAGGAGATGTGTGCACCTGACCAGTGTTACTGTGGTGCACTGCTAATTTAGCCTAATGTGATGATGCATAAGGCGGTTTATGCCTAAGGCGATGATGTATAATGTGTTTATGCCCAGTGTTTATGCATAATGTGTTTATGCCTAGTGTGAATGCCTAATGTGGTTTATGCATAAGTGCTAATACCAGTAGTTGCTGGTTTTTTTATTTTCACTACTTGCATTCTAATGGTTATGACAGTGGCCCGATTGGCCCTGTCATGTATATAATCCCCTGTAAAATTATATCTAGTGCCAGGTGGCACAGTGTACATGTGTGATGACATTCTAATGTGTTGACGAGTAATACAAAGGCTATTTTTTTATATAACCTTGTGTGGAGTTTCTTTTGTGGTGTGCCTGGTGTGTTGCTGCTGTGTTCGTGTGTTGCGCAAACGCTTTACACATTGCCTCTGGGATAAGCCTGACTGCTCGTGCCAAGCTACCAATGGGGTGAGCAGGGGTTATCTTCAGCGTGTAACTCCCTTGCCCTTACTAGAGTGGTGGTTTCTGCCTGGCTTAGGCGCTTGCCCTAGCCAATCAGAAATCCCATTTCTAACATATTCTTTCTTGATTCGGCTTTTTTTTATTTTCTCCTCTCACTCCACAACGATTCTGATTTGGATTTGAATGGCTCTTTAGCCTTTCACCAAGACGCTTTGCCTCTGCTTATCTCTGATTTCTGTGTTAGTCCAGGGCTACCGACCTGACCAAGGGGAGGGTCTCACATGGCCCATGGTGACATTGTCGTCTTTTCTAAGTTAGCATGACCACGCTGTAGATTGTCCTCTGCTTTACACACGTTACAAGACGAGTTCATTTTGCAAATGCCTCTTTTGCCGTTTTCACATGAGAACCTATCACTGTTTTCACACTCTGCAGGTTCCGGGGATTTAGTCTGAACATTGTGAGCAAGGTCGATCAACAATGTCCCTTGTTATTCTGTTCTGGTCAGGCCCTAGCACCTAGACAAAACATACCGATGCAGCTGTTGTTTGGGAATACGTACTTTGGTCTTATTGGACTATACGAATAGATAGCGGCCACTTTGAGAGGGACCTTTCCACGAAAAAGAGCAGAACAGCACCTATGATGTAGATCTACCATCTATAGACTGAGGTACGGGGTCTGCAGATAACGCCCAGAGATCTTCTAATATCTAATCATTTTGCTTCTATACAAGGGGAGGGAGATCAGGCTACACTGTCTTTTTATAATGACAGCTCCTTTCATGATTTACGGACTAATTGCTATGCTTACCATATTTGTGTTATGCATTTTCCTGCTTATTGTGTCACGTATACTGCATATTAGAGCACATTAGTTAAAATAAATATTTTAAACTGGTTCGTGTCTCTGTCAGATTTTATTGTGGACAAGTACAAGAGTGCAAGCGAAAGGGTGTGTCTTGCAACTGCGATTCCTGAGTCGGGAGTGTTGTGTTCTGGGGTGTCTAATCATTTGTCCCTCTGTGAGTGAGTAGGAGAGCAAGTGAGACACCATAGCTAGTCGGTCTTGGGCTCATGGGTACTAAGGCGGTAGGATGACCCAGTCCCTATGCACTGAGGTCCCATAATCCTACGCATAGCTCTATGTTTGTGGAGAATCCCGGCAACACTGCCAGTGGCACGTGTCACCTAACTGTTGAATGGCTCCCCTGTGGCAAGATGTGTATTGCTCCCAGACAGTGGACAAAAGGCATGGGTGTGAAGATTTGTTTTTTCCTCCTTGAGCAGGATGGCATGGAGGCCATGCTCATCCCCTTTCTGAGCTTCAAAGGATGCCTACCATGTAGCTCACACCTAGGACTGCCTCCCATTACCTTCCTTGTCAGCTTGGCACCAAACAAAATGGGAGGCTGCCCAAGAACTGGTTTGTTGTGACCACAAGTGAGGGTTTGCCAATTTCCCTAGCCAAAACTCTAGGTGGGCACAGGGAACTCTGAGTAGGGAAAGAATGGTTCTGCCATGTTAGTTTTATGAAGAGAGGGGCACTGGGGGATAGCTTACAGTAAAACACACAGGAAGTGCTGCAAAAGGGGGTAGGGTCACCCCTGAGAACTTTTACCCCATTGGTTAGAGTGGCCAGGAGTTTCCGCCACCTGGCACTGGACATAAAGGTGGCAACTCCAGTACCCTCCTTAAAATTCTCCTGGACCTGTGAAGAATCAGAAGGACTGCCCTGCTATCTGAAGAACCTGAAGAAGTCTAGGCTTACTAGCCTTGAACCCAGGACCCCAGAAGTGACTTCAAGGGTGAGTTGGCTGACCTGTTGTTTAAGCTGCGGGGCCACAACAAGCTCCCAGGGCCCTTCCCTGCAACTGCACAGCTGACCAGTTGCAGCTGGACCTGACTGGAACCCTGCTGCTGGCCTCTGCTGGAGGGAGTCTTGACTTCCAATTGCTGTCCTCAAGGTCCTGGAACTTTAGTTGGTGTCAAAATGTACCCCTTCTAAAGTTGCCTGAAACCCAGGAGTTGGAAACCGTTTTTTCTGAGAACTGATTGGGGACCGGGGACTAACCTGCCAAGCTAATCTGATGAAGGTGCATTGCCGGAGGGCCAAAGATTTTGGTTGCTCCTGCTACATTTTTCTCCGGTGCAGCAAATCTGATTAAGCAAGACTTTGAGGAGAATGTGGCTGGCCTCGTGGAGCCCTCTTCGGCTACAGCCTGCAGCCTTGCTCTGCTGGAAGAATCCAAGCTCCAAAAAAGTGACTAGGGCCTGATTTATAGTTTTGCGCAGAGTGTATTTTGTTGCAATGGCAAGACTCTACCAAACTGAAAGTCGGCCTGCATCATTTAGAGTTGGGCGATTGAGTTAACTTTCACTATGTCGACAGTGGAGACTACGCTGTCTCCGCTGTGATGGCTGCCGATTTCTGCTCTTAACCTGCTTTGCACTATCGCACTTTAATTTACTTCTAAACGGAGCATCACGCTGTGAATTTTAACTCGAACTGTTTTTAAATCGAATTGCATTGAATTTGAAAGCCTGCCATACCTGCCAAACTTACTTGTACTTGACTCAATTGGGAGGACGATATACCGCAACTGAGGTACTGCGCAAACAGAAAGTCACCGGAAGCAGCAATGTAGGAGGGGCAGCGTTCTAGCTTTTTAATTATGGATGACTATAAAAACGGGGCCGTTGGCGCGGCCACGCAGCTGGTGTGCCGAAGGCGCGCTAAAGGCAAGCCCGTCTGCGCCCATCCGCGCCTGAACGGGAACAGGGGCTAGGGACCCTGCCCCTTTTTTACCAGATCCCAGTAACCGCCACCAATACTCTAGGGAGATGCTCTTTAAGCTGGCCAAACCCCGGCAACATAACGATGTACCATGTGTGAAAGCCTCACTAGAGAATATGGAGGGCCCTTTTTCATGCCTCCATTGTAAATGGGACAGCCAAGCACTATTAGATCAGCATGGTAGGAATGTCACTAACCTGGCCGGATTTCAGCTGACTTGTATTTATTTCAACTCTAGGTCTATGCCGAAACACTGCCTTGAGATCTGGGATATTTTAGCTGACATAAAACCTGACCTAGCCTTTTTCACAGAAACCTGGCTGGATGATAACAACTCCCCCGACATTGCCACCGCCCTACCAGCAGGATACAAACTTATAAAACGGGACAGAAGGGGACGGAAGGGAGGGGGAATAGCCATTCTATTCAAAGACTGCTTCACTTGTCATCCTGAGTCAGTGGCTTCAATAGGCAAACATGAGATTTTAGCATTTCAATTGTCCAATAGAGACTATTGACTACTAGGGGGAGCAGTAATTTACAATCCCCCAGGATATAAGCCAGATTTTAGTACTAAACTACTGTCTCAATTATTCCCCTCTTGCCTAAAACATAGCAATTTTTTAGTTATAGGCGATTTTAACGTCCATTTTGAGCACTCCGATGACTCTGTGGCTAAAAATTTGGAAAATGACATGCAAAGACTGCAGCTAAAACAATGGATTAAATGACCAATTTACACTGCTGGGCACACGCTTGACCTGTTGTTCTCTAACATAGAATCCACTGATGTCTCCAAGGTTACACCCCTGTCCTGGACTGACCACTCTCTAATTTCCTTTTCATTTAACCTGCCATCCAAGCCAACTTGCTTGATTACTCCAACATCAGCGAAAAAAAGGGCATGGAACCGTATTACCCCTGACTAGTTTGCCTCCCACTTTTCCCTAAATGACCTAAACACTGCTAGGACACTCTCTGTTCAGACAGAGGCTGAATTTCTACACTCCAAAATCACTCATGCATTGGACCAGTGTGCCCGCAGGTAGGAAGTAAACCAAATAGAAAAACACCATCGGAGAAATGGTATTCACCAGAATTGAGACAATTGAAAAGGAAATGTGAAGCACTAGAACATAAATGGAGACTGACTAAAGAAGGTAACGACAGACTGCTCTTCAAAGGGGAGTGTAAGACTTATCACAATGCTCTCAAAAGTGCTAAGAAACAATACTACGCAAAACGAAAAGACGATAACCGTAACTCACCTAAAGAGCTATATAAAATTGGGAAGGGACTCTGCAAACCTATTTGCATGTCCCATACTATGACCCCTTCAAGCGACAACTGCGAGATAATCAACAACTTCTTCTCTGATAAAATCTCTAAAATCTACTCCTCTTTCAAAAGCCAAGCCATTTCCGACGAACTAGACTGGGAAACTCTAGCTCCACACCCTGAAGCACATGCTTATTTAGGCAACCTGGCCCCTCTAACTGAAGAGCAGGTTGTAAAAGCGATGACCAAGGTCAAATCAGGATCTCCCCTTGATCCCTGCCCCCACTTTATCTTTTCTCAACTTGCATCAGTCCTAAGCCCGGTCATCACACAGATTTTCAATAAATCCCTTGATACTGCAGTATTCCCGGACTTATGGAAGGAAACTATTATATTTCCACTACTAAAAAAAGTTGGCATGGATATCCATAACCCTGTAAATTACCGACCAATTTCCCAACTGTCCAACGTATTGGAGAAACTGGTCAATAAACAATTGGCTAACTTTCTAGAAACCAATGATCTTTTGGATCCATCCCAGACTGGCTTTAGAGCTTCTAACAGCACAGAAGCCACCTTACTTGTAGTATCAGATAACATACGATCCTTGGTGGATCAGGGCAAAGCTGCCGCCCTGATCCTCTTGGATCTGCCGGCAGCTTTCGATACTGTATCCCACGATCTTCTGCTGAGCACCCTGCATGAAAAAGGATTACACTCGAAAGCCCTTCAAGGGTTTAACTCCTTTCTACGCAATAAAACACAAAAAATTCAAATGGGCCCCTTCTCTTCCAGTTCCAATCATGGTGTCCCGCAGGGAGCCTCCTTAAGTCCAACTCTTTTTATTGCCTATGTCTCTTCATTTGCTAAGATCGGCAGGAAATGGGGTGTTAGTATCTGCTCCTATACAGATGATACACAGTTATTAGTTGCCTTCAAAGAAAAGCACGAGGACACCAGAAATAACTTAGTCAACTGCCTCTCAGAAAGAGCAACCTAGATGACGGAACACGGCCTGAAGCTAAACGCTGAGAAGTCTGAAATCCTGCTCTTTGGAGGGGCTCACCTTCTTTGGAATGACACCTGGTGGCCCCAGTCACTAGGTGCCGCCCCGTAACCCAAACGTGTTGCAAAAGACCTGGGCATACTTATTGACAATGCATTAACCATGCAAGACCAAGTGCGAGCGCTGTGCGGAAAAGGTTTCGCTACGCTAAAACTATTAAGAAGTCTCTTCTCATGGATCCCCTTAAGCTGCAGAAAGACTATTACCCAGGCACTACTTTTTAGTAAACTAGACTACGGGAATGCGCTCTATGTGGGCATGCCTGAGTATCTTTTCTCTCGAATGCAAGTGATCCAAATTGCCGCTGCCAAGCTGGTCTGTAATAAAAGCAAATACAGCTCAGCGTCAGAATGTTTGAGGGAGCTCCATTGGCTACCCGTGAGCCAAAGGGCCAAGTTTAAGCTACTGTGTTATGCACACAGAGCGCTACATAAGTGTGGTCCCCAAATTCTGCAGGACAAAATCGAATTCTATATTCCCACACGAAAATTGAGGTCTGTCATCATGCCCTGGGCAAAATCATACACATCAAGAAAGCTAGAGCAGGGGGTCGCTATTTTTCCAGCCTGGCAGCTGTCCACTGGAATGAACTTACCTTAGATGTTCGCCTTACGAACAAGTACATGCCATTCAGGAAGAAGCTGAAAATAAGGCTGTTCCCCAGGATATAGGTATTAGCACCTGCAGCCTCTTAACATAGTTCCCTTTGTTTCCAGACGCTTTGGCTTCCACTACCTCTTTCTCAGGAAAACGCTTCCTAAGCGCCGTGATATCCCTTGGGATGAATGTTGCGCTCAATAAATACAAATAAATAAATAAATGGCCCAACAGAGTACGGATCATCAGAGGTTGGGCCATTTGTCCGCCCACCCAATTTAGAGAGGAAAGACAAATGGCTAGTTTGCACTGCCTGTCACCGCAAGGTAAAACCTGATGGTAAGGAACAGTGAAAACTATAAAATTACCCCACCCCCCACGCCTTGAGTAAGAATTTCCATTGGGGGGGTTCATTATTTTTTTATTTTAGAAAAAATATCCTGCCTTGGGTTTTCTTTTTGAAAATAAAAAAAATTGCATGTTTTCGGGAACTCTCCACCATGTTGACTGAGCCGTCCATCAAAATGTCAATGCATTTAGAGAAACCACCATGGCAGTGAATCCTGTAAATGCAAGAGATGTCTGCTTCGTCAGGGCAGCGGAGTACTTTACTCCTTTCTGACTAAGTAAATACCTGTCCGCCAAACACTAAATCAGGACCTAAGTCGGAATGTATAAGCCTTCACCAAGCGAAGGCACAAAAAGTCAAGGGCTTCACCTGGACCTCATCCAGTGGCTATATAACCATATAGAGCTCTCTTTGGCCACAACCTGCCTTTTCCCGCTAAAGATTTTTGACTTTTATCCCAGAGATAAGTTTGACGGTAAAAATCTTCAATGGAACAAACCTGGTATCTGTATCTGACTTCTGCTCCATTGTGGTCAGCCTTACCTTTTAACTTTGTCCTGTTCAAGCACAACCAGATATTCACAGTTGGTGCTTAATACTTTTTGGCGCTGTTTTAACTGTAAACTTTAAGAATTCGTAACTCTGGTTCTACTTATTGAGTTTCTGCTGTTTTGGGGTATTTTTATTTATTAAATAAAATTTACTCTATTTTTCTAACCTGGTTTGGGATTTTTCTTGGGTTGCGTTTTCACTGTATTGTTGCTTGAGTATTGCATAAATACTTATTCACAGATTCTACATGAAGCCTGACTGCTTTTGTGCCAAGCTACCAGAGCGTCAAGCACAGGTTTATTTAATGGCTCTTGTAGTTCACCCTGACAAGGATTATGATTATTAATTTATATGGGCTACCACCACCTCAGCTAATACTCTAATTTCTTACAGTGCTAAAGTAGGAACTTGTCATGCCATTGAAGGAATAAAAGCCAGTGAAGGACCTGGATTAGATTTGACAGCGCAGCACAAGTAACACTAGTCAGCAAGCCAGCTAGGGAACCTGTACATTATTAGACAGAGACCCAGATCAGTCAGAAAAAATGGCTCAACCACTAATGTGTAGTCTGGAATGTTGTCATAGATGTGTGGATTGGGATTTTTCCTCTCATTACCAACACCATCTGGAGGAGTACAAGTAGGATAGTACTGGCCACGAGGAGGATGGAAACGGGCAGAGGACATCTTCTTTGAGAGCTCAATTATGAGTTTGTACATCTCTGTTATCATTCTCTGCTGATGCACTCACAAATGTACTCTGAAGGAACCGAGAACAGGGAGTCAATACACAGTTGTAATCCAACACGCAAGGCTATACCTGTAGCCAAACGACATGTACCAATCAGTTGCATGGAACATCTGTTGTCTCAGAAAGGGTTATGGGGAGCTCCGCAAAGCTGTAGCAATGTTGAGCCATTTCCTCACTGGCTAATTTGTCTCTTTGTAGTAGCAGACCAGCAGCCTCACTGGCCTGCAGATGAGTATTACTACCCAGGTGCCTTTTCCCTAGGGAGCAACAGGAAAGAGCCTGGGCCGGGGAAGGCGAAGCCGGAACCATTGGGGGCCCGGGACAAACTCCTCCCAGAGGCGGGAAGCGCTCCCCTCCCCCCCCAGGGCGAGAGCCCGCGAAAAAGGGGGCGACCAGGATTGGTCGCCCCAGGGCGATAGACGGCCCCCCCAATCAGGGGGCGCGATAGTAAGCTGCCGCAAGGGGGTTTAAGAAGTGGGCGAAAGGCCACCCTAAGCACATACTCCCCCTCGCTGAAGAAAAGGAACGTGACCAGGCCGTTGAGGAGGAAGGCGGCGCCAGGAACCGGTTGAGGAACCTATGGCCGGTACCACCTTCTACAGAAGAGAGGGGGACACCACCCCCCTTACCGGCAGCCAGGACGGCGGTGCGAGGAGGCGTCTGGTGCAGTGCGTGGTGGTGGGAGCAGCCTCATCGGGGAGAGTATCTGAAGAAAGATGCGCTCAAGCCGGTGTCTCACCTGAGACGGGGAGCGTGGCCAGGAAGGAAGGTTCCCGAGGCCACTGAAGCCAACACGGCAGCGCCAAGGGGATTAGCCTAGAATCAGCGAGCACCCGAGGCTAGCAAGAGAAATGCTTGAGGAGCAGCGACGAGGGCTGAATCCGACAGGCCTCGCGCAACACAAAGGGTTGGTGCGGGCAGCGGTGACCTCGAGGCTGGATCAGGGAGTGGAATCCGACGGTAGCGGCGGCGGTGATTGGAAGGTGAGGAATAAATCTGGCAGGCTCCTTTGGAGAAGGGGGGCGAAGAGGGGAGCAGGATATCCGCCGTTAGTATGCTTAGGGCCGAGCTTTGTTTATTTTGGGTCACAGATGCTAGGTGGGCAGGACGGCGAATATGGGGCTCCGGTTTTCATCATCACGGAGCTATGTACGGGTTTTATTTAATTCAGACTCTTGGCACCGGGAAGTGGTTCGTGTAAACCAGGCCTGCCAAGTATCACGCATCAGGTGTGACTCTAAAGCATTTCAGTGTGGTGTTCCGCATCACCGCACTGAAATGCATTGTCACGCATTTTAATGCCACTGTCGTCAAGTGCTGTAGCAGTGCTGAAACTGGCTACGCCAGGCTGCTAACGCACGCGCCGGCGCCTGTGACACCTGTGTGCCAGCTCTGCTGCTCCCCGGACTTGACAGCAGGCTCAGTAAACAGTTAATCATCTTGCACTGCTGGCTGCTACAGTGTTACATCTTGCTGCTGCCCGGCTGCATTGAAATTCCGGCCCGTTGCGCGGCTTTCACACTGTGAGTCACTCACTCACTGCCCAATGCCGAGACCCGGGGCGTGGCCTGTCCTCAGCAGTGATGAGTAATGATTATTCCTGCCATGTCTTGATCTGTGTTGTTTTATTTATAATTGTTTATGTGTGTGACATAAAAAAAGTGACATAAAAAAACCAGAAGAAGTAAGGGGCATCGGACCGACGCTGAGATGGCTGACGTGGCTTAGTACGGCGCCGCCACCATAGTGGTCAGGGCCGGACTGGGAACAGAAACCGGCCCTGGCAAACTGCTCAGCCGGCCCCCCCCTGGGGTGAGGGGGGAGTGCAGCCGAGCAGTTTGCGAGGGCCGGTTTCGGACGATTTTGTTACAGGGGGTATCCCACCTATTTCCTGGCAGGAAACTGATATAATAATTTTCCTACAAAAGGGGAAACCAGCAGAGCTACCTGGTTCGTATCGTCCCATCGCATTAATAAATTCGGATGCAAAGATTTATTCAAAAGTCTTAGCAAATAGGCTGCAGAAAGTTATAGCTAAATTAGTATCGCCATGGCAACATGGCTTTATTCCAGGCCGAGGAACTACGGATCACATTAGACGGGTGATATCATTACTGGATATTGCAGAGGCCAAAGGGGAAAAAATGGCTGTAATCTTTTTAGATGCCGAAAAGGCTTTTGACCGCATGGCCTGGCAATTTCTATGGGATGCGCTACTGGAACGAGGGTTTGGCCCGCGAATTATTACAGCTATTCGTGCGATGTACTATAGACCTATAGCCAAATTACAAATTATGGGAAATGCATCAGGAGCCATAAAAGTAGCTAGGGGGACAAGGCAAGGCTGCCCATGTTCCCCAATTCTTTTTGCCATCTATTTAGACCCATTTATTAAACAGTTACTTTTGAATCCCAAAATTAAACCAATAATAACTAGTGGCTATGAAACTAAAATACTGGCTTATGCGGACGACATTGCCATCACAACGTCCGAGCCAGGGGTAGCAATCAAAGAAATTGAAAGGATGGCGGGAGAATTTGGGCATAGATCAGGATATCTACTAAATAAAGGCAAGACACAGATAATCTGCTCAAAGCAATGTAATATTCAAGACCAAAGTCAAGTTGAATCAGCAGTATATTTGGGGTTTAAGATAGGAGCGGATTTGGATAAGATATGGCCAAATAATCTTGAGCAAATGCTGGATGAAATAGGTATGGATCTAAGACGGATAGATAAAATTCAGCTAACTATAGTCGGGAGGATTAATGTATTGAAAATGAAAATTTTTCCAAAAATACGACACCTATTCTGCTCTATCCCCTTGGAACTGCCGGCTATAGCTAGTCGGAAAATGGAGGCAATGTTCTCAAAT
Source organism: Calotriton arnoldi (assembly GCA_963921515.1). NCBI lineage: Eukaryota > Metazoa > Chordata > Amphibia > Caudata > Salamandridae > Calotriton > Calotriton arnoldi. The sequence goes on along the minus strand of CAWUFW010012967.1, from coordinate 306,358 downwards.
TTTGTATGGCAGTATCAAAAAATTAGACGATCCTTAAAGCTTCTAACACTTCCACAAGACAGAGGGGGTTGGGCGGCTCCAAATCTGTTTTTTTATTACTGGACAGCGATCTTGCAACAGATGGGACCTCTCCTAATGGATAGGTCTAGGAGAGAAAATGATTTACCTTCAATTTATCATCTAGCTATAGGCAATGAAGCCTCGGGTCTGTTTTTGAGGAAAATAGAACCTAGTTATTATAAAAAAAAATACGATTCAAATGCATAAAAGCTGCCTGGAGGGTGTGGATAAAAGTAAAAAAAGTATTGAAAATCCCAAGGTATAATAGATATACCCCACTATGGGGGTCAACACTGTTTCCAGTAGGATTGGATGATGGTATGGCAAGAGGGTGAGAAAGGGCAGGTGTGGATAAAATTGGTCATTTATATAATGGAAAATCAGAGATTATAACATTTTCGGATTTGGTTAAACGAACGATCCCAATTTAAATATATTCAAATTTGGAGCTGTTTGAAGATACTGCTGCGAGGGACTTTTAATCATGATACTATACCAGTATTAGAAATGGCTTATCGGGGAAGGCACGGATTGGGGATTACTATAATATTTTGCTGGGAAATCTTCCTGATGATATAGAAAAAATCGAGACTAAAATAGCAAGCTACTTCAGCATGCAGCAGAGAGGTGCGAGTCCCGGTGGTCTTTGTCATTTGCAATGAACGTTTGCTATGCCTGCTAGAATTAACAGCTCAGTTTTTAAAGCTAAGTGGTATCTAGAAATGCTGTGCTGCGTCCAATAAAATATACTTACTTCATCGGCTGTCTGTTGTGGGAGAAACGGTGCACGAGAGACTGCAATATGTTCATTATCCGGTATGAATGTTTCACCCAGGCTTGGAATTTTCTTTACATTCTAATTTGTTGTTATTAATCGTACCAAAATGCAAAAAAAAAAAAACCCCAGACAAAGTCGAGACAGTGAATAAGTAGAAAACACTTTACCCCCACCCATTACAAGGGGTTAGTGCCCTTCCAATTCTAGTGCTTTGCAGATGTTTTAAGATCTTCTTAGAGTTTTTGTTGCTCAAATGAGTGTAATTTCTGACATTTATATTTGTCCCTCGTCTTCATTGCTTGATTTTGCTCGTGAGAAACTAGTGTCACTCATAGTCGTTGAATTGTCACTCATAATTGCACTGAAATTATGAAAATGTCACACATAGCAATCTGAAACCTTGGCAGCTATGCTAAACCCTGTTCTCTGCTAAGGCCCAGAGTCGCTATTAAGTCCGTGATATTTCAGAGTCCGATATTATCACGGTTAAAAACTAAATTGAGGCGGAAGGCTTAGCAATGTTGTTTACAATCCTTTCCGTTTGAAGGAGACCTGTTAATTCAGTCCAATCATGAACAGAAACACTTTCCCAGATAAACTGCATACAATTAATGTAAATGGAACTCATTTGCATAGTCTTAATAATGAAAATCTGCCGTCGGTCCGACCACCTTGCAACTATGATGAAAAGCCCACCCCCCCTCTTTTTTTGTAGAGGGCTCCGTATTATCTTACCTATTGTTTACAGCAGTAAGAAGTACATGCCTCCCCGTGGTGGAAACATGCGCTCTTAAAAGTGCATTTTAGAAGTTTCTGGAATTGGTTGTTGGTCGAATTTTCCGTGCCCCTCCCGATCCACTCCTCGAACACCCCCACTTCTATGCATACATATGAAACTGATGAGATTGTAATGTACATGTACCGTGCATACTTCATGCACGTTTATGCCTCTCCACATAAGTAATAACATGTAGGTATGTGTGTGTATTGCACCCACGCAAGGAAAGGGCATTGACAGTCATGCCCCAAATACTTTCTCTGTGATTCAACCTATTCCAAGTGCAAATGCTGGTCCACAGGGCAAGGGTGCAAGAAGCGTCCAATGGATAATGCACCAGACCCAGTCTCATTCACAAATGCATTGCTTTAAGAACACAGCTAGAGTACGGTTTTATTATTAAGAGGAAAATCAATCACTCGGAGCAAAGAGTATCATTGCATTCTCTTTCTGGTGCACTACTCTACCCCCTCTCCTACGACAGTAGGCTCTCTGTGTAGCTTTGTTGGTCCTATTGCCCTCTGTGTGCTTCTAAAGAATAGGTAAAAGCAAGGCATGCTTCCATCTTCATGCATAGGATTTGTCTCACCTGAGGACTGTCATTCAATCACCAGCAGTTTGCACTTGCACATCCTGCCTTCTCGGCTAGCCAGAGACGGGTCGACCAAACAGAAGGAAATGCACCTATGCACAGTAAATTAAAAACGTGCTGTGTGCAATGATGCAACAAAAGAGGCAGCAGCTGTGGGCTAGTGATTCTACCCCGTCTGCAGAGTCTACAGTTACAGTGCAAACAGGACTCCCACTTGCTAAGCATGCAGACATTATACAGTTCAGGAAAAATATGTAAATGCTATCCCCGAGTAAGCCTGCTGTGAACGGCGGAGCAGCCAAGCAAAGTGTGACTCGGGTAAGCGCCCGACAGCTGTTCAGTGACATATTAACTCCCTCTGGGGTCTCGCGATGTGTTTATAATCTTCACGGAACGCGGTGCTTATTTTCATGTTAGTGTTCGTAGGGATACGGGCAGGGCTGGAGAGCTACTGCATGCCGGCGTTTTAACCTACAATAACCTAATCGCAACTTAGTGGGGTAAAGCTTTGCCTGTGGCTTTACAAACCCTTACGGAGCAAAGGTTCGAATCTGGCTGGGGTTGAACGGAAGCCAGACCATCAAGAATTCCCCCATCCTCCTTTACAATAATAATGGAGTTCATTTCGGTCCCTCGTAAAATAGGAGTGGATTGCTAGCAGCTAAGATACATTACCACATGATCAGAATCTGGTTATGACAGGCCGGGCCTAGATCAATTACCGCTACTGACGGGATGGCTGGGGGTGCAGTAAAATCATTGTCAAAGTTGGTGACCGACTCTATGGGCGCAGGTTTCACGCTTATCTCGCTATGATCGCGTCTGGATTGGAACCATAGAGCACCAGATAGGTGAGCTAAGGGTTGTGCTTACAAGGTTCGCGGGGAGTAATGTTGTTTCCGCGTTCCAGAGTGCCTGTGACAGACTGGTTACGCCACTAAAACCGCATAGGGATAAAGGAGAAGTTCAAAGGCTTACGGCGATTGAGGTGATGCCCCGCAGGGCACCGGAGTAGGAAACAGAGGAAGGGGGGGGGGGGGACAGTTAACAGGTGTGGAATTTGATAAAATGTCCACGTGTCCTTGGGGCAGGTTGCTTCATAAATCTACTTGTCCTGTAACAAAATCCACTTGTCCCTTTGGGGCCGTGTAGTGCAGCGACACAATATGGCAGCAATCTCATTATATAAGAGCCCTGATATAGCCTCTCTGATTCTGCCAAGGCTCATACTATAGTAGTGTTTGAATACGTGCAATCCCCTCATGTTGCCACGTTTCCTCAGTTCTATATCCTGGGGGCGAAGGAAGTGGTAAGCAATAGTTCCAGGGTTAGAATGGCCTTTTGAGTCTGTGCACACCTACTAACTTGCATGTTTTAAGGGTTTTCAACAACACTTCTCTAATGTTTTCCCATACTGAGAAATGTTTGAAATTTACTCCTGACAATGGCATACGTAAACCTTCTTCCACAGTTGGGAAAAAAGTGGTTGGAAGGAAAGAGAACGTGCCAACACCCAGAGTTTCGCATGTGCAAAATCTACAGGCATATTTGCTCGATGTTAAAAGGCAGCTCACAAATATTTTCCAGGAGTACTATTTCTTGTCCTACTTCTGTTAATTCTTGGGAATTCACGAAAGCAGTAAAGTTGCAATGCAAGGACATATACCATGGGTGCACTTTTGAGACCGTCTCTAATGAGTGGGCCCCTAATTTGGTCTGGCGTTGACTATGACCTTTTGAGTTTATTAAAACTCTATCTCTCTCTCTCTCTGTATCGGCAGGCTTCACTGCGAGTGACAGCATTCTGCTCTTTCACGCGTAGCATATCGGCACACAAAGTAGTGTTTGGTCATTTTTGCTTTCAAAATAAAAGGTTCGTAAAAACTCCTGTAAAGTTTCAGGTACCCTTTCTTTGCAGCATCATTTAGTAACATGTTTTGATGCATGCTAGTATTTCCCCAAAATTTTCATAATGAAAATCAGTGTAGCCAGTTTCAATAAGATTATGGGAAACACAGATAAACAAGAATTGGCAAAGCCAGTAGGTCTGAAATTGGTGGTCAGCCTTTCATTTTGTCAATGCGTGACTTGTTTGGCATGGTTTTTGTAAAACCTTATTGGTATGACAAACATTGGCAAAAGCAAAAATAGTTTTGGTCTCAGAAGGCTCACGCTGCCACAGTAGTCACTGGCACTGATCTGCAAATATTTGCATCAAATCAGAGAGCATTCTGGAAGCATTATACATAGCGTCATATTTCTAAATGTTGAAAATGGGGGTACACATTTTTATACTGGAACCACTGGCAGTAGTGTAGTCAGAGCTTACAACGTTACTTAGAGCGCTTGCCCTAATAATAAAGGCTTTCAATTAACGAACCATAAATACAAGTTGGAACAGCATTAACATATGGACAAAACTATTTACCTTAACTGCAGACAGTGCCCATACCCTGATCCATAATGTGGCACTGCAACTGACAGCCAAAGGGTTTGTGCGGCAGGGGGTTGGGACCAATTGCCTGGACCCCAAACAATGTGTACTGGGCATCGGGCTATAGGAATTCCACATCCCTGAGTTAAACAAATTCAGCCAAGACAGTACCAGTCCAGCGGTGGTGGCGCAAGGGTGCGGTCTTGAGCATACACGCGGCTAAGATGTTAGGAATTCCCCAGTCTTTCCTTATACCAACGCTGCAGAAGGAGGAACAAGGGTATGGACCATGGTCTAACGCGGTATGTATGAGTCCTAGAGCAGAGGGGTTTCTCTTGAAGGAGAATGGGAAGGAAGAGCAGGGGGGAGCTCCCTCCGATCGGAAAACCGTAGGTAGCGTGGCGGAGAGAACCCTAGAATGATAGAAAAAGGAGATAAATTGCTAGAGGTAGATGGAAGGCTCACACAGTGTCCTTGGGATGCCTCACGGCAGGGGCACTGAGGGAGCCAGTGGTGGCAATCAGCCACAGACAGAGTAGATGTGATGCTCCCGCTGGGCCCTTGGGGTGCCTCACGGCAGGGGTACCAGAAAGAGCGAGATATCAGAACTCAGCACCAGGCTGAATAGATGAAGTGCTCAGTGTCCTTGGGATGCCTCACGGCAGGGTCACTCAGGGAGCCAGTGGTGGCAATCAGCCACAGACAGAGTAGATGTGATGCTCCTGCTGGCCCCTTGGGAAGCCTCACAGCAGGGGTACCAGAAGGAGCAAGATGTCAGGACTCAGCACCAGGCTGAATAGATGAAGTGCTCACACAGGGTCCTTGGGATGCCACACGGCAGGGACCCGGAAGAGCAGGGAGGGGCCAAGAAGGGGGTCGAAGGCAAGCGGGACGGCACTTACAGCCTGGGCTGGTCCTGACGGACACCCACCAAGTCAGTAGCAAGTTGAAGCCTAACACCGCGGAAAACAATGGCCCAAGTGGTTGGGCCCCTCCTCAGAGATTGGCCTGCCTGAAGGCAGACAATGAACAAGAATGGTCTAAAAGGACTATAATTGCAAAGACAATATATATGTCAACAGAATGTTATGCATGAGCATGAAATTGGCAATATTTATAAATGTTATGTTATAATAAACTGCAACCTTTTAAGGCACCAAGCACGTGGTCACTGGTGTATGTCAGAGGTTAAGAGGGACGCAGTTGGAAAGATTGAAGGGTGGGGGAGGTGAATCGCCGCTTGGGAGGAGTTAGAGCCCGGGCCGGGGCAGGTGAAGCCGGACCCAATGGGGGCCCGGGACAAACTCCGCCCGGAGGCGAGAAGCGCTCCCCTCCCCCCTCCCCAGGGCGAGAGCCCGCGAAAAAGGGGGCGACCAGGATTGGTCGCCCCAGGGCAGTAGACGGCCCCCCCCAATCAGGGGGCGCGATAGTAAGCTGCCGCTGGGGGTTTAAGAAGGGGGCGAAAGGCCACCCTAAGCACATACTCCCCCTCGCTGAAGAAAAGGAACGTGAATCCCACCCACCCACTCCAGATGAAAGGCAGGCATCGCAGCCGCTGGGATAGAGGTGAGGCGGAGAGAACCCTAGAATGATAGAAAAAGGAGATAAATTGCTAGAGGTAGATGGAAGGCTCACACAGTGTCCTTGGGATGCCTCACGGCAGGGGCACTGAGGGAGCCAGTGGTGGCAATCAGCCACAGACAGAGTAGATGTGATGCTCCCGCTGGGCCCTTGGGGTGCCTCACGGCAGGGGTACCAGAAGGAGCGAGATATCAGAACTCAGTACCAGGCTGAATAGATGAAGTGCTCACAGTGTCCTTGGGATGCCTCACGGTAGGGGCACTCAGGGAGCCAGTGGTGGCAATCAGCCACAGATAGAGTAGATGTGATGCTCCTGCTGGCCCCTTGGGATGCCTCACGGCAGGGGTACCAGAAGGAGCGAGATGTCAGAACTCAGCACCAGGCTGAATAGATGAAGTGCTCACACAGGGTCCTTGGGATGCCACACAGCAGGGACCCTGAAGAGCAGGGAGGGGCCAAAAAGGGGGTTGAAGGCAAGCGGGATGGCACTTGCAGCCCGGGCTGGACCTGACGTACACCCACCAAGTCGGTAGCAAGTTGAAGCCTAATACCGCTGAAAACAATGGCCCAGGTGGTTGGGCCCCTCCCCAGAGATGAACAAGAATGGACTATAAGGACTATAATTGCAAAGACAATATGTGTCAACAGAATGTTATGCATGAGCATGAAATTGGCAATATTTATAAATGTTATGTTATAATAAACTACGACCTTTTAAGTCACCAAGCACGTGGTCACTGGTGTATGTCAGAGGTTAAGAGGGACGCAGTTGGAAAGATTGAAGGGTGGGGGAGGTCAATCACCGCTTGGGAGTAGTTAGAGCCCGGGCCGGGGAAGGCGAAGCCGGACCCAATGGGGGCCCGGGACAAACTACACCCGGAGGCGGGAAGCGCTCCCATCCCCCCCAGGGCGAGAGCCTGCGAAAAAGGGGGCAACCAGGATTGGTGCCCCAGGGCGTTAGACGGCCCCCCCAATCAGGGGGCGCGATAGTAAGCTGCTGCGAGGGGGTTTAAGAAGGGGGCGAAAGGCCACACTAAGCACATACTTCCCTTCGCTGAAGAAAAGGAATGTGAATCCCACCCACCCACTCCAGATGAAAGGCACCAAGCACGTGGTCACTGGTGTATGTCAGAGGTTAAGAGGGACGCAGTTGGAAAGATTGAAGGGTGGGGGAGGTGAATCGCCGCTTGGGAGGAGTTTCTGCTGGGATCATCGTTCACAACTCCGGTCACCCTAATCCCACTACATGATTGTACCCGATAGTGAGCTCTAGGATAACCGGGGGAGGGAGTGGGTGGGGGGTGGATAATGAGAAAGAGGAAGGCACAGCGTAATGACTTCCGGAGTGTACTCTAATCTACAAGGTCTTCCCTATCTGCCTTCGCAATGGGGTATCACTCTGGGATCTTGTCAGGTACGTGTAACATCACTAACTAACCTCGAACAAATGTATTGTTTTGTCAAAGTCTCTTATCACCTTATATTTCAGATTGGTCAAAAGTGTTTTTATCTCACCATAATGCTGCACTGTATCATAAGTCTTTTCGTAACCCTTGTTTTGTCCAAGGTTGCGATGGGAATTCTAAATTTGGAATCAAACACAAGTTCTGGTTAAAACTAGACTTTCTCCTTTGTTTTGCAGGGTAAATAGTTATCCTTTTACCTTGAATTAACAGGTCAGTATCTTTACTATAGGCGCATTTCCTTCATATCCTTGTTTGTGTCTTATTTCTCACCCCTGTTTCTTTTTTCTCCACAGGTTGCTGCTGTTCCGAGGTCACTGGCTGTCAACCAAAATAAAACAAGTAAGTGTGGAATCTTGCTGGAGATGTTGCTTGGTGCGCGTTCACAGTGCTCCTGCTTTACTAAAGGGTCCTGTAGAATGAGCACGGTCGGCTATGTGGGCTATGTGGGCGTCGCTTAAATAACTTTGTCACACTCAAGATAGCCGGCGCCTCTCGCGAGACATCATTGTCTTGAGGCAGCCCTTTACTGAGTGATCTCTGGGGCACGAGCCACCCCGTCCCACGAGACTTCAGTGTCTCAAGTCGACCTGGCAGCAGGTGTCCTCTGGAGTTTGTGAGCCTCAAAAGCACACGCACAGTGGCCATACCCCTGAGCTTGGGGTCACAACACTGGTGCCTAAATTCTAGCTCTTAAACAGTGGCGGCTCCTCCGCTAAGGTGAAGGAGCGATGCCCCACTGCTTTTTCAGAGTTGCCTGTTCCTCACAGCTGCAGCTTCAAGGTCACCATCATCTCTCCTGCAACACTCGACATCGGTGTGCATTCGTCTTCCATGACTCCATGACTCCTGGTCACTCCTGAGTGGCTTAGACTCTGTCCCCTCTGCTTGTAGCTACTTCTACACTTGCACCCACCTTTGGGTTCCACCGGACACTTTCACCTTCTTCAGCAGCAGCATCTTTCTGAAGTCCTCCATTGGGTTCGACAGCGGTTTCCGACGCCACTTCACACCTATACACCCGGCTTCCCTGGTGTAGGTATCCTGGTTCCTAGGGTATTCATGGGAGGTGTGGCTCTCCAACCTTCTGTCTTCCACGGGGTTTCTTCAGGATCCACTGGGAAGGGTCCTTCTTCTTTAAAATTGCAACCGCGACTTACCCATTGACTTGTATTGAGCCTGCGGTCGTGTTCCCACTCTGCACACGGCCTCCTTGGGGTTCCAGGTTACTTACCTCGGGTGGATCCTTGTGTCCGTGGCACTTCTACATCTTCTGGGTATAGTCTTAACTCGAGTTGTGGTTCGTATACCACTATTTTAGTATATGGTTTGGTCTCCCCCTGGTGACCACTGTGTATTTTCGTGCTACTTACCTGTTTCTATTGAAAAGTATTGTGTGCATTGTGTATATCTCCGTCTAGGAAATATCTGTATGTGTTAGTGAGTGTCTTATAATAAATACATATTTTTATAAATACATTGTGTGGTTCTTTTTCACTTAATCTATACCTATAAGATTATGTTCTCGTGAAACAAGCTGCTTTACACTCCTTCTGGACTAAGCCTGAAGGCTGCTCTCCACAGCTACCACTTAGGGATCTTTCTAAGGTTGTCTAAGACCACTAAAATCACCATAAGGGTTGTCTGGATTGGTGCAAGGTGCCCACTTACATAAGTGTACACCATATAACAAGCCCACTTCTCACACAGGGGCAGTAGAGGCAGCTTCAGAGGAGGAGCAATGCCACAGAAGTGTTTTTATGTAATATTTATCCATTGTTCCCAAGTAGAAATGGGGAAAGGTTGAGATGGTTTTCAGACAAATGGAAGGAGATCACATCCAATCTATGGGTTTTAGAAATGACCAAAGGTTTCCATATAGAATTTTACAATGCCCTATTTCGGGCATTACATTCCAGACCATCTGCATTTTTTGTGTCAGGAAATGGAATGCATAGACAACAACGTGAAGAATCTGAAGCACAAAGCTGCCATTTAAAGGTTGGAAATTCATCCCAGGGTATTTCTGAGCAATCTCTTTCTCGTAGAAAGGAAAGGCAAGAGATTCAGACCTATTAAAAACCTGAAAGAGTTCAATGAAAGTCTCTTCTATCACTGTTTGTAAATGCCCGGAATTAACCTCCTGAGAGATATCTTCTGCCCTGAGGACTAGATAGCAGGCTCGATCTGAAGGTAGCCTACCTAAGAGTTCTCATCTTTGCTCCTAGCAGATGGTTTCTACAGTTCCTATGGAGAGAACAGATCTACGAATTTATGGCACTACCATTCAGACTTTCATCAGTGCCACGGTTCTTTACAAACCTTCGACATCCGGTGGTGGAACATCTGAGGACGAGAGGAGTGAGACTTATGATATATCTGGATGACATTCTACTGATGGACCAGTGCCCCCAACACTGGTGATCCAATCTGATCACAACTATTGCCTTACTACAGGACCTGGATTTTGAAATAATTTAATGGAAGTCTTACTTGACTCTGAGTCAGACCATGTCCTTTCTGGGTTTTGTTATAGATTCAGCCACTGCCAAGCTGAGTCTTCTGGACAGGAAGAAGACAAAAATGAAAAAGAAGTTAAAGAGAGTCATTAGGAGAGACAGGGTCTTCTGGCCAGGAAAGTGCACCTTCTGTCATCATCAATACAAGCTATCTTCCCCTGGTCCTTACACTACAGGGCCCATCAAAGACTCAAATTAACACACCTCAGTAGTGGGATGACCTACTCACAACTAACTCCGCTATGATAGGAAGCTAACACGGAGATCTAGTGGTGGTTGGAGAATATGGGACCGTGGAATAGTAGAGCGATCTTGAGTCCTCTCCAGATCTAATCATTGAATCCGAAGCCAGCTGGTGGTGCTAAGAAGCTAGGTGTGGAGAGTTCTTGATTGGTGGAAGATGGTTAGAGAAGGAGCTTTAGCTTGACATAAATTGTCTGGAACTCTTGGTGGGTTCCTTTGCCATCAAATCCATGATGAATGACAGGGTATCCTACTGCATGCTTCTGAAGATGGACAATGTGTCACTGGTGAGATACTTCATTCGCCTGGGGAACATGAGATCTCGGAAACTCATGGAAATGGCAGAAGACGTCTCGCACTTCTGCCTGGAAAAACAGATCTCTGTAACAGTGAAATATCTTCTAGGCCGCCAGAACAAAGTGGCAGTCTAGAACTCCAGGTACAACTAAGATTCAGCAATTGGAAGCTGAATTGGAGGATTGTCGAGGTTTTCATGATCGGGTGTGAGTAGTTCAAGACAGACCTTTTTGCTTTCAGGTTAAACAATCAACTCCCCATTTACTGCAGATGGAGACCGGACAAGGGAGCAGCAGCAGTGGTACCAGGAATGGTAATTCAATCAGAACTTTGCTTTTTCCTCTTTGACTATGATGGCCATAGTGGCAGCTCAAGACAGACTTCAGAAAGCAACTTTGAAACGTGTGACTCCCATTTGGAAGTTGCAGCCATGCTTCCTGATTTTTATGGAATTGTCAAGGGATCTTCCGAAAACCCTACCTGTCATCCCAGAAAAATTAAAAGACTGTATGGTCCAGCCCCATCCCATGGTCCTACACCTAAATTGATGACCTGGAGGATTTCAGGGGAAGATGGATGAACAGCAATCTTTCAGAAGTCGCTGCAGTTTTGGTTATCAACATGTTGGTGATGTCTGGAGAAACACTTTGATCCAATTGGGCAGGAATTGTCCACATTCTGAATTTCTCCTCAGATTGAGCCCAATCAGCCATGGCTTATAGTACAGTCAATACCTTCTCGGAAGGACAGTTCCCAGTGAATGATACAGCTGTAGGCGAATATCCTTAGGTGTGTAAATTGATGAAAAGAAAACATCTGTCTAACCTACCAGAACCCAGGTATTATAGGATGTGGGACATGTACTTCAAATACTATTAGTGGGTTGCGGCACTGATTGTGCCACTCACAGAAGTAGCCTTTCAAACTTATCTCAGGCCTGCCAATAAGTGCCTGTGTGTGCAGTTTACTGACACTTCGACTTGGCATTTAAACTACTTGCCAAGCCTTAAATTCCCCTTTTATTACATAAAAGTCTTCTGTAAGGTAGACCCTAAGTAACCCAAGGGCAGGGTGCTATGTAAGTAAAAGGGAGGACATGTACTTGTATGTTTGGCATGTCCTGGTAGTGATAAACAGCCTATTTTGCTGTTCACTGCTGTGAGGCCTACCCCTCTCATAGGCCAGCGTTGGGAATTCCTTAATACACTTTTAAGCTGTAATTCCTGAACAGAGAGGAGTAGCTTTTTCGTGTTTCATATCTTTGGAATGGTAATAATAAATCTTCCTTACTGGTAAAGTGTGATTTTACATTACTGTTTTAGATGCCACTTTTAAGAAAGTGGATATTTCTCTGTACTTACTGCTCTTTTTGCCTTACAGCCTGTCTCCAATACACGCTTGGGTTGGGTGACAGCTACACTTCGTGCATTCCCTCTAGACAGCCACAAACACAGGAAGGTGAGGCTCCTCTGCATTCTGAGCACTCTTCTGCATTCATCTGCATTCTGATCGGTCTTCCTAGGCAGGAGGGAATAGGAGGAGCTGACACTTACTCTTCAATATGTAGTGTCCAGTCCACACACAGAACACTGTTTACCCCCCACAGATAGCTTGCCAGACAGGACTGGATTGAAAGGGATCCTAGTGCACTTCAGAGAGCAGAGAGCTACTTTATGGACCATGAACTGAACCTCTGTCAGAAGGACTTCTGTGCTACTTAAAGGACTAAACAGAACTGCTTTTTGGAAGGACTGCTTTACTGCTTGTTGTCCTGCTGCTCCCTGATGCTGCTGTAGGAGATCTGGACTTTGCTTTCCGTCCAAGTGATCTCCAAGGGCTTGCTTCCTTGCCTCCTGTTTTTTGAAGTCTTAGGGATACAAAAGGCTTCCTGCAATTCTGCTGCTGGTGCTGGACTCTGCAGACCATGAGTCCTACCCATGCCAGACCTCAACATCCATGTAGGTTAATGACTGCCCAACTCCCATCTGTGCTGTTTCCAGAGAAAAGCACCTTCAATTTTCTAGTTCTCTCATACACTTTAAAAGATTTACAATTTCATATGTGTGCCCCTAAACGTTCAAGCTCAGGCAGCTGGATAAATCAACACAATAATTACAGCTGTGTGGAGGGCGCAGCTGTCACTGGACAGTTATGAGAGCATCACTAGAAAGGGGCTTTGGGAGCCAGGAGTACATGATTTGATTAGACAGAAGTTGTGTGCTTCCACAAAAAAGTGCTTGCCCTCCATGCAGCTGTGATCATTTTGTTTATTTATCAACATGCCTAAGCTTAAACTGTTATGTCCCGTATAGAGGCCCTAATGTAGACCCTTTCATACATGCCCTAAAATGGACGTGTTCATATTTGCCCATATATGGTCATATTCGTACTTGCCCTATTATGGTCATAGCCGCATATGCCCAATTATGGTCATAACTGTACATGTCCTATTATAGTCATGATTCCTTATATAGGCATGATCTTTCACCTACATTGGTCCTTGCTAGTACACAACGTGCTCTGAGGGCTGAACGTTATCTATCCTGTGGTTTTGAATACAGCAGGGTTTTTCCCAAACACAGGCCCACACTGTACTCATCAATTATGCATGGCTTTCTAGGAACACACTACCTGCATAATATGTATGTACAAAGTTCACCCCTGACGTCTTCCTCATGTCTAACGACAGACCAATACAAACCATACTGAGGACCGAGACTCTTTAGGGTATAAATACACCACATCTTGCCCCAGTAAGACAGAGGGAACCGAGACTTCCATGCTGACACACTTACCAGAGACGCTGAGGCTCCTGCATGCAGTCGCTCCAGCTGACAGCGGTCTGACACAGCCCTGACGGGGTGTCCAACTCGAGACCAGGACAGGGTCCCACACTCTCTCTATTCAGGTATGGGGGTTCGACTAAATCCTAGAAGGATTCTTGGCTCTTAGGCTTCTAGACCTACACATATGCTAGGTACACACAGGTACATCTAGTTAGGCATCGTAGGAGTACGAGCACTTGCATAATGCTTTTATATTCATGTATGTATTCATGATTATCGCAATATGGTAGAACTGTTCTATCCCTTTGCTTTTATCGTACTGCTGATAATATATCTCTGCTATTGTCTGCTGGTTGCCGCAGCACATATATTTTACACTAGAATAACAACTGTTCAATAAATACTTATTGAAACGCCCGACTGTTTATTCTGTGTAACTCTCTGAGACAAACCGAATAAGTAAGCACGAGTGACTGAGCGAAAGGTAGTACATTGTTTCCACGATTCTGAGGAATTTGGGTTGTCAGGAACTAATTTCTCCCCGAGAAGAGGAGATTCTAGTGGCACTGTGAGCTAGCTAATGCAAACCAGGCTAACATATACGGTGGGGGTGCTCAGAGTCAGTCTACCACCAAGCCCACAGTTTGTTATCCAAACGTGCAGGTCCTGCAGGGGTACTATAGGAACTACACGACAAAACTTTAATGGGCAATCACATGAAACTGAAATGCTATTAAAGTGTCTTAGATACCTAGATAAATTATGTATTTTTGCTCTGGCAGCAGCACAAATGGTAAGGAGGGCAGTCATTAACGAACTTGGATTATCTATGTCGCAGATTCCTTAAATTAGAATTATCCCCAGGCATCAGACTGGACCTGGACGTGAGCAATATCCCTGTGCGCCTGTAGGTGGCTAAGTCCGACTCCGCGTGACATTGCCTGGGCCTTCTCCGCACCTACCCAAGTTTACTAGAGTTGGAATGACCCTCGCCCAACTCCATGAGTTTTTTGAGGCCATGATCCTAATACAAAGGGGGCCTGTCCCCGCTGGTGCACCAATAGGCCACCTGGGTCAGGAGAGGCGCCTATGGGTTTTTCGCCTGCGGCTTCACCCCCGGTGCCAGTCAGGCTCCTTGGATCCGTGGATGGATCCGGACAATGCTGGTCGAGCCACCTCGACCTTCCCTACTGCCAAATTCCCTGGCACCCACCGGTGGTGCCGGCTCATTCTGATCCCTGACTCTGACATGGAGAAGAATGAGCGTTGTCCGACAACGACTGGAGGCATTCCATCTAGGCCGGAGCCTCAGGCCTAATCCTATGGGCTAAGACTTGGGGAAGATTGGGTGCGGCCACCGGATACTTATGAATACCAGCCCCCAATTAAGACAACTGGTGTGAGAATTCAGCAGATGCCAGTGTACTGGACACCTCCCCAGATACTGGCTTGGTCTATCCCCCTACCGTGGCAATGGAGGAGGAAGCCTCATATGCAGTGGTGGTGAGGAGTTCAGCTAAAGTTCTGGGACCTCAGCTTCTCTCCGTGGCTATCAAGACAAACGTGTCGATGGGGGTGTTTGAGCTGGGAGTTACCCCCTCCAACCTGCTTCTCCCTTTTAATAAAGCCCTCACATACGTCCTACTCGGGGCCTAGTCCAAGCCCTTCACAGAGGCTCCTGTGAATAAGACAATTGCCATCACCCCGCCTCGGAGGACCCCAAATTCTTAACCCAGAACCCCACCCAAGCCACCACTTCCAAACCAAATCATGGAGCATTCCCTACCTCTTCACCGGATAGGGAATCCAAGAGGCTGAATACTTTAGGCAAGAAGATGTTTTGTTCTCCTAGCCTGGCACTGCAGTCAGTGACCACTGCATGCCTTTTGGGCCAATACTCCCACTCGCTCAGGCACTCAGTTCCCAGGTGCTGCCTATGGTCTCGGAGGAGTTTCGAGCCATACTCTCCCAAGCTATTGCTGACAGGAGGGACGCAGCTAAGTTCGCTCTATGCTGTGAGCTGGATACAACCGACTCACTGGGGAGAGAGGTTTCTTCTTTAGTGGCCATTAGGCGCCTGGTTGAGAACCACTGGCTTTTCAGGTGAATGTATAGACCTCACTCATTGACAAACCCTATGATGGCTCCCGTCTCTTCGGAGACTAGGAGGACCCAGCGCTGGAGCGCTTCAAGAACAGCAGAGCTATGGCCAGGTCCTTGCGCCCTTGCATTGCCCCTCGCCAACCCCAGTCTGCCTTTTGCTCCTTTCGTGTCCATAAAAGGGGAGTTCAGCTGTGTATATAACCTCCCAGCCACAATAGTGCGCACATTTCCCAGCCCCTGCTTGATCGAGGATGTGGTACTCACAGACTCTGTGGGTCAGGTAGCCAGAGGTTGGACCAGTTCAGTACTCCTCCATAGGTCACAGCTTCCAAGCCTCTTTTGTTTGCCCTATGACCATCATGTGCATCCAATTGGAGGCAGGATATGCCATCACCTGCACGACTGGAGGTCAATAACATCAGACCGCTGGGTTCTCTAGATTGTTCGAAGGGGCAACTCCCTCCCCTTCATGATTACCCCTCCTCCAATGCCACCCACTTGTGACAGGCTGATGGAGGACTGTATCTCCTTACTGTGCCAGGAAGTGGTAGCTGTCTTGTCAAAGAGAGAATTAGAGAGGGTGCTGGCATCAGAAGTACGTCGTTGTTGCTATTCCTGCTACTTTCTGGTGCCCAAGAAGGTCAAAGGACTTTGTCCTATCCTAGACCAGCGCCCTCTCAATTTCTTCCTGAAAAGGAGAAATTCAAAATCCTCACTCTCGCTCAATTCCTGTCTGCCCTGGACCTGGGAGACTGGATGGTAATGTTGGACTTGCAGGACCCTCACTTCCACAGCCCTGTCTTGCCTGCCCACATGTTGCCTGCAGTTCACACTAGGCCACAAGCACTTTCAGTCCACCCTGCTCCCATATGGCCTTACCAGCACCCCTCATGAGTTTACCAAGGTGAAGGCAGTGGTTGCAGCTCATCTGCAGAGATCAGGGGTGCTAGTCTTCCCCTATCTCGACGACTGGCTATTGAAGGTGATCTCATCCCAGGCAGTTGTCTCCCACCTCCAGACTAAGGCAGACCTCCTGCACTCGCTGGGGTTCACTATCAACATGCCGAAGTCACACCTGACCGCTTCTCAGATGCTCTCTTTCCTCTGAGCTGTTCTGGACACTGCACTTTCGGGCTTATCCTCCCGAATGGCGAGTCTGGGATATTCAGGCTATGATACCCATGTTTCAGCTTCTGTCCTGGATTTCGGTGTGATTGACTCTGAGGCTGCTGGGACTCATGGCCTCCTGCATCCTGCTTGTGACACATGCTCACTAGAATATGCAGGCTCTGCAGTAGGACGTGAAGTTCCAGTTGGCGCAGCATATGGGGAATTTCTCCAACATGCTCCAGATCTCGGAGAGCACTGCAAAAGATCTGCAGTGGGGGTTAATGAACTACGATTGGGTCAGTGGCAGACCCCTATCCATTCCCCAACCAGATCTGATAGTAGTGACAGATGCGTCACTCCTGGGCTGGGGCGGCCATCTGGGAGAAGTGGAGATCAGAGGCCTCTGGTCTCTGGCGGAATATAGACTCCTCATCACCATGAACTCCGAGCAATCCAACTGGCATTGAAAGGCTTTCTACCCTCCATCAAGGGAAGGCTAGTGCACATGTTCACAGACAACACCACCACCATGTGGTACTGACACAAACAGGGTGGGTGGGGTGCGGTCATGGACCCTTTGGCAAGAGAAGTCTCTGGACATGGCTGGAATGTCAGGGCATTTCCCTGGTGGTTCAACACCTGGTAGGATCTCTGAACGCCAGAGCGGACGAACGCAGCCGAAGATGCCTAGCTGATCACGAATCGCGTCTCCATCCGAAGGTGGTGCAAGGTCTCTTTCCGCAGTGGAGAGAACCTTGGTTAGATCTGTTCGCCACTTCTGATAATGTGCAATGCCAGCAGTTCTGCGTGCTGGAGTTTCCAAGACGGACGTTGCTCGGAGACACTTTTTGTCTCAAGTGGAGCTCAGGCCTCCTGTATGCATCTTCACCCATACCACTCCTGCCCAGAGTTCTCAAGAAGGTCAGGATCGACCGAGCCAAAGTCATCCTTTTTGCTTTGGACTAGGCTCAGAGTGTCTGGTAAGCCAATCTGTTGAGCATTTACATTGGCCCTATGATCAGGCTGCCCATTTGGGAGGATCTTCTGTCACAGCAGCAGGAGAGGGTTCTTCACCTGAACCTGTCAACACTCTGCCTTCATTCATGGAGATTGAGAAGTGACACATGACAGCTTTTGACCTTCCGCCCGAAGTCTGTAATGCCATTATGGCAGCCAGGCGTCCCTCCACCAAGACGGTATACACCTTCTGTTGAGGCAAGTTTGTGGTTTGGTGTGCAGAAAAGCAAGTTGAACCCCTTTCTGCCCCCCTCTCTCTGGTCCTTTTGTTTATTCTTTCTCTTGCCCAAGAGGGCTCTGCTTCGTGCATTTCTGCAGTTGACAGATCAGCCATCTCTTTTCAAGTCCCCTATTGTACATAGGTTACTGAATGGCCTCCAACACTTGTTCCCACCTTCACCCACCATCGTGCCTCAGTGTGACCTAAATTTAGTTCTGACTTTCCTGGTGTGGGCTCCTTTCGAGCCACTACACAACTGTCCTATCAGGCTCCTTACCATCAAGACGGCTTTTGTAGTGGCAATGACATCTTCCTGGAGGGTCAGTGAGCTCCAGGCTTTGTTATCTAAGCTTCTGTACCTCAACATATTCCCAGACTAGCTGGTCCTTCTCATTAGAGCTTCCTTCCTACCGAAAGTGATCATTCCCTTTCATTGAGGCCAGTCCATCACCCTGCTTACATTTTATGCTTTGCCTCATCCTTCTAAGGAAGAGGAGCGACTCCACCTACTGGACACAAATAGAGTGTTGTCATTCTACCTTGACCGCACAAAAGAGTTCCGGGTGGATGAACAACTGTTAGTGGGGTTTGTCAGAGCCCAGAAAGAGAGGGTGTTACAGAAATGGACCATCTCCTGATTGATCATGCTCTGTATCAAAATCTGGTACGCATTTTCCAGGAAGCAACCCCTTGAGTGTTTTTGTGCTCGTTCCACCAGAGCCAAGGCTGTAACCACTGTGTTAGCATGTTGAGTTCTGGTCCTGGACATCTGCCAGGCAGCAACATGGGCATCTCTGCACATGTTTGCCAAGCACTACTGTCTGGACAGTCAGATCCGTAGGGATGGGCACTTTGCCAGATCGGCCCTGCAGGACTTTCTAGTGTGTAATCTTTCCGCAGACACTTAGAGGAGGAGGTATTGGTTGGGTATCTATTCTAATGTAAGGAATCTGTGGCTAGAAGTTTCTATCAGATGATCACGTTACTTACGTTTGGTAATGTCTTATCTGGTAGAGACTCTATCTAGCCACAGATTCCTTACTGACCACTGGGCCACCCATCGTCCCAGCTCTGAGAACAAATTTATAGACTTAGGGCTTTTTCCTCCTTTTGGGGCCCTAGTTTACACACACCACTGGTCAGTACTCTTCATGGCTTTGCGCTTCTGGCATGGAAAGTCGAGAAAAGAAACTGATGGTAGCACGCTGGGGTGGCGCCTAAATTGGCAACGTATACGTCACTTCCGGCACAGACGATGCCACGGAGAGTGGAATGACGTCACCTACAGACATACAGGAGTACTGCCCACGAAAAAGATTCCGGATCCACTCTGACACCTGGGAAATATTCAAAGGTCAGGAATCTTCAGCTAGATAGAGTCTCTACCAGATAAAGCATTACTGAAGGTAAAAAACTCGTTCTTTAGGTCTGGCTTGGCAGTGCAACTGTCACCTGACCTTTAAACCTACACCAATATTCTTCTATAGTACTTTGCTTCCACTCAAATACATATCTATTTACTTGTAGTGCAGCACATTGCTATACAGCATTCCTTCAAATCAAGAACTGATTATTACAATGTACTATTTTACATTCTATTTTGCTAACAACTTTTTTTTTTGCCAACCCTAGTAAAATTATTGCTAGCTCCTATCCAGTTTTTCACCCCTTAATGCTGCACAACTAATACAGTAAACAATGCTCACTGTCCCACTAATTCTGCCAACAGTTCTATGTTTGAGCTCCAGGTTACATTGAGCAGCTTGTTACATGAAGGTTTAGTTCAAGACTCCACGAAAGCTTCTCACAGGCATGAAACGCATTGGCCTTGATGTGCTATTGTATTACATGCTAAGTGTATTGATTTTTGTAAACACTCAGGCACTACACTTAATTCCATACTCGTGAGTCTGATTTTGGTGACGTTGTTATACCACAATTCCTGCGCACCTGCACCTTGTTTGCCATTATTATATTTATACATATTTTGCCTGTACATAAAAGACACACAAGAACACGAATGAGCCAGAATTGTTTATCCTGTTTCCGATATGTCACTATTGCAGGTTTGTGTGTTTTAAGTGGCTTCATATCTGTGATACATTGAAAGAATACACGGGCAGCGCACTACTGTCCTGGAGCCATGTGAGAAATATGTGCACCTACTCAGAGCATAGGTGTGCTTCGGTTTTTAAGACATTACACTATCTAATGCTCATAGACTTAACTTGGAAATTCAGAGTTAGTGCAGAAGCTGCACACAGCAGAGCTCTGAGACAGGCAGGGGCGTAACACAGGCCCCCCACAGTCCCCACGGTGGGGGGGGGGCAACCTCCCTCCAGGCGTCCCCCTCAGCACCGCACTTCGGCCGGAGAGCTCCGGATTAAGTCCGGAGGGGGCCCCTCCATGTACCCTGCAGGGGGGCCCCCTCAAGTTTCGTTACGCCACTGGAGACAGGAAGCAGTGACTCCAGAAGGAAGTCGAGATGCTCAACTGCAGACACCCCCTCACCCGCAGTCCTACTTGATGTGATGAGGGTTACTGCACACAGGCCGGAGAGGGAACCAAAAGAAGCCTTTCAAAAAATGGTCAAACCAAGCCTTCTCCCTTCTTTCTATCAGTATTTACTTCCCCACCCTCTCTATTTCCATCCATCCATTCACTCACTCTCTCTTTTCACTCTCTCTTGGATCTGTGTCCATCATCTCTCTCTCCTTCATGCCTCTTTCACTCATCTCCATGTCACTTTCCCTCCTTTCTTTTGCCATCTCTTTGTTTATGGCCTCTACTAGATACTCATTGTCCATGTGGCCTGTAAACAGAAGAAAAGAAGAAATGTTTTATCAATTTTAGCAATGGCGGCTGGTGAGCCCCGAAAGTTATAGGGTGCAGTACTTGTCACAGGCTCACCTCATTATTTTGAAATTTTGCCTTGGGCGCCTTTACACACAAATGTGCCATACATTTAACTCACTGTTTCTCACCCTCAAAAGTATTTGCACACATTCACACTTTCACAATTACTGACCCTCCCGCACAACTAATGATGTTCAGGAACTCCGAGTTGAACTCCTTGGGTACAGGTATTCTTCTTTAATAGTGCAACAGATGCAGTTGCATCAGAGACACTGTGCCCTGGTGCAAATGCACATGTTGCATCATTTATAGTGACACCCCTGACTCACTTCCACTTATAATATTCCCCACACTCACTCATTCTTACTCACTCACACCGTTTTACTCATTCGCACTGTGCCCTGGTGCAAATGCACCTGTTGCATCATTTATAGTGACACCCCTGACTCACTTCCAGTCCCTCTTATAATATTCCCCTCACTCACTCATTCTTACTCACTCACACTGTTTTACTCATTCCCTCGCTTTTCCTTATTCATATTCACTCACTCATTAATTCACACTATTTCATTTTCATTGACACAAACACATTTAACTAACACACCCACACACACACACACCCACACACACACACACACACTCTCACTCAATCTCATTCTCTCTCAGTCACTCACTCACACACTTTCATTCACACATAACCCAAAAAAAAACAGTGACTTTTTTTTACTTACCTTTCTTCCTTTGGTGGCAACCATGTCAGAAACAGAGCAAGAACCCTGTGCTGGACATTGAAACCAGCAAGCCGTGGTTCCTCACGAGGAGCCAGACAGAGCAGCTTGGCCAGGTTTCAGAGGAAGACCCACCTCAAGCCCTCTCCCAGCTTTTTGATAGGACTGGAAGCACAGTCCTATCAGAAGCTGGGACAGGACTGTCCCTGCTGCTATGTGTGACTCCTCAGTGGCCTCAAGGATGGTGCACCCTGAAAGCCCCATTTCAGTAGATATATTGTGTTGCCTGAGGCAGGTGCAGTATGTTTGCTAAATAAAAAGGATTGTGCCTGTGTCAGGGGATTGTAGTTGAACTACACCCATCACATGCACAATCCAGACACCCACCTACAGAGTGCTATGTTTTAATCAACACTCTGTAGCTGGATCGTCGCTCAGCCCCTTCCTCCTCCTCCTCCTATCATCAGGAGCCTGGTGGAGAGGCCGAGTGGGCTGACTTGCACATTGCAGGGTTAATGTAAACACGAAAGTGGTTTTTGCATCAACACTGCTAAATTAAATTATTACAAGTGCAATAATTTAACTTAGCAGTGGCTCCTTGGGTTTACAGGTGGCTGAGCTGTGCCCCGAAGCCCCTGAAAAGAAGCTGCCACTGAATTCAGCTAAGAAATAGACAATTATTCTCTTGCATTGTTTGTATAATGCAGTAATATGAGGTCAGCATCTCTTAAACGTATTGTTGGATTCTGCTCCAGCTAAGTGGTCATAACTAGAGATCACACATTGGTGTAAAAATTCTGTTTTTTTAACAATTACTCTAATTAAAAAGCGACTGTCAAAGCACCATATTTTTATTTATGACCATAACAACAATACTGTGCACCTATCCGATGACACCTAAATCGGACACATTCGTAAATCTACACACAGTTGTAATTATACGGCACTTGAAACTTTCGTAATTATTGTTACTCAACAAAACGTCAATGATTAACTGCCGTAGAGTTTGCAAGCTGCTAGCTATTATATGTGAAAAACATTTGAATTATAATGTTTATGCCTTGCATGTATGCAGCTTCCCGTCTGCATGAAGTGTAATAGGAAAGGCGTCTGATGACTGAGCAGTTCAACATCGTTGCTGTTGGAAGCCCTACAGAAACTGAAGGATAAAATAAGGTGTGTGGAGCCTGAAATGGAAAGCTACTCATAACGTTTGGGTATCTTTTATTAGACCCACAAGAATAAGCAGTAGGTTTCACTTCTGGTCTGGATTACTGTTTCCCCGTATCTCAGTGCAGTAGAGTCTAAGTAGGAAGTGGTCACCAAGAGGTGGTTCAGGTCTTCAGCCTTCCACATTCCTACATTAGGAACAACTGCTCACAGAGTAAACAACGTCCAAGAGGTCGCCTAAACCTTTTGCAGCTAGTGGGCATTACAGGAAGCCCTTCACAGCCCCTCTCCACAAGCTGCGTACAAGTTCCAAACAAACTGGAGGACAGCAAGACATAGGAGTATATTTACAAGAATGGTGCTCTGCTGTTTTCCCACAGTCTAGTGTAAAAAATGTTACTGCTGCAGTAGGACACTTCTTAATGCCATTTTAGCGTTGTATTTACAATGCGGTGCTTCATGGCATTAGGAAGATTTAGCAGCTGAAAAAACTGACACTGAAGTGAGTGTCAAGTCAATAAAAAAATGCATGCTACAGTACAAAAAGTGATGTTCAGCAGCAAGAAAATAAATGCTAGCCGGCCTAACATCATATTTCTGCGCCTAGTGGGAAAAAAAAACAAACGCTGCTAAGTGAAGAAAAAAAGTTAGACTTACCTGAAAGCAGCCAGGAGTCAGCACAGCACAGGACAACAATCCCCCCTAACCCCACTACCAGCCAGGATGACCAGCCAGAGTCCCAGGGGAAGAGGAAGTGCAAGTTCAGTCATGAGGAGAATGACATCTTGATCTAGGAGGTGACGGAGCACCAACACCAGCCCATCTTCAGTTTCAGAGTGTCATTGGGGAAGAAAAAGACCATATGGCGGCCCATAGTGGACAAGGAGAACAGAGTTGATGAAGTCAAGAGGACAGTAACGGACAGTAAGAAGCGCTGACATGATGCCAAGTGCAAAACTAAGGAGAAACTGGCAATAAATCTACAGGCAACATTGCAGACCGGCTGTAGTAATCCAGCACCCCAGGAGGAGCTGCAGCCCTTGGAAGAGCAGGTGTCCGCTGTCATCTCTGAAGAGTTGGTGGTTGGAGTTGCGGGACAGGACAGTGCTGACTATGAAGACTATGACAAACTACAACACCAACAGGGTAAGTCCCAACAAGGGCCAAGGGAGGGAACTACGTAATGTGGCGCAGTTCAGGCAGCTATGTCCCAGCGCTCAGCCGCACTGTCTGTAGGACAAACGGTAGGCACCTGGCTTGTCTATGCTTAGACATGACATTAATGTAAGGCTCATTGGCATTTTGATCATATGTTGGCGTAGGGCAGTGTCGCAAGCCTTCTAGCTGGGATATCCTACTGCAAACTGAAAGGGCAGCAATGTGCTGTTTCTACAAGATACAGCACATTCCTGTCTTAACTGCTTGCGCTGGTGCACAAACAGCAGATGTACACCAAAGCAGGCAAAGCTGAACCATAGTTCAAGGGTACCTGCATTGTAACTGTTAGATTTGGGGGTCTCTAGTTGGCAGAGGTAGGTACCTTTGTCCAAATAGGGACCCTTGAGTCTAGTCAGGGAAAGCAGGTACACTCCTGAAATAACCCCTGCTCACCCTCTTGGTAGCTTGGCACGAGCAGACAGGCTTAGTTCAGAGGCAGTGTGTAAAGCATTTGTGAACACATACAGTAATCAAGTGACAACACTACAAATGGACACCACACAGGTTATATATTTATAAAAATAGGTATACTTTATATAGATTTATCACAAGACCATAAACGACAAAAATAATCCACAATACTGTCAAGAGTACTTAGTTCTGATCAGAAAGGCTTAATTCAAGGATCTGTGCGAGTCGGTAGCCTCCTCCGGCTACGGCGATGTCGAGAACAAACAGAGTCTAACAAGTACAGCTGACCGCGTCGAGACGGGCCAACACAGCGTAGACAGACTCGGTCACAGTACCTTTACTTGAAGCGGCAGGCACGGGCGTGCGAGCCGGATGGCTGTACGTCGCGATCGCGATGCAAGATGGAAGCGTTGCAGGACGCGTTGTCCCTCGATGCGGTGCAGGCAGCGGCTCGTTGAAGTCGTCAGGACGGAGTCGGTGAGACCAAGGCCGTGCGTTGCAGGGCGAGACGGTGCTTCGAGGCGGTGCTGGCAGGTTGCGGTGCGGCGACGGAGCCGGATTCAGGAGCTGGCGTCGATCAGTCCGGACAGCGGTGCGAGTCGGGCGGTGCGTCGCAAAGCGTGCGAGCGGTGCCCAACTCCGGTTCGGTGTCAGGACTCGAACTCAGCAGCAGTGACCGTGTCGGTCGGACCAGTTCGATTTGGCGTAGCGAAGCGTTGCAGGACGCGTTGTCCCTCGATGCGGTGCAGGCAGCGGCTCGTTGACAGAGTCGGTGAGACCAGGGCCGTGCGTTGCAGGGCGAGACGGTGCTTCAATGCTGTGCTTACAGGACACCGAGTCGGTCGTGAGAGTCGGTCACAGCTCCCTACCTCTGTAGCCACTGAAACAGAGTTTCCAGCAGCAATTCACAAAGGGGGTGAAGTCCAATGGTCCTGGGACTTCGGTCAGGGGGCAAGCTCTCTTCCAAGCCCTTGGAGATCCTTCACAAGTTGATGAAAGTCACAGCAAAGCAAAAGTTCCTTTCTCCTTTCTTTGGCAGTCAGGCAAACCACTGCAGGCCAATCCCCAAGCAGCACTTCAGGCTTAGGGATAGTCTCTCCTCAGTTTCTTCTTGGTTCCGCTCCTCAGCAAAGGTTTCTTCTTGTTCCCAAAAGTGATCTAATTTCCTAGGGGTCTGGGTCCCCTTTTTATACACAGTTTCTCTTTGTTCTCTGAAGGCAGAGAGGCCTCTGCCTAGCCCAAAACCAGTTCTGGTCAGTCCTGGAGCACTTTGTTTTTCTGACTCCTTCTTTCCTTTCAGAATGTGGGGCAGAGTGCTCAGCCGCCCGGCAGGAGGTGGAGCCAGCATTGTGGAAGGCAGGCACAGCCCTATTCAGACCCAGGTGCAACTCCTCCCTCCACTCTGGATGCAGATCTTTCTATTCAGCCCTGTGCTGACTCACCCTGTCTCCTGTAGCCACCCCCAGCCCCTGTCACTCAATCTCCAGACAAGGAATACACAACCTAGCAGAGGCAGGCTTGGATAGTTAGGCAAGAAAATACCCACTTTCTAAAAGTGGTATTTTCAAACACAGAATGTTAAAACCAACTTCACTAAAAGATGTATTTTATCATCCTGAGTTCAGGCATACTAAATTCGTTTTTCTACCATGTTCCCTGGGTCAGTTCTGACTATAAGGTGTAATAGTCAGTCTGCCCATTCTGGCCTATGGGGAGCAGGTAGCCTTGCAATAGTGAAAAACGAAAATGGCTGTAATTCACTATTAGGACATGCCACACACACCAGGGCATGTCCTACCTTATACTTACAATGCACCCTGCCCTAGGGCCTACTTTAGGGGTGACCAACATGCAGTAAAGGGAAGGTTTAGGGACTGGTAAGTGGGTGCACTCACCAAGTCGACATGGCAGCCCTAGGCTGCACACAGGCTCTGCAATGGCAGGCCTGAGACACACTTTACAAGCTGCTTCTGTGGGTGGCACAACCCGTGCTGCAAGCCCACCAGCAGCATTGGATTTACAAGCCCTGGGCACACTCAGTGCACGGTACTAGGGACTGACAAGTAAACCAATCATCCAATCATGGAGTCACTAATACATACATCAATTTACGATAGGGAGCACTTGGACTTTGGCACTGATTAGCAGCGGCAAAGTGCCCATGAGCATCTAGTCCAGCAAAAACATATCGGCAACAGTGGAGGCATTACGAAAAAATGGAAAGGAGACCCACGCCAAGGACGCCAGGTCTAACACGTGTCCCCTCCAGCTGAAATGTGGAGAGAACTACCCTACCCCTAGGGAGTTCTCATCACTAAGGCGGAAAGATCTGGACAGACCATCAGCATTGGCGTGTTCTGTACCAGGGCGGTGTTCCACCGTAAAGTCCATCCCCTGTAGGGAAATGGACCACCTCAACAGCTTTGGATTCTCACCCCTCATCTGCATCAACCATCTGAGGGGCCTGTGGTCTGTCTGAACCCGGAAGTGAGTCCCAAACAGGTATGGTCTCAGCTTCTTCAGTGCCCAGACCACAGCAAATGCCTCACGCTCAATAGCACTCCATCTCTGTTCCCGGGAAGTAACCTCCTACTGATGAAGGCTACAGGTTGGTCTAGGCCCTCCTCATTGATCTGTGATAGAACAGCCCCTACACCATGCTCTGAAGCGTCGGTCTGAACAATGAACTCATTGGAGAAGTTGGGTGCCTGGAGCACAGGCGCCGTGCACATGGCAGTCTTCAAGGTGTCAAAAGCTTTTTGACAGGCGTCAGTCCAAATCACTTTCCTGGGCTGCTTCTTGGAAGTCAGCTCTGTCAAGGGGGCAACAATGCTGCCATACCCCTTGACGAATCTCCGGTAATACCCGGTGAGTCCTAGGAAGGCTCTCACCTCTGTCTGGGTCTTGGGGGGCTCCCAAGCCAGAATGGTATCAATTTTCGGTTGGAGGGCGCCACCTGGCCGCTCCCAACCTGGTGTCCCAAGTACACCACAGAACCCTGCCCAATCTGGCACTTACTCGCCTTGTTTGTGAGGCCTGCCCTCCGCAGCGCCATCAACACTTCCCAGAGGTGGCGCAGATGTTCTTCCCAACTGGCACTGAACACTGCGATGTCATCCAGGTAGGCGGCACTGAAATCCTCCAGTCCAACCAACACCTGGTTGACCAACCTCTGAAAGGTGGCAGGGGCATTCTTCATCCCAAAGGGCATCACCCGGAACTGGTAGTGCCCCTCTGGTGTGGAGAATGCTGACCTCTCTTTGCCCCATCAGTCAAGGCGATCTGCCAGTACCCAGACGTTAAGTCAAACGTGCTGAGGTACCGCGCAGCCCCTAACCGATCTATGAGCTCATCAGCTCTGGGGATGGGGTGGGCGTCAGTCCTGGTGACGGAATTTAGTCCCCTGTAGTCCACACAGAACCGGAGTTCTGGTGTGGCACCAGGCGCGGCAGCCTTTGGAACCAAGACCACTGGGCTGGCCCAAGGGCTGTTAGAGGACTCAATCACCCCTAGCGCAAACATCTTGGAGACCTCCTCCTTGATGCAGGCTCTGACCCTGTCAGTCACCCTGTAAGCCTTGTGCTTCACAGGAAGACTGTCCCCAGTGTCCACATCATGGACGCACCAATGAGTGACACTGGGAACCAGGGAGAACAGGTCAGGGAACTGTCCCAACAGTTGGCGACAGTCACCCTGCTGCTCAGGTGTCAGGGAAGTAGAGAGGTTTACTCCCTCCACTGATCCATCTTGCTCTCGGGCTGACAGGAGGTCAGGAAGAGGCTCGGTCTCCTCCTCCATTCCATCATCTGTAGCTAAGAGCATGCCCACTTGGGACCTCTCCAAGTGGGGCTTCAGGCGGTTCACATGCAGGACCCGCAAGGGGTTCCTGGGAGACTGCAAGTCCACCAAATAGGTAACTGGACTCTTGCGCTCCACCACCGTAAAAGGGCTGGTCCACCTGTCCTGGAGCGCACAAGGCTCCACAGGGGCCATGACCCACACTTTCTGACCAGGCTGAAGCTCTACCAGAGTGGCATTCTGGTCGTACCACCGCTTCATCTCCTCCTGGCTGGCTTCCAGATTTGCCTCAGCAAGTTCTCTGAAACGCCTAGTCTGGTTCCTGAAGGCCAGCATGTAACTGTATACATCCTGGGGAGGTTTCCTGGGAGATTGCTCCCAGCCTTCCTTGACCAAACTCAGAGGTCCTCGCACCGGGTGTCCATAGAGGAGCTCAAAGGGACTGAACCCTAGAGACTTCTGTGGCACCTCCCGGTATGCAAACAACAGGCATGGTAAGAGGACGTCCCATTTACGCCTCATGGGTTCTTCCAGACCCATAATCATGCCCTTGAGGGTCCGGTTGAATCTCTCAACCAGCCCATTTCCTTGAGGGTGGTAAGGAGTGGTGAACTTGTAAGTTACACCGCACTCCTGCCATAGGGACTTCATGTACTTGGACACGAAGTTGGTACCTCTGTCAGACACCACCTCTTGAGGGAATCCCACACGTGAGAAAATTCCCATCAGTGCCCGTCCCACCACGGGGGCCGTCACTGTCCTCAGAGGGATGGCTTCAGGGTACCGGGTGGCATGGTCCACCAAGACCAGGATAAACCTGTTGCCCATGGCTGTCTTGGGGTCCAGTAGCCCCACAATGTCAATACCCACCCGTTCAAAGGGGGTGCTGACCACAGGGAATGGCTGGAGAGGAGCCTTGTGCTTCCTCCCACTCTTTCCACTTGCCTGGCAAGTCTGGCATGTCCTGCAGTGAGTGGCGGCACTCCTGCGCATCTGGGGCCAATAGAAATGGGTAACAAGCCTGTCAAAGGTCTTGTCCTGCCCCAGATGTCCTGCTAATGGTACATCATGAGCCAACCCCAGTAGGAAGGCTCTGAAGCGCTGGGGTACCACCAGCACACGGGCTGACCCAGGCTCAGCAACCTTAGGCTCTGAATACAGGAGACCATTCTCCCAGTAAATCCAATGTGATCCAGACTGATCACCTGCTGCCTGGTCTGTGGCCTGTTGCCTCAGACCCACGAGAGAGGGGCATGCGTTCTGCTCCTCGCAGAACTCTTCCCTGGAGGGTCCTCCTTCTTGCTGCCAATGGGTCAGCTCAGGTAGGTCCCCCAGTTCAGCTACCTGTTCCCCTGTAGGCTCAGGGCATCCCCCTCAGGGTCTGCCTCCTCCTGGACCGTGGGAACTTCGGGGGCCGGTTTCCCGTGCCCCCTGCCTCCTCTCTCTCCGGCAGGCACCTGGGCCTCCCTCTCAGGCTCCAGGTCCTCTTGAACACCTTTCGCTGCCATTGACCAGGTGGTCACACATGCCCAATCAGGCAAGCCCAACATTTCTAAATGCGCACTCCGCTCCACCTTAGCCCAAGGTGAGCTCTCCAAATCGTTCCCTAACAAACAGTCAACAGGCATGGCTGGCCTCACAGCTACTTGAAGAGTACCCGAGACCCCCCCCCATTCAAAGGGAACCTGAGCCACCTTGCAGTGACTCTCTGTGTTGTCAGCGGCAACAACTGGATAGAATGCATCAGGGATAACCTGCTCCTTAGACACCAGGTGACACTTGACAGCTGTCACACTGGCTCCTGTGTCTCTCAGAGCCTCCACCCTATGGCCATTGATGGTCACCCACTGCCTGTATTTCTTAGTGTTCTCAGGCAGCGGGGTCCTAGGGACCATCTCAGAGTCTCCTAAGGAGACAAGGGAAAACACTGTGGGATCCCCCACCTTGGACACCCAACTCCTCCCACAGGGCTACACTAGCCAACTGCCGGGGGACTGCACCAGTGGGTGCTGGTTTTCCATGCAAAGGGCAACGAGGATCGTTTGCCTTGTGGCCAGGGGTGCCACACTTGTAACATACCAGTGGTCCCTGGTGAACAGGGGGCCTGTCAGGGCCACTGGCTTCTTCTCAGGGGAGGCTGGGAACCTTTCCCTTGGTTCCCTTGGGGTCTACTTTGGGGCCCTTTATGGAACTCCCTCTGTTTACCCTTGTCCCCCACTCTTCTGCTGGGGACCCTGCCCACCCTTGGCGGAGTCTCCCACGTGACCCTTGTGGACCCGGGTACTCACCCAGCGGTCCACCTCCTCAGCAAGCTGCCTAGGGTTAGTCAGCTTACTATCAATCAGGTGCTGGCGTAGCTCAGGAAAGCAATTACTGGACAAGTGCTCCCATGAAATCAAATCAAAGAGCGCCTGAAAATCAGTCGCTTTGCTACCCTTTACCCAACCATCCAAGGCTCTGCAAAAGAAGGTCACATATTCAACCCAGGTACTGCTTTCAATCTTACTACAGTTCCTGAACCTTTGCCTATAAAGCTCAGGGGTCAAACCATACCTAGTCATTAAGGCATCCTTCATGTGGCTGTACGAATTATAGACTTCAGAGGGCAAATCCAACAAGGTATCCCGCCCTTCACTGAGGAACCGTCCCCACAACCCCGCTCCCCAATCCTTCTCAGGGACCCGGTGGGAAGACATGGCTACCTCATAGGCTTTGAACCACTGCCCAATGTCATCATTTTTAAAAAACTCCTTCACCACATCTTTGGGAATATACACCCTAGCTTCAACAGGCGCAGGCGGTACACTGCCACCAGAGGGAGTAATCTCTAAGCTTTTGGCATTCAATTCCAACTCCCTCAAAACTTTCTCATGTTCAAACTGCATTTTCTTTTCCTCTAGGGCTAATTTCCTAGTTTGCATTTCGAATTCTAACTGCCCATTCAGCTTGAGCTTGGTCAGCTCCATTTCGTGCATCCTACTCTCTTTCCTGTCCTCCAACTCCTCTGGAGACAGTCCTCTGGCAGAAACACTGCTACCTACTGGGGAAGGTGGTCTTCCAGCCCCTAGACCCAATAGCCCCTCCAGCTGCCCTTCTGCATTCTCAGCCCCCTCCACAGGGGCACTCCTTGATTCGACCCAGGCTCTCAGCGCCTTTTGGAGGTCCTCCTTCCTGGAGAGCCCGGTCATGGACACTTTAAACTTTTTGCAGAATTGCCTGAGCTGCTTGAGGGTGTAGCATTCTAGCCTCTCTTCTTCCCAATCACACTCAACAGAGGCTATTGATGCTGGTTTCTCCATAGTGATTAAACTTGGCAGTTGCAAAAATAGGAAATCCCAGAAAAAATGCTATAAAAGTATGTGGTTGCGTTTTGGTCTGCACTCACTAAGTAGTGTTCACCAATCACTGTACATGAGTCACAAATGCAAGTCCAGAATCCTCACCGCTGACCACCAATGTTAGATTTGGGGGTCTCTAGTTGGCAGAGGTAGGTACCTTTGTCCAAATAGGGACCCTTGAGTCTAGTCAGGGAAAGTAGGTACACTCCTGAAATAACCCCTGCTCACCCTCTTGGTAGCTTGGCACGAGCAGACAGGCTTAGTTCAGAGGCAGTGTGTAAAGCATTTGTGAACACATACAGTAATCAAGTGACAACACTACAAATGGACACCACACAGGTTATATATTTATAAAAATAGGTATACTTTATATAGATTTATCACAAGACCATAAACGACAAAAATAATCCACAATACTGTCAAGAGTGCTTAGTTCTGATCAGAAAGGCTTAATTCAAGGTTCTGTGCGAGTCGGTAGCCTCCTCCGGCTACGGCGATGTCGAGAACAAACAGAGTCTAACAAGTACAGCTGACCGCGTCGAGACGGGCCAACACAGCGTAGACAGACTCGGTCACAGTACCTTTTACTTGAAGCGGCAGGCACGGGCGTGCGAGCCGGATGGCTGTACGTCGCGATCGCGATGCAAGATGGAAGCGTTGCAGGACGCGTTGTCCCTCGATGCGGTGCAGGCAGCGGCTCGTTGAAGTCGTCAGGACGGAGTCGGTGAGACCAAGGCCATGCGTTGCAGGGCGAGACGGTGCTTCGAGGCGGTGCTGGCAGGTTGCGGTGCGGTGACGGAGCCGGATTCAGGAGCTGGCGTCGATCAGTCCGGACAGTGGTGCGAGTCGGGCGGTGCGTCGCAAAGCGTGCGAGCGGTGCCCAACTCCGGTGCGGTCACAGGACTCGAACTCAGCAGCAGTGACCGTGTCGGTCGGACCAGTTCGATTTGGCGTAGCGAAGCGTTGCAGGACGCGTTGTCCCTCGATGCGGAGCAGGCAGCGGCTCGTTGACGGAGTCGGTGAGACCAGGGCCGTGCGTTGCAGGGCGAGACGGTGCTTCAATGCGGTGCTTACAGGACACCGAGTCGGTCGTGAGAGTCGGTCACAGCTCCCTACCTCTGTAGCCACTGAAACAGAGTTTCCAGCAGCAATTCACAAAGGGGGTGAAGTCCAATGGTCCTGGGACTTCGGTCAGGGGGCAAGCTCTCTTCCAAGCCCTTGGAGATCCTTCACAAGTTGATGAAAGTCACAGCAAAGCAAAAGTTCCTTTCTCCTTTCTTTGGCAGTCAGGCAAACCACTGCAGGCCAATCCCCCAAGCAGCACTTCGGGCTTAGGGATAGTCTCTCCTCAGTTTCTTCTTGGTTCCGCTCCTCAGCAAAGGTTTCTTCTTGTTCCCAAAAGTGATCTAATTTCCTAGGGGTCTGGGTCCCCTTTTTATACACAGTTTCTCTTTGTTCTCTGAAGGCAGAGAGGCCTCTGCCTAGCCCAAAACCAGTTCTGGTCAGTCCTGGAGCACTTTGTTTTTCTGACTCCTTCTTTCCTTTCAGAATGTGGGGCAGAGTGCTCAGCCGCCCGGCAGGAGGTGGAGCCAGCATTGTGGAAGGCAGGCACAGCCCTATTCAGACCCAGGTGCAACTCCTCCCTCCACTCTGGATGCAGATCTTTCTATTCAGCCCTGTGCTGACTCACCCTGTCTCCTGTAGCCACCCCCAGCCCCTGTCACTCAATCTCCAGACAAGGAATACACAACCTAGCAGAGGCAGGCTTGGATAGTTAGGCAAGAAAATACCCACTTTCTAAAAGTGGTATTTTCAAACACAGAATGTTAAAACCAACTTCACTAAAAGATGTATTTTATCATCCTGAGTTCAGGCATACTAAATTCGTTTTTCTACCATGTTCCCTGGGTCAGTTCTGACTATAAGGTGTAATAGTCAGTCTGCCCATTCTGGCCTATGGGGAGCAGGTAGCCTTGCAATAGTGAAAAACGAAAATGGCTGTAATTCACTATTAGGACATGCCACACACACCAGGGCATGTCCTACCTTATACTTACAATGCACCCTGCCCTAGGGCCTACTTTAGGGGTGACCAACATGCAGTAAAGGGAAGGTTTAGGGACTGGTAAGTGGGTGCACTCACCAAGTCGACATGGCAGCCCTAGGCTGCACACAGGTTCTGCAATGGCAGGCCTGAGACACACTTTACAAGCTGCTTCTGTGGGTGGCACAATCCGTGCTGCAAGCCCACCAGCAGCATTGGATTACAAGCCCTGGGCACACTCAGTGCACGGTACTAGGGACTGACAAGTAAACCAATCATCCAATCATGGAGTCACTAATACATACATCAATTTACGATAGGGAGCACTTGCACTTTGGCACTGATTAGCAGCGGCAAAGTGCCCATGAGCATCTAGTCCAGCAAAAACATATCGGCAACAGTGGAGGTATTACGAAAAAATGGAAGGAAGACCCACGCCAAGGACGCCAGGTCTAACAGTAACCATCCAGCTGAATGTGCACCAGCAGAAAGGAAAGCACAGGGATGTGTTGTATTGTCATAAACACAGTGCAACACTGCACTTTCCTATTCACACAGCTTGGTGCAGCAGGATTGTTTATTGCGCTGCGCTGCACCACATGTCTATGAAAGATGCCCCTCTATCTCACCTGGGCCCATACACATTAACCTAGACTCCAAATCCCTAGCACCCAATTGGTATCACACAGGAGAAACACCACACCTGAGGGGTGGGGGATATGTGAGCCATGGGTAGTACCTACATATAAGGACATTTCAAGACCTTCATCCAGAGGCTCAGAGCACACAGGTGTCAGCAGCCATGGTAGGGACCACATGAATTCCACTAATCTTTATATATATATGACTGGGTGTGGAGTTGAATGCAAGTTATGTACGCTAGCATACTATGAGCCATATTTAAAGTCAAAAGGCGCTGGGCATCGATGCTAATGAATCAGCAGTGCAGAGCTGCATCATTTCACAAATGCATGGATGGGCCATATTTACTGGAATATGTGCCACCCTTGTGCACACCCTGCGCCGCTGCTAAAAGAACAGCTGTGTGCCAATTCAGTCACCCTTGCACCATGGGACAAGGATGTTTGTGTTGGTGCTTGGCTGTTATTATCTGTGGCAGAGCAAGGGAAAACACATGTGGTGCGCATTATCCTTGTGAATACATTGCTGTCCTGTGTTTGCGGTATGATGCAGAGTGGCGCAGCTAAAGTGCTAGCACCGCTGTGTTGTGCCATTTCTATGTGAACATGCCCCTTGGTAGGTACATGTCACCATTCCCAGCACTACTACTATCTGGGGTGCTGTCTGACACATGTCACTGCATAACAGTCTGCCATGTCGGCCAATTGGAGATGGCAACGCATAATGTAGGTGTCGTAGGCACATGAGAGTCAATGTATGATCAGAGTCCCATCACTGTATGGCAGTAAGTCGGCTGCCAGGACCAAATCTGGAATAGCCAGAGGGGGCATGTACACATACTAGTGCGTGGGTCTGATGAAAACAATGTGTGACACCCTGCAGACAACCAACTCTGGTCATGAAGAAAAGGCCTGAATGTCGTGATTGGAATCTGACTACTGTGACAGGGCCCATCCTCTCAGGGTATACACACAGTGGTAGTGATTACAATGCTGAGATCTAGTCATCTGAAAGGGAAATACAATGCTATTTGCAATCCATACCCTTGCGTAACAGCTGTCCTATGAATCAATAAGGAACTGAAAGTGTCATGTAATGCAATTTGTTGGTCAACTGCTTTAGCCATGTCAACATGTAGAAGACATCACCAACAGCATTTCCACATCTCATTGCAGAGAATGAACCCTCACCTCCTGGCCAGCACCCTGTCCTGGACATCAGTGATGATGGTGATGATAACAACCTACCAACCATCGACCAGGACACCCTACAAGAGCTCCTCGACTCCATTGGGGCACCATCTCTGGAAACGGTGAGGGTCAGCAAAGTTGTGTCGTCTCCACATACCCTGTCTCACAACCAACAGGCACCACCTACAACCCCACCCAGAACCCTGGACTCCGAGGACCCAGCCATACCTTCCAACGTGCTGCGGTAGGAGTCCAGCAGGAGTTGGCAGATCAGGTTCGGGTGGTAATGGAGACTGTGGCAGTCACCCTACAGGGGGTCCATGGATGCCTCAATCCCAATAGGGACAACCCTGCCACCATCAGAGGCACCTACTCTTCGCTCCGTGCCCTCCAGCAGTCCCTGGCTGACATTGCTGGTGTCATGAGCCAGCGGCATCAACAACTGCCCAGCCAAAGTGCCACCAGCGATGTGGCCAAAGAGCTGGGGGCAATCAGAATCATCTTGGCGTCCATGGAGCGGAAGAAGGACACCCACATGGTTGCCTACCACCGCGACATTGATGCTGTGTTGCAAAACCAGCAGATCCTCCTCGCTGCAGTGATGGCACAGATGAATGCTGCTGCTGGCACGGGATCCACATCTTCCACCACTGATGTATGTGTGCCTCCCTTGGCTGCTGCATCTACAACACCACCCTCATGGGAGACACCACACACATCAGAGGAGGAAGATATGGACGGTACTTCCTTCCAATGTAGAAGTTTCCGGTAGCTTTCATCTGTGCCATATATCAGTTTCTCCTTATCCCTGTGCTGATCAACATGCCAGGGAACATCTGCTGTCACTGTCCTCATTTTGACTTCACCCTGTTCACCTTGACCATTTCTGGATTGTCAATGTGGCCTATCCTCCCTAATAAAGCAAACACCAGGAGATGATGGACGGAGCACTGAAACTTTTCAGACACTCAACCCCAGTCACAGTCCCATGGGAACAGTACAGCCCACACTGTCACACAGATAATGTATGTAGCTATGTGTGTCAAACAGCAGTGCGCAACATCAAGAAGTTACAGGTAAAAGGTGAATGTTTAGGGGTTTACTTTGACTATCGAATAAAAATGCATACACAGTGGTAGTGCTAAGAAATGTATTTACAGATTGATGAACATTATTTGATATTTCATCATTGTTGGCTATGATTTTGAACATTCATCGTTCAGTAAAAAATAACTATTTATGATGTTGTCCCTCCGCCGGTTTGCGGCAACTGTTGGTCCAGGTTGCTGAGGCTCCACCTCTTCCTCATCGTCTGGCATTTCCTGCTCCCCATTTTCATCTGCCCATGGCACATTTGTCCTGACACAGATGTTGGGGAAAATGCAGCAGCCCAAAATAATTTTACACACCATGGGTGGCGTGTGGAGCAATCTGCCCCCAGATATGTCCAGGCTCCGGAAACGGGATTTTAATACTCCGAATCTCAGCTCAATGATGGGTATGGTGCTGAATAGGGCATGATTGTATGTCCAGTGGGATTCTGTTTGTGGATTCTTTTTTTTTTGTGTTGTAATTCTTTATTACAATTTTGCAAGGGATTACATCTTGAAAGCAATAGCATCGGCCACACACTTACAATGGCCGGCTAAACAGTTTAACGAGAAACTTGCGTGACGTGTGCCTCTTAGGGGCTGAGAGAAGCATTTGTTGGTATGAGTAGGGGGGGAAGGGAGGGGGGATGAGGGGTCCCGTGTCCTGATAGGCGTGCCGGTGGTAGCGGGTCCAGTGTTGGCCGGATGCATGGAGCCCTATGGGCGGTGGTTTTGCTCATCGAGTTGGATTCCGTGTATGTACCTGGTGCCTTCTATATATCGGGCGTATCGGCTTGTGACTCTGGGGGGGATGCTCTTCCTGCTCCTGGGTCCTGCTACTGTACCTGGTGGGGGGGGGGGCAGGGCTCAGAAGGGGGGAACTATTGACCTCCTACAGCGGGTTCTCTTCTCAGAGTCTGTGCGGAGCGTTGGTGTAGTGCGTCCGTGTTGCTGCGGTGCCAGGGGGAGGGGTATGGGGGGAGTGAGGGAAGGGTGTGTTAGGTGAGCGGGGGCGGGGAGGGAGGAGACAGAAGCATGAGCTGTTTGTGGATTCTTGACTGGAGTCATGACCCACAGCACCTTGGTCTTTTGCAAAGAAAGGAGGTGTCATATCAGTTAAGAGTCATGACAAGAGATAGCACGACATTCATTTCCAATCTCTTCTGTGTCCTCCTTGACTCATACACATTCCTTACAGTGATAGATGTGCTATGACATAGTGTGACATATGCACAAGTAAGCATTGGAAATGGCTGACACCGAGCTACACATACAGCTGTGCTGTCCTCTGTGAGTCACTTACTATTTGTCATTCTGGTGAGTATCAATGCCATGCAGGTGATGAATTCTCACCAGTAAGGAGAGTCTGTTTGCAATTTAGTAGACACATGTCTCACATTCATCTATTGTGTCTACTAATGGCTACTAATGCCATTCCTGAACTGATATCTGTCTGATTTGACAACATGTAACAGGAGCAGGTGATGTGTGCAACTTCAGTCACACATATTTTGCATTGAGATTTGGAGTCAATATTGATCAATGTGCTCTGCCATGGGAAGGATAGTGAGTGGATATAAATGTGGGACTTTGTAGTATGCACATGGCAGTGCACAGTGTCCACTATGGTAACAGTTAACCATGGGTTATAGATATGAGTCAATCTTTCACTGTACAGGGCTACTGGGGGACTAACTACACTACAGGGCCTTGCGTCTTGTGGACAGTGTATTTAGAAGCATAATTTTACTAGTTACTGCATTTGTGAGGATGTTTGACACTATTTAATGCACACACAGGGCCTCATGTAGCATTTGTTGCCACTTGGCTGCAATGGATGTGAACTGGCTGAGCTGACCAGCATCCAAAGTGAAGTTGTTGATTTTGGCTTTCAGTTGACATACAGCACATCCACGGTTTGTTCACACTTGCAACATCACATGATAGTGACTAATACTACCACCAGCCCCCGTGCACCATAGTGCACGTGTGACAGCTTAGTGTTCTCACATTGCGTAATGCTTTAAGAGACACATACCAGCACCAATAATGCATCATCTATGCAATTCACTCCTTCTATTTGTAGTTCGGAATGCTGGACACATAGTAATTGGACATGCCTAATGTACATGTGATTCTGTATCGTCATTGCAACTCCCCTTGGAAGGCCCACTATTTGCACGCTGTCCCAGGGTCCCGGAACCAAGGTTATGTGTAAAAGTGTGAGTTAATCATTGGTGTTGGATGGGACAGGCCACCGCAAGGCCCATGGTAGACTTCCTTAACGTGGGGTGAATAAATGCTGCAGTTTGGTGTGGCTTGCTTTACTACAAACCAAAAAGGCCATGCAATATCATGCAGACAGACTTTGCATTGCCACATTGATGTGATTTGAGAAGCTGCTCCACCAGAGCATCATGAATAGTGATAGTCCATCAACAGAGTTCTCTTATACTTGTGTCCCACAGTGAAATAGGCGGTGCCGACATGAGTGACTTGTAGAATTGTGTTGCGCATAGGCAATGTAGTATGCTGCAAGTATGTAGGCCCACACCAACTACGTATGCACTGTCGAATTCAACCCAAGACTGATATGTCAACGTATTCCTACATAATTGACTGTCATGTGGTCTGTCATGTGCTTGAGCAGTACTTACCAACCAGTAGGACATTCCCATAGGTCCCATTCTGGAAACGCTCATTGATGGGGGAATGCCGGAAGATGAATGGGTCATGTGCACTACCTGGGTACTTGGAAAGGACATTGATGAAAAGGCCCAGATGATCCACAGTTCCCTGCACGTTCATTTAATAGAAGTGCTTCCTGTTGCGGTAGATATGGGATGATGCTGCTGGAGGCACAAGTTGTACATGTGTGCAGTCCATTGCCCCAACACGTGGGAATCCTGAAATGTAAGTAAGTAAGTAAGTAAAGTTTATTGTTTAGTTAATTAAAACCATAACAATTTTGCTACGTATGTCAACTATAATTTAAAAAAAACAGAAGTTTAAAATCAATTCGTCAAGCCAATAATTCAACAATGCAATATCTCACAATTAATAAAATCTTCAATTAACAATAATTGCTCTCTAAAATCCTGTAAAGTGGTATCTAAAACCTGTAAAACCACTGTTTAACTCGGGGATAGGCAGGAGAAAAACCTTCAGTTAGCAGGTAGCAAACTTACTTGCTTCATTTCTGGAAATAATTGTTTAAAATTAGTTGTAGGAGTCTCTAAGGCTCTTTTGTTGCTGGTTTTCAGCAGTCGTTGACCCTGGGCAGCACAAGTTTATTTGCTGCCCGGCATTTCTGACTGAAGACTGCGTTGGGTACCGTCCTTAAAATGATTAATCATACGGGTCAGTTGCTGCTGGCGTTGTTCCTTCTGTGAGTGAACCCACTCGTTGGGGTTTCAACCTCACAGTCTGCTCGTGTATGTGAAGGAACTTACCAGTTTGCAGTTCATCTGAGGATCCGAAGGATCAAGCCCTTTGATAATAGCAGACCAGCAGGATCGTATTCCTCTGTCCAAAAAGGCTTTCTTTAATAAAGTGACACGTGCTGGATGAAGTTTCTGGCAGATACATATCAGGTGGATAAGATCTTCTTTGTGATTGCCGCACAGGCGACACATTTTGTGACTCAGTGTTATTCCACCTCGGCGCATCTGAAAGAGAGGGAGATTTTCCAAAGCACAATGCCATTAGCTGTTTTTTTAAATGGACACAAAAGGTTAGATCTAAGTAAGCCACCGGTACAAGGACTTTATAGTTATTAAGTACCGTCCATGAGTGGGATCTCTGACTTAAAATGCTTTTGTCTATCAATAGAGAGTGGAATTTTGCAGCTTTGTTAAATGTTAACTTAAATGTTGGAAAGGGCAGATTTTTGTTCCATAGATCCAAAGTGCAAGTGGATTTAAGTGCATTGTGCAAAAAGTGCATATATGATGATTTATTCCCATTCTCCAATTCATACTACAGTGCCTAGTTCAGGCTAGAGTTCTCCGTGTTCTGTTTTATGCGATACCAAACCTTTATCGATGAGTGGAGTCTGCCCAAAGTCTCGTTCATTAGGCCAAAATCCAGACGTATTTGTGCCGGCGAAGCAGTTTGTGGGAGCTGTAAAACCTGCAATGGCATAAAAGGCTTGCTTGTTCTCATGTAGTTGCTGCACTGTATTGGAGAAGTAGAAGTACTGGGGCGTGAGGCTTATGATGGCATCCAGGATGGTGGGGAGGAACCTGGAGATGGATGCCTGGGATACTCCTGCCACTCTGGATGTGTTGGGTTGAAAAGTTCCAGATGCCAGCATGTGGAGTGCAGCCAGAAGCTTGATCTGCGGAGGTATGTTGGTGCAGCGCTGTGATGTTGGCTGCAGCCTTGGCACAATCTGGTGCAGGAGGCGGATAATGGACTCTCTTCTGAGCCTGTAATGGACAATGACCTCCTACTCCCTGAGGTCAATGAGGGTTATCCTCTGGCGGTATGTCCACTCCCTTCTCCTGCATTGCATCTGTGGTGGTCTCCTTGGTGCTTCTAGATGCAATAGCAGTAGATCCATGGCATAGTTGAACTTGCCGAATTTCTTTGGGCCTGTTCTGCTTTTCTATCAGTGTGCTAGCATCATTTTTAAAGACCAGCTTTTCCTTAGCAGTAAATAAATGCCGCTAGGAACTCGCGGCAGTCTTTGAAAAATAGCAGCGTTTCTGAAAATCTTTGTACATATGGCAGCGCCAGTTTTGCGAGTGGTTTTACGAGGGAACACCTACTTTGCATATCTTTTTGGGAAAATGCTGCTATCAGAACTGGCGTTTAAAAAATAGGTGCTAGCAGTGTAAAAGTGATGTTAAGGAGCTCTAGCGTCACTTTGTAAATATGGTGCTAAAAAAAAAAGCAGCAGCGTAAAAAAAGTGACATTGCGTGGCATAAACTCCTTGTAAATATGTCCCAGAGTGAAAACAAGGAGGTGACCTCAAGAAAAGGAAGGAGGCAGAAAGTGAATCAACAGTAGGTGATTGGGAAGCAGGGGAGGTGTAAGTGGCTGATGATAAGGGTGGAGACTCAGTATAGGCTAATTAGTGTGCTGAGGCAGAAACAGGGCTCTGTAACAGTACCAGGGATCTGTATCAGTACCAGGGGCCTGTAGAAGCACTTGGTTCTGTAGCAGTAACAGGAGCCTGCTAGGGTACTGATTTTCAGCTAATTGGACTGCGAAAGGTAGCTATACCAAACAAAGACCTGTGATCTGGTCTTAGAAGCTCCAGGCAGGGTAAGGGGCTCTAGTCTTTGAGTGAGGACTGCTAGCTGCTACCCATGCACCTTACATCCAGTTGGGGTAAAAGGATATTATTGAACATTTTAGGTCAGTGGTTCTTAAACTTTTGACTTCTGTAGACCCCCACTGAATCATTACTGGAATCAGGGACTCCAGCTGAGTCAATATTGGACACCTGCAACCCTCGGCCTAAACATATTCTATCATTTGAACCTCA
Source organism: Calotriton arnoldi (assembly GCA_963921515.1). Lineage (NCBI taxonomy): Eukaryota > Metazoa > Chordata > Amphibia > Caudata > Salamandridae > Calotriton > Calotriton arnoldi. The sequence goes on along the minus strand of CAWUFW010012967.1, from coordinate 264,396 downwards.
GAACAGTACACAAAAATACAGAAACAAGTTTATATCAAAGAAATCCAAAAATATTAAAATATTTTAATTCATTCACAATTAGATATCGAAAAATGAAAATTACAATAGGAATGTTAGAGTGTTTCTAAATTCAGTTTTCAATCTTAAAGTCCATGAGCTATGCTAAACTCTATATGTCACTTTGGGTTTTTTTGCCCTTAAAGCATGCTCTCTTTTTGTCGGCACTTTAATTGAGGTATCCCATCATCTATACTATATTGTATTTGCTGTACTTGTACTATCCCAGCAAATCAAGCTGGGATACCTACTTCATTTTTAGCCTCCAGTTTCAAAGTCCTTCACTTGTACAGAATGTTTAAACATTTTCACTTTTCAGTTTTGCTACATTAGAATTAATAGTATTTAATATTTTAAACAGGCGTGGACACCCGGAGTATGTTTTTGCAGATCACAGATTAAGAAACACTGAATTAAGTATTATTGCCTGAAATATTGACTGCCAAATACATTTTTTTAGAGAGAGCAGAGGGTGCTTTTTAGATTTACTTTAATCTACAGTCCTCTCCCACGCTTATCGATATTGTAATTGCAAGATTCGGTTTGCCTTTTTTTTTTAACGTTTTATTGACTTTTTCGAATAAACACTTTACAACTTCAAACATTATGTAGTCCTTTGCACACTGTGCAATCGACTCAAAAGAAAGGCACCTTACAACGGTCAAAAATTTATAGAAAGAAAGCAGAGAGTAAAAACAGAAAATGCATTGCCACAGGCATTATGGTAGTACAGTCAAACTTGCTAGGTTTGGCCACGTCAGCGCGGTAAGAGGCATGACAATATGTGCGACCCTACATAGTATTATCGAGAAGACTGGGTTTGCATTCTAAAGAGTTCGAAAGGGGTATTACAGCTTTAAACAATTTACAGTTCTGTAGATCTGATGCAAGAAATGGAGAAACCTGAAATAAAGTATTGAATCGACATGGGTTGTGTGGTGCGTGAAAGACTGTGGGACAGCCGTCATTGTGAGGTCGCATCAGCCAGAGACAGGGGCATTATGATGTAATTGCCCCATATTAAGGGAGAGGGCGTGTGGGAGACTTGACCAGTGCAAGTGTGAGCCAGTGTTAACTGGGGCTGAGGTAGAAGAAAAGTCGTCGACGAGGAACGTGAGTACTGATCGAAAACACATTTGAGGCGACTGTAGAAAAAGGAAACTTCTAAACAAGCCATAGCACATTTTTATTACTAATCTTTTCCTGTGACCACACAACAATGAAAAAGAAAGCTGTGCCTCGTTATCACCACGTGGTTAAAACATCTGAGACACCAGGTGTGCGGGCTAAAGCTGGGCGCACTGAAGGACTGCTGAACTGCTGAGTCACTCCCAGAGACCTGTGTCCGGGCTTCTCTCGTGACACATGTATGTAGTAGGTAGTTATTATAGGATTGAAGAAAGCAAGAGAAGTTTAAAGATGCATTTTTTTGCGATCAAGCATATTTCGTTATCAAATATTAGCGCTAAACAACCCGTCTCGCAATGGCGTTGGGCGCCTGCAATGCATTATTATAAAAGTGGTTCAAACATGAGGTAAAGAAGTCGTTAAAGTGCAAGAATGCCCATACCAACGGTCCACAAAAAAAAAACGAAGTCACGTGCTCTGGGAATAAGTTCCGTGTTATTGTGTTGATCTATGACATCTTGGAGTGCTGAGACTCAGTTCTGTCGCTTGGTTAAAATATTGTGGATGTCTTTATGATTTTGTAAACTAAATGTATTTATTTTATCAAGATACTACAGACATTGCACGGTTTAATGCATAGAATGACGCAGAGTAGTCCATTGGCTTGTAGCTCTTCAATACACCTATTAGGCTTTAAAATGATAACAATTCTGTGTGAAATGACTGTATCTGAGTGACTATCAATTTATGTGAGTTCATGGGTTTCTTGCCACAAAGTGTATACAGCACTGTCTGTTAGCAAAGTCAGAACACATTTTCAGCGTGGCAAATTGCTGGATTCTCGCAGGAATTGAAAGGGGTCGGACACCTCTGTCCTTCGTTGCGGCCTCGTTTAATCCGCCTTTGGCCAGTTGGCCTCTCTTCCAAATTGCACTCCCGGAGCTCTCGGGGAGTGGCACAGTCGTTTGACCCACAGTTATGATAGGTTTGTAAACGTGCATGGTTGTCAGAACAAGACCGATCAGGAAGGTAAGGTTGTACGTTTATTCAAGAGCAAGCTGGTAGTGCCATCTCACCACCAGTATTCCTTGTAACTGACACTGCCCGCTCCCTTCCATTCCCACATTCTAGAACCTGTGGCATCCCGTTTCCCATGCAACGGTAACCTGGATACCACATCTCCCCTCTTTATCCCGACTACATTAACTTAACAAATAATACAATAAATAAGCACTGTATCAAGTCTAAACGAAATAATAAATACTGTAGTGATAAATTCACTATTGTAAGACTGTTGCATAAAATATTAACATAAAGGTAGTTTTACAGCAATACCATGCAATGCAATATCAGCGTACACAACCCCATACCCTCTCTTTAATATACATCACTTTATGAAATCATTAAACTTCTTTGGCAGCACAACAGATCTACCTACTTGTGTCGACGTACTACAATTTCTTATTTCGGATATATTGGTAACTGAAGTGTGGGTGTCTCCGCTACTACCCCGGCTACCTTCTCCCAAGGTAGGTGCTGCTACTTCCTTGCTTTCATTTGCTACCTCCTTCCACATCCATTCCATAAAATTTGGAAAATCACTCTGCCGCCCTTTTTGCAAATTGCCAATCAAGAAATTTATTGCATCTGGCCATTCTGCTAAAATGCCATACCATTTTGTCATTCAACAAAGCAGATTTCATGTAAACCTCTATGACTTGCAATGGCTCTGAAAACTTGCAACATCCCTTCTTAATTTTGTGGCCCAATTTTACTCTCACCCAATCGCCAGGTGCTGAATACACTTCTTTTTACACCATGCTTCTTGTCATAGTATGTTTTGTTCAATTTCTGCATTTTCATCAGATTGCTTTTCACCACAAAAGGAGGCCATTCGCTACAAATGTTCATATTCTTCCAGGCCTTGTTGTCCTTTGTAAACAGTTCTCTTCCTCTAAGAATTCTAAACGGACTGTATCCTGTTCCAGTGGGTGTTATCCTATAAGCCAGACTGTGCTATACAATTCCTTCATCTGATCTCTACCAGCATTAATAGCTGCCTGCGCACTGCTTATTACCACTCTGTTGAAGCGTTCTACAACGCCATTCTCAGCTGGATGGTAGACCAGGGTTTTCTTCCCAATGATACCATTCCTGCTTAAGAAATTTGTGTACGTTTTAGAAATAAATTGTGGCCCATTATCTCTTAGAATGGACTTTGGAATACCTTCTCTTAAAAAAAATTCTTGAGAAAGGAAGCTATGGCATTGGCATCAACTCCATTCGATACTTTAGTCTCAGGCCACTTAGAATGGGCCACAATGAAATGTTTAGATACACCTCAATCATCTAGAATGGGTCCCAAAATGTCTATGCTCAGATCCTCCCACTGATGCTCCGGGCACCTCTTGTCACCCAAAGACGGCCTTAACATGAATTGTGCTTTGTCCGAATCGGCGCATAGCAGGCATTTTTTTACAAATCTTTCTGTATCTACATCTATGCCTGGTCACCAATAAATTGATCTCACTCTTTGTCAATCCCAAGATGTCCTTCATGTTTTATGTCTAAAAGTCTCAATCTCAACTCCTTTGGAAGTACCATCCTGTTCCCCCTGAAAACATAACCTGCATCGCCAAGGGACAATTCATCTTTAATTTCCCACAAGCTTTTGCATTCACCCTGTAATTTCTACTTATCAGACCAACCCTTGATAATGAATTGTTTCACCAGACTCAATATTTCATCCTCAAAATATTTTGTTTCCCATTCCTCCTTGAGTATGTCACCATTACCATCCTCAATAATTACCACACTAAAATCCTCCCATTCATCTTTTCTCGCTTCCTTCGAAGGCAACAGAGAGGGGATCAAAAAATTTGCCACTTTGTTCCTTTTCGCAGGCAGGTATTCTACACTGTACACAAAATCCAGAAATCTCAAAGTAATTCTTGCAATACATGGGGTAGCCCAGACAATAGCATTGGAGGTTATAGCCTTCACCAGCGGTTTATGGTCTGTGTGCAGTGTGAACCGTGATCCCCATACATACTGCCTGAATTTTTCCTTTGCCCAGACTGCAGCTGACATTTCCTTTTCGATCACTGAGAACTTTTCCTCCCTGTCGGCAGTGAACGAGAGGCATACGCCACTGTGTGTTCTTCTCCTGTTCCTGCCACTTGGGTTAATCCCGCCCCAGGCCCTTCCCACTAGCAGCTGTGGTGACAATGCTGTATGCTCCCTCATCAAAACCTTGCAAAGGAACAGCTGTGCTTATCTCGTGCTTTATCCTTTCAAAATCAGTGTGTAGTTCTTCATTCCACACAAACTCTTGTTTCATTTTTGACAACTGTCTAAGACCATGTCATTTCATAGCGAAGTTTTGTAAACATTTTGAATAAAATTCCAAAAGCCCTAGGAAGGACCTGACTTCCTCTTTGGAGGTTGGAGCCGGGGCATTACTAACAGCCTAAATTATGTCCTATCTGTGCGAAATACCCTCACCTCTCACTTTATGACCTAAATATGTAATTGATCTCAATGCAAATCTGCATTTCTTCAATTCTGCAGTCAGACCTATGTGGGCTAATTTCTCCAACACAATGCTTAACCTTGAATCATGCTCTTGTTTATCTCGGCCCATTACCAATATATCGTCATAGAAGTACATCACCCCTTTGACACCTTTAAACATTTTGTGCATTAGGCGCAGAAATACCGCAGCCGCTGTCGCAAGGCCAAACAGCATGTGTATAAATGTATAGCATCCGAAAGGGGTGATGAACACCGTAAGATCCCTGCTAGATGGATGCAGTTAGACCTGGTGATAATCCGACGTTAAATCTGTTTTCGAAAGCCATTTTATCCCCTTGGATTGTCACAAAAGTGAATCAATTCTAGTTAAGGGAAACTTGTCAATTACAGTGTTTTTATTCAAATCCCTGAGGTCAATGCATAACTGTAAACAGCCCTCAGATTTCTGGGCTATGACCAAGGGAGCCAACCACTCTGCACTTCCTACAGGTTCAATTATTCCTTTACTCTATTAGGCATCTAACTCTTCCATGACACTCTCCCTCATAACCATTGGTATGTTCCTTACTTTATGGCAGATTGGTACTGCACCCTCCTTTAATACAATTTTCCCACTTTCCTGGAAAATACAGACAGAAATGGTTTCTTCATGTCTTCCTCCATTGACACTGTTGGTTCACTGAGAAGCATTACTTGGTCTTTCCTATTGGAGTCAAGAGTAATACCTAACGCCCCTGATCCACCCACCCAAGTGCGGATGGTCCTTTTTCACTACATACAATCTCCCTTGGGCTATCCTGTTTTTAAATTCAAACTGGACTTCTATGAATCCAACCTTAGGGATATTTTCTCCTGTAAAAGTAACTGAGTGTACCTTTGTCGGGTTCAAATGGCCACCTAAAACTGCTGTGAACTTGTCCTCCCACACAGACGTTTGCACTATTGTATATGGTGACCCAGAGTCAGGTACGATTTGTATCTGTACCCCTCTAATATTTATATCACACATAGGTTTCTTCTTGGAGTTACCATTCACATCTAAAACAGCATCTTCAATACTTAGGACCCCCCATCTTTTATTTTTTTTATTTAAAAAGGTTTTATGTAGTGCGAACATGACCACAGGGTTTACCAGAGTGCTTTACAATTTAGCAATTGCGAAAGATATAAGAGGAAGTAACAGAAAACCAACAGGACAACATACAATCATCACAGTCTCATAGAAACTAGTGTGTTCTCGAGAGCCTTGAAAGCTAGGGTTCTAAGGCAGAAGTTTCTTCATCAATATCGCTTTAACTTGCGTTTTGAAAAAGGTAATAGCAGGATTCAGTCTATAGCGTAAACATGACCACAGGGGGTATCAGAGCGCTTTACAATTTAGCAATGGTGAAAGGTATAAGAGGAAGTAACAGAAAACCAACAGATCAACATACAATCATCACAGTCTCATAGAAACTAGTATGTCCTCGAGAGCCTTGGAAGCTAGGGTTCTAAGGCAGACGTTTCTTCATCAATATTGCTTTAACTTCCTTTTTGAAAAAGGCAATAGAGGGCTTCAGTCTGACCTCAGGGGGCAGGAAGTTCCATATTCTCGGGCGATACCCGAGAAGGCTCGATTGTAAGTTTTCTTTTTATGGAATTTCTGTGGTTTGAGCAGTAAGGTGCTGGCACTTCTAGAGGATCTAGAGCCCCCATCACTCAAGGAATCATTCTCCCCTTCTGTGTCATCCTCATTTTCCATTACGCATTTAACAGTATTCCTGTCCCCTTTCTTATTCTTCTTTCTGCAAACCTTGACAAAATGGCCCATGATTCCGCAGTAAGCACACTTTGATTTAATCACAGGACTTTTTTTATACCTGGCCATATGGCCCTTATTCCCACACCTAAAACACACAGGATGTTTGTCCACTGCTTCTGTTGAACTTTTAGAAGACTTCTTCTACCCAGGACCCTTGCCACTTCTTTTCTCCATTTTCTTCTCAACATCCTTAACCCCTTCTATGCCGAGGACGTAACGGTTACGTCCTTGGCTGTGGCGCCGGTGTGCTGAGGACGTAACCGTTACATCCTCTGCACACCAGCCAAAAATCTCTCTGCTGTAAACAACAGAGAGAGTTCCTTTTTAGTTTTTCAGCCACGGGAGCTGGGGAAGAGCTCCCCCAACCTCCTGAGGCATTTTTTTTTTCTCAATGTAATGACAATCGTGCGCATGGTGTGCTGGCTTCATTACATTGAAAGTGAAACTGAAATGAGCTGATTGACTCATTTCAGTTTTACTGCTTTGGTGCTCGTGAGGCTATCTCAGCCCCCCCAAACACCGAAACACACAGGAGAGGTATTGTTGGAAAGGGGGGAATCTCTCCTTTACAATGGTACCCTTCCCTCGTGGACCCCTGTTTGGGGATTGCCACAAGAGGGCGATCCCCAAGCAGGGATTCCCCACTAGATGCCTGGGAGGGTGGAGCAGCCCCTTGGGCGAAGGCCTTTGCTCCCCTCAACTTTTTGGAGCATATTTAGTCTTTCTGGCCCCTCTGGGAAGAGATGGGGGCTATAGCCCCCGATCTTCCCTGTGGGGGGGGGGCTGAAAGTCCACTAGGAACCAGGGATTGCATTTTTATGTATATTTAGAGGTGGGCGGCTTGCCAGAATGGGCATGCCAATGCCCCCACTCCCAGAAAAAAGTAGCCACAGTGTTTCTGCTCCCCTGGGGGGGCAGTTGGGGTCAATAGCCTCTGATCTGCCCCCCGAGGGGCAGAAAGCCCACTAATCACCAGAGAGTATTTCTTTTAGCCAGAGTAGGTGTGGGAGCTGTCCACAATGCTCCCACCCCACTTAAAAACAAAATGGGCACAGTCTTTCTGCCCACCTGGGGGGCATATGGGGGCAATAGCCCAAGATCTGCACCCCAGCAGGGCAGAAAGTCTGATAGGCATCAGGGACATTTTTGTTTGAATGTTAGAGGTGGGGCTTCCCAGAATGGGCATGCTAATACCCCCCCAGAAAATAGGTATACTCTTTCTGCCCTCCTGGAGGTCAGAAACTCAATTAGGCACCAGAGATATGTTTATGGGCAGGTCAGGAAGCACCCCCTTAGGCAAGGGTCACTCCCCTTTTTTTGTGCACACATTTTGGCCGTTTCTATTTTTAGGCTCATTTGCTCCCAAGGGGGACAGAAAACCACTAGACACTAGCGAAAGTTTCTGTGTGTGTGTGAACTGGAGTTCGGCTGACAGTCTGTGTGTACTGGCGTTTGAGTGGCTGTGTGTGAACTTGCATTTTCCTGGCAGTGTGCGTGGACTAGCGCTGCTTGGCTGGCAGTGTGCGTGGACTGACGCTTGGCTAGAGGTCTGCGTGGATGGCACATGTCTGGAGCTGTACGTGGAATGTCGCTTGGCTGACGGTGTGCATGGACTGTTGCTTGGCTGGTGATGTGCGTGGATGTCACTTGGCTGGCGGTTTGCACGGATGGCACTTGGCTGATGGTGTGGATTGCGTTGATCCTTCAGCATTTTATTACCCAAAATCTGCTGCAAACCTCAAATTTAGCTAAAAGGTCCTACTTTCCTCACATTTCTTGTGGAAAGGTTGTGGGATCACCACGCCGGCACACATTTCCCACCACCCGGTGTTCCCCTTGGTCTCCTGATAAACCTGATAGCTCACTTGTGCGGGTGCCCACAGCAGAGAACCTAAAAACATATAAAATTAAAAACTGAGGGTGAACCAAAGTGGGTCCAAAAGTCAGTTTTTTCTTTTAAGTTTTTAGGCTGACCCTGCTTTCGTCACCAACACAAGTGAGGTATCATTTTTATCAGGAAACTTAGCTGAATGCTGGGTGGTGGGAAATTTGTGCTGGCACAGGGATCTCACAACCTTCTCACTCAGAAATGTGAGGAAAATGTGGCCTTTTAGCCATATTTGAGGTTTGCATGGGATTCTGGGTAAGAAAACATTGGGTGATCCATGCAAGCCACACTTCCCTGGAGTCCCCTCGGTGTCTAGTTTTTCGGAATGTCTGGATTTGCTAGGTTTTCCTGGATGGCCGCCAACCCCGGAACCAAAAATGCAGGAGCCCCCTATCTGTCACAAAACCTGTTTTTGCAAGGGGGGCACCTGCGTTTTTGGCTCGGGGCCATCTAGGGAAACCTACCACACCAAGACATTTTTTTACCCAGACTCCCCTGCAAGCCTCAATTTTAGCTAAACAAAATTACGTTATCCTCACATTTCTGTGTCAGAAAGTAGTTGAATCACCGGGCCTACACAAATTTCCTACCACCCAGCGTTACCCCAGGTCTCCCGATCAAAATGCTATCTCACTTGTGTGGGTGGGCTAAGTGCTCGCCACAAGGAAGGGCCCAAACCATATTATGGAGGCATCTAAATTATCGATCACAAAAGACCTGATTTTGCAAGGGGTCACCTGCATTTTTGGTCCTGGGCTTAGAACTTGCTGTGCTATCCTCTCAATCTCTATGTTTTTCACCCTTCTCCGTTGCAAGCCCTTGGCCCACCCACACAACTAAGGTATCATTTTACTCCTGAGTTCGAGGGGAATGCTGGGTGGTAGGAAATTGTGCAGGCACGGTGATCCCACAAAGAAATGTGAGGAAAATGTAATTTCTTTAGCAAAATTTGAGGTTTGCAGGTGATTCTGGGTAACAAAACTTCAGGGAATCCATGCAAGCTATACCTCCCTGGGCTCCCCCAGGTGTCTAATTTTCAGAAATGTTTGGGTTTGATATGTTTCCCTAGATGGACGCCGAGTCCGGGATCAAAAACGCTGGTGACCCCTTTGCAAAACCAGGCCGTTTTGTGATCAATAATTTTGATGCCTCCACAATACATTTTGGGCCCTTCCCTGACATGACAATTGGCCCACCCACACAAGTGAGGTAGCATTTTTATCGAGAGACCTAGGGGAATGCTGGGTGGTAGGAAATTTGTGTCGTTGCGGTGCTCCCACAACTTTCCCACACAGAAATGTGAGGAAAATTTGATTTCTTTGGCTAAATTTGAGGTTTGCAAGGGATTCTGGTTAAGAAAATTTTGGGGGTTCACGCAAGCCATACTTCCCTGGACTTCACGGGGTGTTTAGTTTTCAGAAATATCTGGGTTTTGTAGGTTTATCTACATGGCCTCTGAGCCCGGGAAAAAAAACACAGGTTACCCCTTGTAAAACCAGGTTGTTTTGTGATAGCTCATTTTGGTGTCTCCACAATACGCTTTGAGCCATTTCCTGTCATGGCACTAGGCCTACCCACACAAGTGAGGTACCATTTTTATTGGGAGACTTGGGGAAATGACCGATGCATGGGTTTGTGGCTCCCCGCAGATTCCAGAACTTTCCATCACAGAAGTGTGAGGAAAATGTGTTTTTTTGACAAAGTTTGAGGTTTGCGAGGGATTCTGGGTAACAGAACATGGTGAAAGCCGCAAAAGTCACCCCATCCAGGATTCTCCTGGGTGTCTAGTTTTCAAAAATGTGCCAGTTTGCTAGGTTTCCCTAGGTGCTGGCTGTGCTAGGGCCCATAATCCACAGCTAGGCATGTTGCAAAAAAAGGGTCAGTTTTCAGTGGAAAATTGTGATGTGTCCACTTTAAGTTTTGGGCCGTTTCCTGTTGCGGACACTAGGCCTACCCACACAAGTGAGGAACCATTTTTATCAAGAGACTTGGGGAAACACAGTGGGTGGGAGGCCTGGCAGCAAAAATTACGCCTGGGCAGAGTTCGCAGAGCTTTTCTCTGCAGAACGCCGCAAAGTGCCAGAAAAACTCCGCCGTGCTCTGCGAAGTTCTGCCAGTCTGTTAAGTTGCGCTGTTCGCACTGATTTTTAGCATCAGGAGTTTGTCTCGCTCTGTAAAATCAGCGCGAATGTCACTACATGTCATGCCAGAGGGCGCTGCTGCTTTCTGTCACTCGAATAGACATTCTACTCGAGCGGCAGCTTCCTCAACGCGAATGGCAGATTTCTCAACACGAGCGGTCGCGACCTGCCGCGACTGCCCGCGATCAAAAATCTCACCAGGAGGAGGTCTAGTGCGTTATTTTTTCTTGCAAGCGATCGTCAACTTGAGAAAAAAAACTCTTCATCAGTTCGCTGAGTTTTTCGGAACTCCGCACAGAGCATGGAGCGCGGAGTGGGCAAAACCCTGTGAACTCCGCCGGCGGAGTGGAATTCTTCACCCACCCCTAGTTAAAATTAGACACTTTGCACACTGACTCCCCATCACTACTGCTTTTCAAAGCAGCTTTGGCACACCTTTTAGATATTTCAGCTTTCTTGACAATGGCAATTATTTCATTCAATGGAGAATCACCACATACACCCAGTTTTTCTTGGATAGAGCATTATCTGAATGCATCACTAACTGGTCTCTTGTGAGATCGTCTTTAAGGGTACCAATTTTAAAAGCGATTGCTAATTTCTTGAGTGGAGCTACATAGTCTTCCACTGACTGTCATAACCTGTTTCCTTTGAAAAAATGTGTACCTATCAATTGCCACACGAACAGTTGGTTGGTAGTGAATATCTAAGTCTTCTATGGTATTAGTAAAAACATCTGCACTGTCTGTAAGTCTTGTTTTTTCTAAGCCTGGGCGGAGTTCGCGGAGTTCCGCGTACGCGAGCAGCGGAGTACATTAGAAAAATGCCGTTCGCGGTGATTTTCAGTGCCAGGTGCTCGTCCGCACTGTGCAATCATCGCGAACGGCAGCATCCACAGCGCAAGCGGGCACTGCGTCTTTTTTGCCGCTCGAGTAGATTTTTACTCGAGCGGCAGCTTTCTCAACGCGAACGGATGGTTTCTCAACGCGGGTGGTCGTGAGCATACGTGACCACTTGTAATGAGAAATCTGACCGCCCGCGTTGAGAAATCTCGCCGGGAGGTTGATTTTCCATGCTCACGCTCGCCAACTTGATGTTGACGATCGCGAATGAAGAAAAATCTTGCCGGGAGGTGGATTTTCCTCGCTCGCACTCGCCAACTTGACGCAGCGTGGAGTTTTCCGTAACTCCGCGAGCTCCGCGTAACGCGTAGTGCAGAAAACTCCGCAAACTCCGCGAGAGCGGAGCGAAGTTCACCGTCCAGACTTTTTTTCCATTTGACTGTATACACGTAAACCTGCAGGACCAAGTCTATGTAACAGAATCTTTTTCATCCTGGAAGAAATAAACTCCTCATCATTTTGCTCCCGGGGCGCCAAGGTGTAGTTAATAAAGTTTTCCTTCCAGTCTGGCCACTTTAATAAAGAGTCACAAGGTCATGTCAGAAAGAGCACTGGTGGAGTAATTCCGCAATTCTGTGGTACTCATATTTAAATTTGGAAGTACAATTATACCACTGCTTAACACTATATTATTAGTGCATAATAGATGTGAGAATCACAGTGGAAGCACAATGTGTAGAACTTGCACTACCAGAATGTCACTTCAATGTGTTATTGTACCTAAAATATGTCACACATTGTCAATAAATGCACTGTAAATACCCCCAAAATTCCAACATTATGTAAGCACTAGAAGATGGGTTGCGGATCACCATGAATCGCACTACAAATGACCTGTGCTTCCTAAACATTACCTAATTATACGTACAATAATAGTCAAATAGGTGTGCATATCACTGTGATGGGTACCAACTTTGAAGAGGAACAACGCACACCATAAGACGGAACCACCAAATGAGCACATAGCCCCAATGCCCTTGCACTTTGAGCATACAACTCTGATGCACTTGCAGTGCTGTGCTTTGCACTCAAGATGGCGTCTATGCTGACGTGAACGTGCGTCCGTAGTGTTGACGAATGCAGCCTTCAGTCGGAGCCACTACCCAGATACAGCGTTGCTAAGGAGGCTGTGAGCACAAGTTGCCCCCCCCCCGTCAGGGAGATGAGTCTGCAATCACTACCTTCCAGCATGGTGTAAGAAAAAGGCACCTCTATCCGATGTAGAAAAAAACCACACTGCCTCACTGCCACATCTGGTGCAGTATCCAAGACACCTGGGTATATCTGGAGCAGACTCAGAGACATGAGGTCTGAGTAAGGCATGGTTAGACTGCCATAGTTTGAATATGGTGCTAACAGATACTTTGGCCTTGTGGCATAGTGCAGCTTCCCATTGCTCATCGGACTGTTCCCATTCTAGATATTCTTGCCACTTCACCCTTATGCTACCCAGATTTACTGGAACACTTTCCCTGACCACTCCAACTATTTTCTGCTGCCGGCCAATCCCAGGAATTCTTGGAACGTTCCATGAGCAGGAGGGTTGAGCATTTTGCTCCATCTTAACCGTGATGCATGGGTCATAGATGGTCTTGGGTGACTTTCCTGAAGGAAAGCAGCCAGTTATTGGTATATACATCACCAACAAACATCACACTTGCAAGCAACCAGGTCGCTGTTTGGGTTCCTTTACCACCTCTATAAAACAGACTACACAGCGGGAGTCACATGGCATATGGTTCCTTTGAAATCGTTTTCTTAAGACATCTGTTCCAGAGATTAAAAGCTACTCAATGCGAGGACTCTTGGATCCTTGTTTGTTCTCCCTCAGAGGTTCGCAGACCTGGGAATAGATTCTTCAATCCTGCATGGACACAGAAGACCCAACAAAGGCCAATGAGCCTTTCAGTGTTTGCAGGCACATATTTAAGACTAATACACACACACTTACCTCAGACTGGGCTGAGGATGGGAACTAGAGGCACGGGGCCAAAGGGCAAGCCAGCCTCCAATCTTATATGCAAACACAAAAAGGGCTGCCCCTCACGTGGGTTCCTACAGTTTCCTACAGAATTATGCTGAGATGCAACACCAGTGGGGGCATCTCATAAAAGTTTCGGACTGGCCTACACACCGCCCGGTGTCATGCTTCATCATAGGCTGTCCTCGCCCTCTAAAACTTCGTTTGATAGAGGGCGGGCATACCTGGAGACAGGGATGCACTTCTACAACTAAGTGATGGCCGTGTGAAAGTGAAGGTGGTTTAAAACCATCACACCTGTCACTCAACAGTGTTTTATTCAGGGAACAGATGTATGGTATTAAAATAGGTGTACGGTGATCTGGGACATTATTCTCCCTTCACCGTATTAAGTGTGGTCAACATGTTTCTGCGTCAGTGTCCCCGTAGGGTACGTCGCATTCGTCAGGACAAATGGGTTTTATCCTTTTGCCTCTAATGCAAAAAGGAGCTGCTAATCTGGGGACGGGGATAAAGATAAATAAAATACAATCGCCCGTTTGGTGTAGTACCACTGTGACAGATTCCTGAAATACTATCCTCTATACTCCATGGGAGGCGAGGTGGGAGGGCCTACTTGTGACTTTTGTCTGACTTCAGCGCTCCCATCGGTTCTCTCTACAGGCGTCCTCTCGGTCTCCCCGTCGGGGAGCGCTGAAGTCAGACAAAAGTCACAAGTAGGCCCTCCCACCCTCGCCCTCCCATGGAGTATAGAGGATAGTATTTCAGGAATCTGTCACAGTGGTACTACACCAAACGGGCGATTGTATTTTATTTATCTTTTATCCCCGTCCCCAGATTAGCAGCTCCTTTTTGCATTAGAGGCAAAAAGGATAAAACCCATTTGGTCCTGACGAATGCGACGTACCCTACGGGGACACTGACGCAGAAACATGTTGTTCACACTTAATACGGTGAAGGGAGAATAATGTCCCAGATCACCGTACACCTATTTTAATACCATACATCTGTTCCCTGAATAAAACACTGTTGAGTGACAGGTGTGATGGTTTTTAAACCACCTTTCACTTTCACACGGCCATCACTTAGTTGTAGAAGTGCATCCCTGTCTCCAGGTGTATGCCCGCCCTCTATCAAACGAAGTTTTTAGAGGGCGAGGACAGCCTATGATGAAGCATGACACCGGGCGGTGTGTGAGGCCAGTCCGAAACTTTTTATGAGATGCCCCCACTGGTGTTGCATCTCAGCATAATTCTGTAGGAAACTGTAGGAACCCACGTGAGGGGCAGCCCTTTTTGTGTTTGCACATATTTAAGACTCGCAAAACCCTGAAATGTTTTTAAAAAATAATGACAAAAGGGTGAGATCCTCTATTTATGGGTGTGGAGGCATAAGGCTTGGTTGAAAGTTTTGTGCAGCAGGTGTTGGCTGCCCAAAGGGACTTGGGCACAAGGTCTTGTTGAAGGTCAGGCATTGTGAGTAACCTGCAAGGCCAGATGCCATGCAAAGCCTGGTTTGGCCGCCAGTGCATGTTGAAAGTTGGATGGAGTATATCATACTCTATAATGCCACTGTACTACAAAATAAATGGTGGGTGGGAGAAAGAATCTCACTTGGCCAATAAGAGGGCCCTATTCTTTAAAATTTTTGATAACATGTTAGTCCTGCGGGACAAGCTATCGACATATACCTATCTTTTTGACCCTTTAGGCTCACCCTGAGCTCCACTTTAAATGCAACCTTTTTAAAAACGCCTAAACTGATTTACACCAAATAACGAAAAGCTTTCTGAATAAAGTTCCAATTTTCTGCCAAATTTGCTGTAATTCTGTTATTACAGCAAATAACGAAAAGCTTTCTGAATAAAGTTCCAATTTTCTGCCAAATTTGCTGTAATTCTGTTAAGCTGTTTTTTTTCTGTTTCAGAGAGCAAAGTTTTCTATGGGCATTGACATGGGAATTCAATATTTTGGGGCCCCCCTTTTTTCTTGGCTTCTGCTTGATAGATTGGTGCAAAGCTTTTTAGGAATGAGCTGAGGTGAATTGTGAATGTTTTGTGGGAAGGTTATTGTTTATTAGCCAAAGAGCGCCAAAGTTATTAGCAAAACAAAAAATGCGTCAGGTAGTTTTGCTGCCAAATAAACTGTACTTCACTACACTAGCACTTATAGTGTGCATGCCTTTCATTTATATTGAGAGGGGAAGTTGTTTTGCTATATTTTCGGGTCTCACATCCGAGCAGACACCACCACATTCAGTAGCTAAAGGAGGCTGTGAGGAAAAACTTCGGATAGCAGCAATGACAACTCCATCTGGGATAAGATATCTATCTACCTGTCTGTCTGCCTGTCTGTCTGTCTGTCTGTCAATCGCCAGTAGTTAGTTATAGTTAGGACCATGTTTCCATATGAAAAGCGTCTTTGGACATGCCTATATATATATTTTTTTTTTCACAACAAATTTTATTGTCAACAGCCGGGACAAGCCTGGCATGGCCAGGTTACGCAATAATTCAATATACATAATAGCAATAGTGATGTTGACTTTTTTGATTCCAATAAAACAATTGAGAATCTAATACAATTAAACATATTGTTCTAACGGTGAACTGGAGTGTCATATATCGAAAACATAATACAGTACATGCCAAGTTTAGTCGCCCTGATCGGAATGCGATGTATTTACAACCATGTTTATCCCACATCGTGCCCATCATATCAATTGCTAAACTATTGAAACAGTTGAAATTGGCTCCAAATATAGTCCTCGATACTCTGCCCATCTTTTCCAAATCTTGGAGTGTTTCTGGGGGCATCCTCTTGCTTTAAATATAGGTAATTCCAACCCCATTCAAAAATCAAGGCCCTTCTTCCACACCCCAACTAGTGGCAGGGAGGTATCCTTTCATGCTTTAGCTATGTCCCGTTTTGCTAGTGTAAGGCCCAAGAGAAGTAAGTGACGTTTATATATGTTGCCCCCGATACCATTGGTGATGTGGAGCAGGGCCAACCGTGGTGAATGGGGAAGTCCCACCCCAAGACCTCCGACAGACATGTAATGACACCCCGCTAGAACATAGAGCCTGGCATCACAGGCAGAGCGGCGATGCAATTAGCCCAGCGCGCCAGAGCCGATATCTAGTGTAGTAGGCACTGTGAAGGTATTTGAATTGTATAAGTCGTAGGCGTGTCGCAATGGCCGCACCGCGTGGGGACTCCAGTGCTTCAGCCCAATCGCCGTCATCCAGGGGACCCAAATCTACTTGCCAAGCCTCCAGCGTGTTTTTAAGTGTAGTGGGGCTATTTGTTACGAGTGTGCGATATATCTTGGTGATCTTATGCTCTCCGAGTTCCCCCATAAACACATTAGACTCGATAGGGCTAAAGTCTGGTATGGCTACCTGATGTGTGAGGTATGGAGAGAAGGCATGGCGAAACTGGAGATATTTATAGTATAGCGATCGGGGCATCTCATATTCTTGTTGTAGTGCCTGGAAGGACTTCAGGATCTGACCCTGGAGAACATTGCCGACTGTAGATATACCTATAGCCTCCCAGCCAGAAAAGCCAGTCAAACCTGTCAGTTGGGGAAGAAGACCATTGTGCCAAACGGGGGCCTCTTTTATTAGTCTGCCCCACCACCCCATTTGATGCAGCATTTGTTTCCAGATCTTGAATATCGTGGCAGTAGCTGACTGTAGTACTTTTAGGGTCGGGCCTGCATAGAGAATCGTGTGTAATGACGTATCACCCATCAGCCAGCGTTCAACTGCATACACGGGATCGCATCTATCTCCATACCATCAGTCATTCAGGATAAGAAGATGCGAGGCAGCGTAATATGCCTGCGCATCGGGCGTCGTCCAGGCCTGCACAATACGTAGACTGGAAGCATGTTTTCAGTGCTACTCGGGCTGAGCCTCCACCCCAGAGAAAGCGTTGAAGGGTTGCATTTATTTGCCGAAACCAGATAGGTGGTATCAGGTACGGGTGGTTTTGGAGTTGGTATAATAGACGGGGTAGGGAAACCATTTGAAGATGGCACATCTGCCAAATAGGGAAAGCGGTAAGTTTGACCAAGAGCGGGTCTGCTCCTTAATCTATACCCACAGCGGGCCAGATTCCTTTCCCAGTACACAGGTTGGAACTCCGCTAGGAAAACTCCCAAATATTTAAACCCGTCGTGCACCACCAGGCCGCAAGGGGTTCCATGGCCAGAGCGAAAAGATATGGAGAAGGGGAACAACCCTGGCAGGTACCCTGCCCTATAGGGAAGGTTGGTGATATAGAGTCCGCGACACGGACCAAGGCGGTAATATCGGTATATAGAAGTTGGATAAACTCAAGGAGGCGGGGGCCAAAATTTAATCGACTCAGGAGCGTAAAAAGGTAGGTCCAGCTAAGAGAGTCGAATGCCCTGTCCATGTCGGCCAGTAGGAGTGCGGCTGGCTCTTCGAGGCGGTGTACTGACGCAATGGCATTATGTGCACGGCGAATATTGGGTCGTGTGGCACGGCCAGGCATGAAGCCTGCCTGGTCAGGGTGAACTAGATCTGCAATATAGGGTACTATGCGTTAGGCTGTGACCATAGCCAGAAGTTTGGCCTCTACGTTAAGGAGTGATATAGGGCGGTACAAGGCGTGATGTTCGGGGGGTCGGCCCGGTTTGAGGAACACTATTTCTGCATGACACCAGTCCCCTGGAAGGCACTGCTCTTCCAGAGTGGCATTGAGTGCTGCTAGATAAGGGATCGCCAATAAAGATTGATATTTTTTGTGGAATTCGCACAGGAAGCACCCCTCCCGGGCGAATCTCAGAGAGTACCCTCTGGAGTTCCTCCTCTGTTAACGGAGTATCAAACTCTTCTCTGACTGAGTTTGTCAGGGCACGTGGAGGCATGTCATCTAGAAATTTATCAAAAGACACACAATTGATGGACGGAATGCAGAACAAATCAAAACATTCACCCCCAGTCAAGAGATCTGGGTTAAATCCATCATTCTTTTGCTCACCATGCCACCCCAGTTTAGACCTGGCCATATGCAAATCAGCCTTGACCCTGTGCCTCATGGGAACAGTCCAGCCTGAACTGCCAAGCCAGGTCCTCCCTGGACCGGAAACAAGCATCCTAGGACCGGTTTCGGGGTTTCACCCTCTTCAGCCAGGATAGCTTGATTCCAGTGGCACAGTGAGCCCAGGACCCACGTCTGGGCATACCTGGCGCACTTAGGGCGAGAAAGCAAAAGACACACAATTGATGGACGGAATGCAGAACAAATCAAAACATTCACACCCAGTCAAGAGATCTGGGTTAAATCCATCATTCTTTTGCTCACCATGCCACCCCAGTTTAGACCTGGCCATATGCAAATCAGCCTTGACCCTGTGCCTCATGGGAACAGTCCAGCCCGAACTGCCAAGCCAGGTCCTCCCTGGACCGGAAACAAGCATCCTAGGACCGGTTTCGGGGTTTCACCCCTCTTCAGCCAGGATAGCTTGATTCCAGTGGCACAGTGAGCCCAGGACCCACGTCTGGGCATACCTGGCGCACTTAGGGCGAGAAAGCAAAAGACACACAATAGGGTAACCATCTTGAAGATGGCACATCTGCCAAATAGGGAAAGCGGTAAGTTTGACCAAGAGCGGGTCTGCTCCTTAATCTATACCCACAGCGGGCCAGATTCCTTTCCCAGTACACAAGTTGGAACTCCGCTAGGAAAACTCCCAAATATTTAAACCCGTCGTGCACCACCAGGCCGCAAGGGGTTCCATGGCCAGAGCGAAAAGATATGGAGAAGGGGAACAACCCTGGCAGGTACCCTGCCCTATAGGGAAGGTTGGTGATATAGAGTCCGCGACACGGACCAAGGCGGTAATATCGGTATATAGAAGTTGGATAAACTCAAGGAGGCGGGGGCCAAAATTTAATCGACTCAGGAGCGTAAAAAGGTAGGTCCAGCTAAGAGAGTCAAATGCCCTGTCCATGTCGGCCAGTAGGAGTGCGGCTGGCTCTTCGAGGCGGTGTACTGACGCAATGGCATTATGTGCACGGCGAATATTGGGTCGTGTGGCACGGCCAGGCATGAAGCCTGCCAGGTCAGGGTGAACTAGATCTGCAATATAGGGTACTATGCGTTAGGCTGTGACCATAGCCAGAAGTTTGGCCTCTACGTTAAGGAGTGATATAGGGCGGTACAAGGCGTGATGTTCGGGGGTCGGCCCGGTTTGAGGAACACTATTTCTGCATGACACCAGTCCCCTGGAAGGCACTGCTCTTCCAGAGCGGCATTGAGTGCTGCTAGATAAGGGATCGCCAATAAAGATTGATATTTTTTGTGGAATTCGCACAGGAAGCACCCCGCCCGGGCGAATCTCAGAGAGTACCCTCTGGAGTTCCTCCTCTGTTAACGGAGTATCAAACTCTTCTCTGACTGAGTTTGTCAGGACACGTGGAGGCATGTCATCTAGAAATTTATGGACAAGGTGCGGCGAAATAGTATCTCTAGGGGCATATAGATCCTTATAATAATCTGCAAAGCTTGCTGCAATTTGTAGTGGATCGGTAAGTATCTCTCCGGTAGAGCTACAGATGCTCGGAATTGTAGGGGTGCGAAGCGCCCTCTGACAGAGGTGATGCAGTAGTGCACTGGACTTGTCCCCCACTGGTAAATCCTGCTACGGGTAGCTAACCAAGCCACTCTAGCCTCATCCATCAGCTCGCTGGCATATATCTGCTGTGTATGGAGCAATTGTCTACGTGCATTGTTGCCATCGCCCGTCCTGCTCTTGAGCTCCATGTCAATGAGCTGGGCTTCCATCTGTGTCAGCTTCTCATGGCGCTGCCTATGTTGTGCTGTGCAGTATGCAATATCTACTCCCCGGAGTGTTGGCTTCATGGCCTCCCATAAGGTCGTGGGTGACTCCACTGTCCCTGTGTTGTGGGAAAAATACTCTGTGATGGCAGTGTGCATATGAGTTCTGTATTGTTCATCGTGTAGATGCCATGGAGATAATTGCCAGCGGAAGGGGGGACGTTTAGAGTTTAGTTGCAGATCTAGCTGCACAGGGGAGTGATCAGAGAGGCCCCTGGGTAATATCTCAGTTGCCTTGAGTCTATGTACACGTGTTGCGGATATAAAGACATAATCTATGCGGGAGAAGGACCCGTGTGTACTAGAAAAGTATGTGTATGCTAGGTCAGTTGGGTGTAGTCGCCGCCAAGTGTCCACCCAGTCCATCCCCTGGACCAGGGACTGCAGTTTCGACTCACTTGTTGCTACTGGTCTTCCCGCACTGCGCCATCTATCTGCATGGGGGCATAGAACATCATTCCAGTCACCCCCAACTAATGTCAGTCCCGGGGGAATTTCTGCCCACAGTCTCATCAGGCGTTCTGCTAGGTTCCATGCTAATGGCGGAGGGGCATATATGCTGCCCAGAGCTAGCGGCTCACCATATAGTTTTCCCGTGATTATGATGTATCTGCCTTAGAGATCGGACCATGTTTTATCATGGAGGAAAGGGACCCTGTGGTGGATCATCACAGCCACCCCCCGAGAGCCTGTAGGGAATCCAGAATGGAAGGTCTGTACTTCCCCAAATCGTGTCAGGCATTGCCTAATAAATGTGTTTCCTGCAAAAGCAAGATATCGGCTTCATATCGTTTAGCTTGGTGTAAGATAGCCCCCTTTGACCTTATCTAAGAGGCCACGGACATTCCAGCTAACAATGCGAAGGCGCCTTTCGTATAGCATGGACATATCTAGGGAAGCGGTAGACGGTGAAGCATGTGGGTGAGAGATAATACATGATCGGCATACCTATTTGAGACAGTACCTAACTATTGTGGATATATGACACAAACGTCAAAAAACAATAACTTTCCCGAACTCCAGCACCCTCCCTCCCACCCAAATATCTCATAAACATTGAAGCATATGTCGCGGCATGATAGGTGTCCCAACTCCAACAGGGGTCAGAAACTACCTTCTGCCAATGGATCCCTAAAGAGCTTCCCTTATACATTTAAGTATCTCCAGAGTCAAGGGAAGCACTAAAAAACAGTAGCCCAAGATACAGTGCCGTCCGCATTATGAACAAAGTGTACATGACAGGTATTAGCTAGGATATTATCTTTCCATACAGTGTCCTATGTGGATCGGATGCGGGATTTGCTGCGAGTCTTGGAGCGTCTCTCGGACCATGATCTGCAACATTGTTTTCCATTAGCCTGGGAGGTCTTGCAGCTTGGTACCCCGGACAATGAGTCCGAATCCATACTAGGTGGAGTGTGAGGTTTAAGCTTGGTGACTTCATCTGTCCAGGTGAACACCTCTTCGGGTGATTCGAAGAAGCGTGTCCGTGATTTGTAGGAGACCCGCAGCCTGGCCGGGAACAGCAGGGAGTACTGGATTTTCAAGGCTCTCAGTCGGGCCTTGGCCTCGGTAAAGTGTTGTCGGCGCTGTTGCACTAGCCTCGTATAATCCGGAAATATCATGATGTGGTGTGAAGTATAGTTGAGGGTCTCTTTAAGCCTGTCTTGCTGCAGGCTGACATCCATGTCTTTATAATTTAAAAACCTGGCAATGATAGGCTTAAGGCGGCGGTTTCTGCAGCAGAGCTCAATGCGCACATTCGATGATGAAACAGGGGGATAGAGCACCAGATGGGAGCCAGTCCGTCAGTCATTTAACAAGGAATCCCTCCATGTCATTGCTTTTGCAGCCCTCAGGGAATCCCAAAAAGCGGAGGTTATTTCTGCGTGTGCGCCCCACTGCATCTTCAGCACGTGTTGCTAGACCCTTTGTAATTGTCTCCAGAGTCAAAGCTTTCTTCCGAAGGATAGTCACTGTATCTTCCGCCGCCGATATTCTGGTTTCCGCTCGGTTATTCGCTGTACTGTGTTGCGAAGATCCTGCCTGAGTAGCATGACGTACGAGCAGACCGCCCCGATCTTGGCCCCTAGCATATCTCTGGACTGCATTATGGCCACAAGTATAGCAGCACTGTCAGACATGGAAGGCGTCGGGTCTACCAAGCTAGCCACAGAGGTCGCGGCGCCTGTGTATTTATCAATGGTATTTTGCTATGACATCGCGCTAGGGGGTTTGTCTTTAGTCATGATAGAGATCTTTGGTGCGGGAGCAATTTCTATGGATATATTTAGTATAGACCGATGTAGTTAGGCCAATTCAATATGGCGACACAACTGCATAGAATATTGGGGGGGCGTGATCGCTACCACCTCAAATCACCTGGATGCTATATGTATCAAAGGGGTATGAAGCCAAAAATTAATAGCAGCCAATTCTGGTTTGAAGAGCGAGTCTCAAAACCTAGGTCACTTCAGGCACAGTTGATGAAGGATGACCATGGAGCATAGTGATAGTGCCCAAGCTAACAGTCTGAACCCCCCGCGAACCAGCCACAGATCTATTGAGTTGAATATCTCTGTGTCAGCAGCTTGCTCCCCCGATGGGGCTTAAGTGAGGGCCGCTCTCCTATTTTCACATCTTCCCCAGTCGGCTACAATGGAGGGAGGGTTGTCTGGAAGCCTCTCCTCCAATACTAGGGCAGCTAACCGCCAGCACCTCCGCACCAGTCTCGCTAGTTGGGGCACACTCAGCTCACGGGCACCACAGTCAGGAGGCTGTCCCGGCAATCTGCCTCGGCGTATGGTGGGTCACACAGCCCGATATGGCCACCGAAGAACAGGCGGAGGGCAGTGTTTCCTGCGGCAGAGATTGTGTCACACTAGAGATCTCACGTGGCTCAGGGAAAGCTGCGGGCACCATTATTCGGCGGAGGGGCCCCGAAGGCAGATTCCGACCGGGCCTCCCTTCACGTAGTGCTGGGCTGCCCTGATCAAAGGTAGGCGTGCCGTGGCCTGACCCAGCCTCCGAGTCCTGGACGCGCCCCTCACTGTGTTCACTAGGTCCCGGCCTCCGGTGCCTCACCTCTCAGATGTCACAGAGCGGCCTCGCAGCTTCCACCCCACATCAGGTCTCCGCCGCAGTCTGATGTTGCCTGGTCTGGTGCTGCCTCCCAATGGAGGCCAGGGATCGCCAGGCCTAAGCCACGCCTCCGCTCCGAGTCGCTTCGCCGGCCCGGGTAGCGACTCAGGAACAGTTTGTGGGAATCGGCGGAGTAAGGGTAATACCCAGAGTGGTCAGAGGTGTTAATTCAAGCGCCGATGCGGCAGGATTAGTCAGCGGATTAGTACGGGCTGTGGGAGCTCCTTTACAGCGCGTCCACCATGTTGAACCGCTGGGCCATGCCCCCCGACATGCCTATATCTTTGACGAATCTTCATAAAATTTTCCCCAAATGAGAGTGCAGGTGATTTTAGTTGAGCATGGAAAGTTTCGGGGTGATCCGTCAAACGGGGGCCGAGAATAGGGGGAGGAGTCAAAAAAGTGCATTTCTCATGTTAATTCCCATACAATTTTAGAGACAGCTACATCTCGAACCACTGGACGAAGTGCACCAAATTTGCAGAAAGGTAGTTCTTGGTCCAGAAAGCGCCCTTTTTGTTAATTGGTCTAAATCCGTTCAGTAGTTTGGGAAATATTAAAGAAACCCCAAATTTGGATATCTAAGGGCGCAAAGGCTTCATGAACCCTCCCGATCTCGTGCTGAGATCTGATTCGCTGCAAACATTTTAAGCAGGAAGTGTTGGGAACCATCTTGGGACTCTGCTTCAGCCGAGTCCCTGAAAAAAGGTTAAAAAAAGAAAAGGGGGCAGGGTAGGAATACCCTGACTGCTTAGCTCTGGTGCTGGGGTCCCAGAGGAAACCCGCCAAGGCAAAAAAGATTTTCTTCTACATTTTTGCCAACAATCACAGCAGATCCGCAACTCCAGTGAAAACAAAATTTAAAAAAGCCCAGGCTCCCGCATTTGTTTTGAAAAGAGCCCCCGGGTGGGCCAGGTCCAGGGAGCATTGTTTAAATAAATGAGGGGGAAGCACGGGGCCCCCTCCTGAGGCTCTTGGAGCACCAGGGATGACCACCTCCCCGGGGCTTTATTTATCAAAAAGTATGGGGGCAGGGAACTGCCCTCCAATGCTCCCGTTAACCCCAGGGACCATCACCTCCCCGGGGCCATGTTTATTATAATGGGAGAGGGGCCATATACAGCCTCAGGGATCACCACCTCCTCCCCGGGGCCGGTCCGTGCACAAGAAAGGGGAGGGGCCACTCGCCCCCCCCCCTCCGGGAGCCATATATGGCCCTGGGAACCGCTGCCCCCCAGGTCCGGCTCCTGCTATGTCTTGGGGTGCCCACCCCAGGATATAGTTGTTTGCTTTTTGCTTGGCAGCTCCCACTAAGCAAAAGCAGACACTCCACTTCCAGTGGGCAGGAGCTGTTAAGTGCTCCTGCTTGGTGGAAGTGGAGGTTTCATCTCTTTCCCTACCCGCAGACATGCGAGCAGGCAAAGAGATGAAACTATTGCTCTTGCACACAGGGAGCTGCATTTTCACCAGCTCTCTGTGAGCAATAGCAATGCTGGCTCCCACAGGAGGTGGGAAGCGGGCTAGGACCACGGGGGCTTGAGGCTTCCCCTTCTGTCCCGATCCTGCACACTGAGTGCCCTGGCTGGGGCCAGGGCACCCAAGGGCACAATGCCGGGCCACGGGGATGGGGTCACCGGGGCCGTAATTGGCCAGGGGAGAGGGAGTCACATGCCGCCCCTCCCCCATTGAAACAGGGCAAACCAGAGGACAGAAAAATGAGCAGAAAAGGCCAAACAGAGGGCAGAAAAACAAGCAGAAAAAAGGGAAAACAACCAAACCAAAGGTCACAGGGATGGTAAAGTTAGGAATTAGATTTGAAAAAACCTTACAAATTCAGTGAAAAAAACAAAGATTACAGGGACGTTATAGTTAGGCTCAGATTTCGTATGTACAAGACCATGGAAATTCAGCAGTTATAGTTGTCTGACCCAACTATAACGTACACTGCCATAATGCACTGCTTATGATCTCACATATTACTTAACTCATGGCATGGTCAGTGACATCACTGATGACATCATCCACAGAACCACTCACACACCCACTCATTCAACCACACATCCACTTACATCCCATTCACAGACCCATATACCTACTCACACATTCACTCACCCATGCATAGTGCCTTGGGACCCTCACCGGTGAGTAGCGCGCTCTATAAACCCCCTGATTGATTGATTGATTGATCCATTCACACACCCATTTATTCAGTCATATAGCCACTCACACAACCACTCACTCACCCATACAACTCCTCACACATCCACTTATACACCCATAGAACCGGTCACACAATCGCACGCTTACCCATGCAGCTACTCATACCCTCATTTATTCTCCTATACTGCCACTGACGGAGCCACTCCTAGTCATACAGACATACAGACACTCACGCACCCACTCATACACCCAAACAACCACTCACACTGCCACTCACTCACCCATACTGCTACTTACATACCCACTCACTCACCCACACAGCCACTCACACAGCCGCTCACTCACTCATACAGATACTCACACACCCACTCTCTTACTCACACAAATACTAACAAATATACTCACTCACCTAAACAGTCACTGAGACAAGCAGATACTCACCTATAACGCCTTTCACCTACGTACTCACCCATACAGACACTCACACACCCTTACGCTACTCATGCACTCACTCACTCACCCATACAGACACTCACAAACCACTCACTCACTTATACAGTCTCTCACATACCCCCTCACTCATTCATACCCCACTTACATACCTACTCACTCACCCACACAGTCACTCACACAGTCACTCACTCAACCATACAGCCACTCATTTATACAGCTACTGGCGTACCTATTCATTCACCTATTCAGCAACTCACAGACCCACTTATTCACCCATGCACACAGTCACACATTCACTCGCACACACACTCATGTGCACATGGATACACACAGTTATACAGACATACTCATAATCTACATTTATAAATGGAATCCCACATTAGTACACAAACTACTAATTAAACTTTTGTAGTACTTTGTATATATGTTTAACACTCATAAACACTAGAAGATATCATCAGTGATGTCATCGTAACCTTTGTTTTTTTTAATACATATATATATATATATATATATATATATATATATATATATATGTATATATATATATATATATCCAACAGTAAATTGGTGTCTTAGACACGCCCTTCCATGCGGGTCGGGGCTTGTCACGAGCGGATGCTGCCGCTTCTTTATATCACAGCAACTCTTACCAAATCCAGTAAGAACAAGCCACTCCAGTTATAGAAGTTGATTTAAAGATTTATTCGGGCACAATCTTTAAATCAACTTCTATATATATAGGTATTTATGTATGTCATCAAACAAAGCTTTCCCAGTTTGAAGACGCACTCGAAGAGCAGATGAATTTAAAGGAAACTGGCATTTTCATTCAGGTGCATTTATTTGCCTTAGTCGTTTCAAAGCACTCAGCTTCTTGATCACAGGTATGATGATACTGCACAGAAATGGTGAAAAGGCACTCCCCTCTGCATGTCCATTTAATTAGCTCTCAGTTGGCCTCACAGGTGAAATCAACTAAGTGTTGCCTGCTGGGATCAGTAGTGCACTTTCAAAATTCCTTTACCTTTAGTAGGCTTCTGTGCTGTGTCAAAGTGTTCATTTAATTAAAGAGCCCTCCAGTGGGCCTCCGAGATGAAAATGTTCCATTTATTTTTCTTTTTTTCCGCTGTTCCACTCAGGAAGACTCGGAGTAGTTCCACTACTAATTTAACTTTTGTAGTACTTTGTATATATGTTTAACACTCATAAACACTAGAAGATATCATCAGTGATGTCATCAGTGATGTAATGTGTGAAGCCAAAAGCAGTGCATTGGGGAGCATAAGCTATAGTTAACTCAGATAACTAAAACTGCTGAATTTCTATGATTTTGTATGAGTGAAATCTGAACCTAAGTAGAACGCCCCGTAACCTTTGGTATTTTCAGGGAAGTTTATGGTTTTTTAAAATTCTATTTCCTAACTATAATGTTCCTGTAACCTTTGTTATTTTTTTTATATATATATCTATATATATATTACCTACTGGCAGTCGCCAGTAGGTAGTTATAGTTAGGACCTGGTTTGTATTCAAAAAGCGTTTTTTCTTTTCCCAATAACTTTGGCGCAGGTTGACGAATCTTCGCGAAATTTTCAAAACTAGTGGGGCGCTCCGGTCAGCTCCTGTCTTGAAAGTTTCGGGGTGATTCATCAAGCGGGGGCCGAGAAAAAAGGGGGTCCCAAAACGCATTTTCCCCATGTTAATTTCCATAGGAAACTTTAGACAAAGCTACAGCCCGAACTGCTGAACGGAATTACACCAAAGTTGGCAAAAAGGTAGCCCTTAGTTCAGAAAGAGACCTTTTTTTTAAATGGTGTAAATCCGTGCAGTAGTTCCTGAGAAATTAGAAAAAGAAAAATGTTCGATATCTGTGGGCGCGGTGTGTTCGCGAACCCTCCCGGGCACGAGCTTCACTCTGATTGGCTGCCAACACTCCAAACCAGGAAGTGTTGGCAGCCATTTTGTGTCACAAGAAAACAGTAAAACAAAGATAAAAAACAAGAAAAGGGGTCAGGGTAGAAACACCCTGACCCCCTAGGCCTGCTCAGGGGGTCCCACAAGGACCCCCCAGGGCCAAAAAAAGCATATTTTTAAAATAATTTTGGCGGAATTCGCGCTGGGGTCGCGAATCCCGCTGAAAATGTTTTAAAAATGAAGCGCGGGCTCCCTCGCTTTATTTTAATGAGGCCCCCGGGTGGGCCAGGTCCCGGGGGCAATGTGGTTTAAATTTGTAAAGGCCCGCAGGGACCGCCACCTCCCCGGGGCTATAGTAATTAAATGCAGGGGGCACGCGGCCCCCTCAGCCCCGGGGACTGCCACCTTCCCAGGGCTTTGAAAATAAAGGTGTGGGGGGGTCTCAACCCCCCCACGCCGCCCCGGGGACCACCACCTCTCTGGGGCTAAATTAAATAAGGGCGGGTGGCCACGTGGGCCCCCCCAAGCCCCGGGGACCGCCACCGCCCCAGGGCTGAAATCAATAATTAGTGTGGGGGGGCTGCCCCCCCACACTGCCCCGGGGACCACCACCTCCCCGGGGCACTTTGTAATGAAATGCAGGGGTCCGTTACGGACCCCCGGGGACCACCACCTCCCCGGGGCTTAAAACGTTGGGAGGGGGCCGCGCGGCCCCCCTCCTGGAGCCCTTGATGGCCCTGGGGACCGCCATCCCCCAGGGCCGGCTCCTGCAGTGTCCCGGGGTGCCCACCCCCAGGACACTGCTGTTTGCTATGGCAGGGCAGGAGCCGTGCGGCTCCAGCCCTGTCATAGCAAACTCTGCTTTGCTTCATTGAAGCGAGAGCAGGGAAACCTGCTCTCGCTTCAATGAAGCAAAGCAGAATTGCTTTTGAGCAAGGGGAGCTGCATGTCAGCAGCTCCCCTTGCTCAACAGCAATGCCGGCTCCCGCAGGAGGCGGGGAGCCGGCGGGACCGTGGGGGCACTGGGGCTCCCCCACGGTCCCCAACGGAGCGGCCAGGCCCTGGGGGATGGGGTGCCCAGGGCCAGAAATGTCCTGGGAGGGGGCCACGCAGCCCCCTCCCCTTTATAAAAAAAACCTAAAAATAAAAAAAAACGGACAGGCCGGCCCCAGGGGATGGGGTCCCCGGGGCCATAATTGGCCTTTGGAGGTGGGCTACGCCGTCCCCCTCCGCATAATAAAAAAAAAAAAAAGGCTGCCTGGCCCCGGGAGATGAGGTCCCCGGTGCCAAAAGTGCCCCAGGGAAGGGGGGCCACGCAGCCCCCCTCCCAAAAAATACAAAAAAAAAAGGAACCGGCAACTCGCCGGAGGCCCCGCCCCCTCCCTGCACCACTGTGCAATCGCGCCCCCTTGAATCCTGAGGGTCCCTGGGGGCCAACTAGCCCACCAGGTACCTCAGTAAGCGCCACAGGGCTGCCTTGCAGAGAGGTGGTCCGAGGCCACGCCCCTTTTTACACCTCTCTGCAACGCAGCTCTGTGGTGCTTACTGGAGGTAATTTTAGGAGCGGGATGTTGGGTTTATAGGGGATGAGGGTGGGTAGTGTTTTATAAAATAAACATATATTATAAATTCATAAAGTATACATTTTTAAAATAGAAAAAAACATTAAGGGGCCGATTCTGATTCAGGCCGGAAATCACTCGGACCGAGCCGGACCCGGAGAGATTTCCGACCGAATCGGGCCCTAGCAGCCCGACCGAACGAGTACGATGCGTACGCATGCAATCGGACTCGATTCGGTCAGACTCCCATTGAAGTCAATGGGAGCCGGTCGTACAACGTGTACGCGGGCTCCCATTGACTCAATGGGTGCGAGGCGAACAAGGGCGCCCCCCACAGCGGGTACGCGTTGATGCGACTCGCGCCGTACATGCACAGGTAGGGGGGACGCATGGCTCCCCCTGTGTGCGACTCGCACGGCTACGCGTACAGGGGGGTCCGACACGGACCCCCCAAGTCCGGCTCCGACTGCTATTTCGAGCCGGACGGCGCGAGTCGGTCGGACTGCTTGCGGCGCGCATCATACTTGCCCGGCCGGGGAACGTCTCCATTGCACGGTGCGAGTCGTGTCCGTGCGAGTCGGTCGGAGCGGGTCGGACCCGTGTACGAGTCGGTCGGCGATTTCACGTGCGCTCGCATCGTACTCGCTCGCCCGGACGCACGTACGAATCGGTCGGGAAAGAGGGCTCCGAATCAGATCCGGTTAAGCCGAATCCGATTTGATGCCCTACCGGCCGAGATTGGAATCGGCCCCTAAATGTTATAAATAATATTTTATGAGTGGAATGTTGTGTTTATAGGGGATAAGGGTGGGGAGTGCTGTTAAATAATGTTTAAAAATATAATACAAATTGATAAATAACAAATTAAATATTTATACATAAATTTAAAATTTAAAATATAATTTTAATGAGAGTGAAGTTGTGTTTGTAGGGGAGAAGAGTGTGTCGTGTTAAAATAAAATTTTATAAAATATTTAAATTTTCGAATTTCAAAATATATTTTTAGGAGTGGGATGTTGGTTTTATAGTGGATAAGGGTGGGGAGTGTTTAAAAAAAATATAATATTAATATTTTGCTCAATTTAAAAAATATATGTATTTAATTAAAAATTTTCATTACATTTTATTTTAAATTTTTATAATAAAATAATTTTTGTTAGCAGTTTGGCTTTTATAGGGAATAAGGGTGGGGAGTGATTAAAAAAATTTAAATTAAAAAAATATACATTATAATTTGAAAAAATAAATATTAGTAATATATATAAAAAGTTTGATAAAATATTAGTTAGGAGTGGTTTGTATATTTTATAGTTGTTAAATGAGAGAAGTAATTTAAAATTAAGTAATTTATTCTAAGATATGTTTATTTTCCAGCAAGTTTTGTAATTTAATAGTGTTTGTAGTGTTATTATTCAAATAATTTAGTTTATAGTTTAGTATTTATATTAATTTTATATTTATTGTAGTGTGAATAGTAAGTTAATTAAATTTACTTTCCCACACCTACCTAATTTAATACTAACTGGAGTGGGAATAGTTAATTAATTAAGTTTAGTGTCCATCACCTACCCCAATTTAATACAGACTGGAGTGGGAATAGTAAATTAATTAAGTTTAATGTCCACCACCTATAACAATTTAATACTGACTGGAGTGGGAATAGTACATTAATTAAGTTTAGTGTCCAGCACCTATCCCAATTTAATACTGACTGGAGTGGGAATAGTAAATTAATTAAGTTTAGTGTCCAGTACCTATCCCAATTTAATAATGACTGGAGTGGGAATAGTAAATTAATTAAGTTTAGTCTCCAGCACCTACCCCAATTTAATACTGTCTGGAGTGGGAATAGTAAATTAATTAAGTTTAATGTCCAGCACCTACCCCAATTTAATTCTGACTGTAGTGGGAATAGTAAATTAATTAAGTATAGTGTCCAGCACCTACCCCAATTTAATACTGACGGGAGTGGGAATAGCAAATTAATTAAGTTTAGTGTCCAGCACCTACCCAAATTTAATCCTGACTGGAGTGGGAATAGTAAATTAAATAAGTTTAGTGTCCAGCACCTACCCCAATTTAATCCTTACTGGAGTGGGAATAGTAAATTATTTATTTTTCATGTTCAGCACCTACCCCAATTTAATACTGAGTGGAGTGGGAATAGTAAATTAATTAAGTTTAGTGTCCAGCACCTACCTCAATTTAATACTGTCTGGAGTGGGAATAGTAAATTAATTAAGTTTAATGTCCAGCACCTACCCCAATTTAATTCTGACTGGAGTGGGAATAGTAAATTAATTAAGTATAGTGTCCAGCACCTACCCCAATTTAATACTGACTGGAGTGGGAATAGCAAATTAATTAAGTTTAGTGTCCAGCACCTACCCAAATTTAATCCTGACTGGAGTGGGAATAGTAAATTAATTAAGTTTAGTGTCCAGCACCTACCCCAATTTAATACTGTCTGGAGTGGGAATAGTAAATTAATTAAGTTTAGTGTCCAGCACCTATCCCAATTTAATACTGACTGGAGTGGCAATAGTAAATTAATGAAGTTTAATGTCCAGCACCTACTACAATTTAATACTGACTGGAGTGGGAATAGTAAATTAATTAAGTTTAGTGTCCAGCACCTACCCCAATTTAATCCTGACTGGAGTGGGAATAGTAAATTAATTAAGTTTAGTGTCCAGCACCTATCCCAATTTAATATTGACTGGAGTGGGAATAGTACATTAATTAAGTTTAGTGTCCAGCACCTTCCCCAATTTAATACTGACTGGAGTGGGAATAGTAAATTAATTAAGTTTAATGTCCAGCACCTACCCTAATTTAATACTGACTGGAGTGGGAATAGTAAATTAATTAAGTTTAGTGTCCAGCACCTACCCCAATTTAATATTGACTGGAGTGGGTATAGTAAATTAATTAAGTTTAGTGTCCAGCACCTACCCCAATGTAATCCTTACTGGAGTGAGAATAGTAAATTAATTATTTTTCGTGTTCTTCACCTACCCCAATTTAATACTGAGTGGAGTGGGAATAGTAAATTAATTAAGTTTAGTGTCCAGCACCTACCCCAATTTAATAATGACTGGAGTGGGAATAGTAAATTAATTAAGTTTAGTGTCCAGCACCTACCCCAATTTATTACTGTCTGGAGTGGGAATAGTAAATTAATTAAGTTTAATGTCCAGCACCTACCCCAATTTAATTCTGACTGGAGTGGGAATAGTAAATTAATTAAGTATAGTGTCCAGCACCTACCCCAATTTAATACTGACTGGAGTGGGAATAGCAAATTAATTAACTTTAGTGTCCAGCACCTACCCAAATTTAATCCTGACTGGAGTGGGAATAGTAAATTAATTAAGTTTAGTGTCCAGCACCTACCCCAATTTAATACTGTCTGGAGTGGGAATAGTAAATTAATTAAGTTTATTGTCCAGCACCTATCCCAATTTAATACTGACTGGAGTGCGAATAGTAAATTAATGAAGTTTAATGTCCAGCACCTATAACAATTTAATACTGACTGGAGTGGGAATAGTAAATTAATTAAGTTTAGTGTACAGCACCTATCCCAATGTAATATTGACTGGAGTGGGAATAGTAAATTAATTAAGTTTAGTGTCCAGCACCTACCCCAATTTAATAATGACTGGAGTGGGAATAGTACATTATTTAATTTAGTGTCCAGCACCTTCCCCAATTTAATACTGACTGGAGTGGGAATAGTAAATTAATTAAGTTTAATGTCCAGCACCTACCCTAATTTAATTATGACTGGAGTGGGAATAGTAAATTAATTAAGTATAGTGTCCAGCACCTACCCCAATTTAATACTGACTGGAGTGGGAATAGTAAATTAATTAAGTTTAGTGTCCAGCACCTACATTATTTAATGCTGACTGGAGAGGGAATAGTAAATTAATTAAGTTTAGTGTCCAGCACCTACCCCAATTTAATCCTGACTGGAGTGGGAATAGTAAATTAACTAAGTTTAGTGTCCAGCACCTACCCCAATTTAATCCTGACTGGAGTGGGACTAGTAAATTAATTAAGTTTAATGTCCAGCATCTATAATAATTTAATACTGACTGGAGTGGGAATAGTAAATTAATTAAGTTTAGTGTCTAGCAACTACCAACATTTTATATTGACTGGAGTGGGAATAGTAAATTAATTAAGTTTAGTGTTCAGCACCTACCCCAATAAAATCCTTACTGGAGTGGGAATAGTAAATTAATTATTTTTCGTGTTCAGCACCTACCCCAATTTAATACTGAGTGGAGTGGGAGTAGTAAATTAATTAAGTTTAGTGTCCAGCACCTACCCCAATTTAATAATGACTGGAGTGGGAATAATAAATTAATTAAGTTTAGTGTCCAGCACCTACCCCAATTTAACATTGACTGGAGTGGGAATGGTAAATTAATTAAGTTTAGTGTCCAGCACCTACCCCAATTTAATAATGACTGGAGTGGTAAAAGTAAATTAATTAAGTTTAGTGTCCAGCACCTTCCCCAATTTAATACTGACTGGAGTGGGAATAGTAAATTAATTAAGTTTAATGTCCAGCACCGACCCTAATTTAATTATGACTGGATTGGGAATAGTAAATTAATTAAGTATAGTGTCCAGCACCTACCCCAATTTAATACTGACTGCAGTGGGAATAGTAAATTAATTAAGTTTAGTGTCCAGCACTCTAGATCAATTTAATGCTGACTGGAGTGGGAATAGTAGATTAATTAAGTTTAGTGTCCAGCACCTACCCCAATTTAATCCTGACTGGAGTGGGGATAGTAAATTAATTAAGTTTAGTGTCCAGCACCTACCCCAATTTAATCCTGACTGGAGTGGGAATAGTAAATTAATTAAGTTTAGTGTCCAGCAACTACCAACATTTTATAGTGACTGGAGTAGGAATAGTAAATTAATTAAGTTTAGTGTGCAGCACCTACCCCAATTTAATACTGACTGGAGTGGGAATAGTAATTTAATTAAACTTAGGGGCCGATTCCGATTCCGGCCGGAAATCTCTCCGACCGAGCCGGACCCGGAGAGATTTCCGACCGAATCGGACTCTGGCAGTCCGACCGAACGAGTACGATGCGCACGCATGCCATCGGACTCGAGTCGGTCGGACTCCCATTGAAGTCAATGGGAGCCTGTCGTACAACGCGTACGCGGGCTCCCATTGACTCAATGGGTGCGAGGCGGACAAGGGCGCCCCTACAGCGTGTACGCGTCCATGCGCATCGCAGCGTACATGCACAGGTAGGGGGGACCCATGGGTCCCCCCTGTGTGCGACTCGCGCGCCTACGCGTACAGGGGGGTCCGACGCGGACCCCCAAAGTCCGGCTCCGACAGCTTTTTTGAGCCGGACGGCGCGAGTCGGTCGGACTGCTCGCGGCGCGCATCGTACTTACCCGGCCGGGATACGTCTCCATAGCGCGGTGCGAGTTGTGTCCATGCGAGTCGGTCGGAGCGTGTTGAAGC
This sequence comes from Calotriton arnoldi, assembly GCA_963921515.1. Taxonomy (NCBI): domain Eukaryota; kingdom Metazoa; phylum Chordata; class Amphibia; order Caudata; family Salamandridae; genus Calotriton; species Calotriton arnoldi. The sequence goes on along the minus strand of CAWUFW010012967.1, from coordinate 229,350 downwards.
CGCGTTCGAGTCGGTCGGAGATTTCGCGGGTGCCTGCATCGTACTCGCTCGGCCGGACCCGCGTACGATTCGGTCGGGAAACAGGGCTCCGAATCGGATCCGGTAAATCCGAATCCGATTCGGAGCACTACCGGCCGAGATCGGAATCGGCCCCTAAGTGTTTAGTATCTATATTGTATTTATGTAAAGTGGAGTTGTAAGAGCAATTTAGGAACAATTATAATTATAATATTTTATAAACAAATTTATACAGTTTAAATTAGTATAAACATATAAATAAAAAATAGTTGTGCAGGAAATTAAAGATTAAATATACATTATAACATATTATTTAATACAGTGTAATTTATATAAATATATGTTAAATAAAACATTGACTTTTAAAATATAAAATGGTAGACAATAAATTAGACATAATTTTGTAACATATTTATTATGAAGAAAACGTATGTAAATATAAATATAATGTTTTATTACATATACATTTTTTAATGACAATATAAGAAATATTCTTTTTTTGCAGAAATAATATAACTGTATTTTTTTTTATAATTTTGGTAAAATAATGAAAAACATATTTTAATAGATGACTTGATTTTTTAACATATTTGTAAGTAAATTTGTGATAATAGATACTGTACATTTACAATACTTTGCATACATTTGAAAATATAATATCATTTTAGAAAATATTGTTAATAATTGTTTTGTATTATTAACAATTTTTACATTATCACATATATTGGTAATATTTTATTAAATGAAAGTTTAAACATTTTTAATAAAATGCATAATACTTTTCTTTTACTTCATAGCCATACATAACAAAATATATTTATTACCTCACAATTATAATTACTGTGTGTAATATATTTTTAAAACTAAAAATAATATATTTACACACATTAATTATATATGTGAGAAAATAAAACACAACAACAATAAAACATAACATTATTTCCCTCCCACAATTAAATAATTTTCAAAATTTTACTGCGTCCGTTGTTGTAGATTCAAAATGCCACATCTTCTAAAATAATCCAGTTACGTTTGAATAAAATATCCATAAAAAATTTCCCCCCAAAAAATGCAATAATACAGATGTACCAAAAATTAAATCCTCGATCGATAAATCCACAATCCGGAAACCATCAAAAACCCGAAAATTATTTTGAAAAAAGAAACGCTCCATGAAACCCAATTTTTGTAGGTGTCTCCATAGGCATTGATTAAAATGGTAATAACACCCTTGAATTGAGGTATGTGGTTATGTTTTGAGTATAGCGTTTATCATAGATTGTTCAAAATCTATAATTATTTTCTGAGGAAAATAATTATTTGTCCCTTGTTTAATTTTATTTAGGATTTCTACATAGGTTGCATTGTGTTTGTTAGGCAGCAAGGCGTAAATAAAGGGAATGTTGCAATTTTGATGTAGGCCATGGATAGTATAGAGTTAGAAGAATGGTTTGGGACATATTGTGAAAGTCCCATCCATCATCCATATCTCAGCTTGTTGAAGCTTTACTAAATTGTTTGCTGTACCAAACATAATTATTCTCTTTTCTTTGCATTTATTAGCATAGAGAATAAAGGGTTCATTATTGAAAGTAATAGCTAGTTCTGGGGGAATTATCACTTCCGCAAAAGTTTTAGGAGTAGGTGTGGGAGTTGTTGTAGCCCTTTTTGTGCGAGCTATGGTTCTTTTTAATGAAGCAATGGACGGCATTTGTCCAGTTGCTTCTTTGGGGACTCTAGGCAGCTGTTCTTTTAGAATTGCACTGGTAGGTCTTTGTGAGCTTGTGCTAGCCTCTTTAATGTTTTCAAGCTCACCCCTAACTTCAATTTCTGTAATATTAGGAGTATGATTATGTTCCCTGGTGTACATTACAGTTGTTTCTCTGGTAGTAGCATGACCGTAACATTTATTGGAATAATATTTAGAACATTTCCAATTGACTTTTAGGCCAGTTTGGTTCTCCTGGGTGTAGACATACCCCATGTAACATAATAAAATTTTCCTTTTGGGATGTTATAAATTGTGCGCCTTCTGTCATTGTGATGTAGAAAATTCTATAATAAATGCATATAAGAATTATTAAAATTATTGTTATAGATGTTAATGTTTTTAAAAAAATCATTTTTTCACAATATACTTACAAAGGGGCCTATTACGATGGCGGACGGAGACACGACCGCGGTGCTGGCGGTGGCGGTAACACCCATTTACCGCACGCCGCCAGTGGTCTTCACGCCCGCCATATTAGGATGGCCACACATTGCCCATTTCCCGTCTGCCGCGGTGCTGCGCCGACCGCCATCAAAGTGCGCCCGCCACCGCGGCGGAGTGAGCCAATCACCACACACCGCCGTGCGGAATGACGTCCCGTACGCCGAAGATATCACGATGCCGGAAACATGGCAGCGCACCGCGACGGAGAAACCGCACAGCGAGAGACGGCGGAGACACCACAGCGGAGACAGGAAAGAGACACCCGGGACACACCGCGATGGATCCTGCCCTACACGCCATCCCGGTGCTGTACATGATACACCACCTGCAAGTCATCGTCCGCCGCGGAAGCCTCCCCAGGTACGTACAGACACAACAGTGCAAGTAACACGATACACAGCTCCAGGGTGGAAAAACTTCGCATGGGAAGACCACACACCCCTGTGGGGACAGGCACACAGCCATCACTGCACACACACATGCTCCACCTGTGACAAACACACCTCGCCACATACTGCCCACCCATGTTCCGCCATCATGAACAAATCTCCCGGTCACGTCACTGCCGCGGTCAGTGTGCAGGAAACCATGCACACAACGCAGAGCACAGGGCCAGCGCATGGCAAGGGCACCGTACAAATAGCACAGAGCCACAACTCCACCCACAACACATCAGCTACCTCCCTGAAGGGACACAACATGTGCCTCCCAAGTGCCACTCCTGCACAACAACCACACAACTACAGCCACACCATGCTCCATGTCCCAACAACTGCATATACAGCCACAGCAGGACCCTTTGCACAGGAACACATAGCACAGAAGCCCAGGCCCCAGCCAACACACACACCACAACAACATCACACACAAGCCAAGAACACTGAGGCCAGGCACAAAATGTACACACACATAGATGAGGACCAAACACTTCACTGCACACACTACCTGACAAGTCACACACACACACACCACCCTGACTCACAGCTACATACACACACCACATGCCAGCAGTAATGGAGGACAACATATAGGAAAGCCAAAGTGAGGTGCCCACAAATGGAAGGGCAGTGACACAACCATCAAGCATGTGTGATGCTCATACAAGACAAGACAAGACACATGTGAGAACACACACAACCCATCACAGCACACATGGCTGACACAGTCAGCCAACACAAACCACGGTCACCTCAATGCAACAACTCCTGGAGACAGCAAGGACACCCATGTATAGGCACAGGGATGTAAGGAAGGCCCTGAACTCAAATACTGACCAGCCACACATAGGCATCCAAATACTGGACAAGACAATGTCTGCTGCACAACACACAGGGCCCAGTGACACACTACATGACAGCCAAGCACAAGTAGGATATGTCACACATACCTCCTCTCACAACAGCACCACACAATACTGCCATGTGCACAAAACACAACCACAGGGCTCAACAAGTACACATACAGGCACACCACTCCAGGGTCACACATGGCAGTAGTTGACAATGCAGGTGCACACACATCCACAGTCACAACAAAGTCACCCCCTTCACACCATACACTTCTCCACCACCCAAGTGCACACATTGGAAGTAAGCCATGGGACCTGGATAACTCATCACCACAAGATGTCCATACACCTACACTGATTGGCACACAGAAAGGAAGCTCACACAGACCCCATGACCCTGGCCTGCCTGCCTGCCTGCCTGTAAGCCTGTGCCCAAACTCCCACCCTGTGCTGCCATTGCCCACAAACCTGACATGTGTCCACCATAGATAACATGAGCAAAGAAGGATGATGACAACAAGAATTCATTGCCAACCACCTGCACTGCACCCATAAGTATCACAGTCAGCTAGAAATGAAGTGCCTCTCACCCCTGCAAAAAAAATGAAATGTGAGACAACCTATTGGCAATGTTGAAGTGGCATACTGAGCATGTGACACAGTAAACCATGCACACACAGAAACAACTTTATTCAGGAAGGACACTGACACAACTCACAGCAGGACCAACTGTGTTTATTCACAATTTGCATAGTGAGACAACAAATTTGGGCAACAGCAAGGCCAGTGGGCATTTCAATATGCACAGTATTTACATGAGAAGCTGCACAGGCAGGGAGCAACCAGCAGTGAGCAATAAGGCCAGTGGCCAGTCCAATGTGCAGATGAAGTCCATGAGAAGCTGCACAGCCAGGGAGCAAACAGCAGTGAACAACAAGGCCAGTGGCCAGTCCAATGTGCAGGTGAAGTCCATGAGAAGCTGCACAGGCAGGGGGAAAATAGCAGTGAACAACAAGGCCAGTGGCCAGTACAATGTGCAGATGAAGTCCATGAGAAGCTGCACAGCCAGGGAGCAAATAGCAGTGAACAACAAGGCCAGTGGCCAGTACAATGTGCAGAGTAGGGACACCAGAAGCTGCACAGGCAGGGGGCAAATAGCAGTGAACAACAAGGCCAGTGGGCAGTACAATGTGCAGATGAAGTCCATGAGAAGCTGCACAGCCAGAGAGCAAACAGCAGTGAACAACAAGGCCAGTGGCCAGTCCAATGTGCAGGTGAAGTCCATGAGAAGCTGCACATGCAGGGGGCAAATAGCAGTGAACAACAAGGCCAGTGGCCAGTACAATGTGCAGAGTAGGGACACCAGAAGCTGCACAGGCATGGGGCAAAAAGCAGTGAACAACAAGGCCAGTGGGCAGTACAATGTGCAGAGTAGGGACACCAGAAGCTGCACAGGCAGGGAGCAAATAGCAGTGAACAACAAGGCCAGTGGCCAGTACAATGTGCAGATGAAGTCCATGAGAAGCTGCACAGCCAGGGAGCAAATAGCAGTGAACAACAAGGCCAGTGGGCAGTACAATGTGCAGAGTAGGGACACCAGAAGCTGCACAGGCAGGGGGCAAATAGCAGTGAACAACAAGGCCAGTGGCCAGTACAATGTGCAGAGTGGGGACAAATCAGAAGCTGCACAGCCAGGGGGCAAATAGCAGTGAACAACAAGGCCAGTGGCCAGTACAATGTGCAGAGTGGGGACATCAGAAGCTGCACAGGCAAGGGGCAAACAGCAGTGAACACAAAGGCAAAGACATTGTGCAGAGTAGTGACATCAGAAGCTACACAGGGAATGTATGCAACTCTACCATGCCATGCCCAGCAACAGAGTAATGGGGCTGACAATGGGCATCACACGCACCCCTGTGGACAGACAGGTGTGTGAGGGTGACCACCACTCAGATGGGGCTGTCTGTCGGACTTGGAGCTGACTGTGTGTTGGGGTCAGTTGGAGGGCTGCCCTGGGTAGTGGGAGTAACAACTGTGGAAGAGCCAACTGTGCTTGTGGGAGCTGGGGGCTGCTTGGACCAGGTGGGGTGGTGGCCCGGGAGGTGGACTCCTGCCCTGGTGAGACACAGTGTGTGCCGGAGATTGTGGAGGGGTGCCTCTCCACTTCTTGGGGATCCTGAAAGGCTTCCCTGTCTGGGGATTGAGGTGAACTGGGACAGACACAACAGGTGACCCCACTACCAAAGCTGATTCTGGTGTGGATGGTGACCCTCCCTCTGGGGACATGCTGGATCCCGCTGTGCGCTTGCCTGGTGTTTGCCGCCGCCCTGCCTCCCTCTGTCCACCAGCTTTGCCCCCTACAGTGTCCTCCCGTGCTGGCTTCACAGGGCTTGGGATGGGAGTGGAGGTCAAGGATGGATTATCCATGGGGCCCTCATCCTGTGTAATGTTTGCAGGCAACACCTTCTCAGTGGGTGTGGAAACTGTCATTTTGCCTCTGCGAGACGTCTTTGGGACAGGGGAGTCTTTGGCGGGGGAGGAAGGTGAGGCCTGTGACCCTGATGCTTGTTTCTTTGCTTTGTGGCCCTTGCTGTTGCCTGATGGGCTTTTCTCGCTGCGCTCTGGGGTGGCCTTACTTTTATGTGGGGATGGTGTCTGCACCCTAGTATGCTTGGGCTGCTGCTGCTCCTGTGTGCTGCGGGTTCTGTATTGGGACTTTGGGGTCCGTTGAGCATTGTCAATGTCGTCAGAGGTGCACAGTGACACGGGGCCGGACCGAGTGCTGGGAGCCGCTCCCTGACTATGTGCCTGTTGCAGGGCTGCTGTCACAGTTGATGACAAGGACTGCACAGTCCGGTGTAGCCCACCTACGTCGGAATGTATGCCCTCCATGAAAGCTATAACCTGCCCCAACTTTTTGTCGTGCTCTTGGAAGGCATTGAGAAGTGCTGTCTGCCCCACACACAGCTGGCGCAATAGCTCGACTGCTTCTGCACTGAGGGCAGCAGGGCTGACATGGGCTGGGGCAGCTGTGCCTGGGGTGAAGGTGACTCTTCCCTTCCTACTCGTGCGGACACGGGCAGCACCAGTGGAGGTTGAAGGGAGGCTGGGCACTGGACGCTGTGTGGCGGAAGAGGAGGCCGAGTCCCCGTTCACTGTACCCCCCAACATGGATGCGTCGCCGCTGGCGTCAGATGACGTAGAGCTTTGTGTCTCTGGCTGTGAATCCTCTAGCAGACTCCTGTCCCCCTCCTCGGCACTGGTCACATCTGTGTCAGTCTGCTCCGGTGCGGCTGTTGCACTGGATGCCTCACCACTGGTGTCCGTCCCCTCTCCCTCTGCACATACGGGAGCTGCTGCATAGGAGAGAGAAGTACTGTGAGATGAGTGGCATCAACAGAACTAACACGTGCCAATACATCTGCATCCTAGAAGAGGTGTGCAGCACATCGCATGCCACCCTGTGCACACATATATCTTGCCACCCAAAATATCAAGCCAACGGTGCATATCCAACACACATCCTGCCATAAGTGCCCCAGGTGACTCACACAGCACACCATCCTGCTGTTGGCTCACATCAGACACAGCCACAAAATGGCCTGTGCACACACACTGTCCCGATGTTGGCAAGGATGAACACCACAACATGGTGCACATCACCTACATGGATGGAGCAGTAGGGGACCACACAGACCACAACATACCAGCCCACAATGACCCTGCACACATGCCATCCACCATATCGAGTTCATGGGCATATCTACTGTTGCACATTGGCCTCAGATGTCTGACTGGCAGACATCTGAGGTCTGGAATTGCACGCATTCATTGAAACGCATTCAAAGTTGGCACACTGGCATTCCCATCCATCTGAATTCACACACTACCCCACAGCAGACGGTACCTGAAGGCCACAACTCCAAATGTAGAGAGATGCACAGTGCTAAAACTGACTTCATGAAGCACCTTTTGGGCAAATGCATGGCACACACACCCAGCACAGAGGCCACTCACAAAACATTGCACCACACAACCAACGTCACACAGCTGACAATTTGCACACTCTGTAGACACATGCACCCACTCCCATCCAAAGGCAGCCTGCAACACATACTCACCCCTAGCTTGCTGCTGATGCTCCTTCAGTTGTCTGTCCAGCTCAGGTTGTGTGACAGCCAGGATGCGGACCATTAGTGGTGTCATGCTGCGCCTAGCCAACCTGCCAGTCCGAGGGAGCAGCCCCAGCGTCATCTCGGCCACGTTCTTGCTCAGCCGGCAGATGTCGTCCCACCTTTTATGACAGTGGGTGCGCCTTCGGTTTGACACACCCAGATCTCGCACTCTGGAGGCAATGGACCTCCACACGGCTTTACGCTGGTGGACCTTCAGCTGCAGGCATGGGAGACAAGAGGGGTGAGGTTCCAGTGACACAGTGCACAATGACAACACAACGAAAATGCAGTAGCACGACAGTGACTCATCCAAAACTCCAGCTACAACTGTAACAGAGCCAACAATTGCTGTGAACATGGTACAATGTCATTGGTCAATCAGACGTACAGGCATGCATGTTCGATGGTGGACACAGTACCTCCACATCCCATTCACATGCAGGATACCAACACAGCAAGCGACGTGTAGTCTGGCCGCAGCTACTGTCTGCAGTTACCTACAACTACACATAGAGAAGATAGCAAAACATGTGTCTTGTTGTTGGACTCACTGTGTCCAATACTGCGCAGACCTAAGTGTCCCAGCCCTGTGAAAGCCTCACTGTGTCCTGGAACTCACATAGAGTGATAACAACTGTCATACACACCCCCTTCTCCCACGGCTGCTCCTGTGCAATCTACATGGCAGAGATGGGACTTAGATGAAGAGGCGTGAACCAAACACACATGGAACACACTGTACATGCAGTGATGTGGACATGTGGCATTCGGCGGGGACTGTGCAGGGCAGGTGGACTGACACTGAGTGTTTAAATTGGGAGCAACACAGCCATTCACACAAACGATAACTGGCCAGACTCCTGCATCACCAGCTGCACTGTATGGCTGACACTACAAAACATGTCCCTCTACTCAGGATAGGCATGCAGGGTAACGTGTGAAAGAGCCCACCAAGCCCTTCCCGCTGTAGTAAACATGCTAGGCAGTGCATGTCAGAGCCCCACAACCACTGACACATACCGAAGCACCTCCACCTCACGTGTGCCCACCCTGCACTCTCACTCACAGTCTGGGAGACTTACCACGACATTAGGGCCGCCAAAAAGCCTTGGGTACTGTGCAAGCACCCCGTCTACCAGGACCTCAAGCTCCTCGCTGGTGAAGGGACTGGCACGGATCTTCTGAGTCCTCGACATCACAATGGACATGTGGCAGCAGCAGCACGTTGAGGGTGGCAGCCAGCAGTCCCTTGAGGCAGCAGCAGCAGGTGGAGGGTGGCAGCCAGCAGTCCCTTGAGGCAGCAGCAGCAGGTGCAGGGTGGCAGCCAGCAGACCCTTGATGCAGCAGCAGCAGCAGGTGGAGGGTGGCAGCCAGCAGTCCCTTGAGGCAGCAGCAGCAGGTGCAGGGTGGCAGCCAGCAGTCCCTTGAGGCAGCAGCAGCAGGTGAGGGTTGTCAGTCAGCAGTCCCTGGTAGCTGTGGGAATGTGGGGCACCCTCCCACACATATATAGGCCCCTGGGGCTGTGTCAGTGGTCCCAGGGTGCTGCAATTGGTGTACCAGGTCTGCCTCATTCAAATACATCCAATGTCCGCCTCCGCGGTGGCGGTGCATGCCTACCGCGATTTTCAAACTCGCATCAGGCTACCGCGAGGCTGCTTCCCATTGGCTGCAAGGGCATGGTCCATGGTGGTGACACACCGTAGGCGCCAGGCGCACGCTACCGCGGTGGTGCATCTTTTGAATGCCTCCAGTGACCGCCTCCGCGGTGGCGGTGCACGCCTACCGCGATTTTCAAACTTGCATCAGGCTACCGCGAGGCTGCTTCCCATTGGCTGCAAGGGCATGGTCCATGGCGGTGACACACCGCAGGGGCCAGGCGGTAGGCACCGCCATATGTTTGCCAGACAGTGCCTGGAGTGACCGTGATTTGGGTAGCGGTGCATGGTGACCGCCATTGTCACATACATATCTGGCGGTGTCTCCCGCGATCGTGCCTGGGTTATGGGTGGTGCCAGTCCGCAGGTGTCAAGCGGTGGGCACCGCCATATGTTTGCCAGACAGTGCCTGGAGTGACCGTGATTTGGGTAGCGGTGCATGGTGACCGCCATTGTCACATACATATCTGGCGGTGTCTCCCGCGATCGTGCCTGGGTTATGGGCGATGCCAGTCTGCAGGTGTCAAGCGGTGGGCACCGCCATATGTTTGCCAGACAGTGCCTGGAGTGACCGTGATTTGGGTAGCGGTGCATGGTGACCGCCATTGTCACATACATATCTGGCGGTGTCTCCCGCGATCGTGCCTGGGTTATGGGCGGTGGCAGTCCGCAGGTGTCAAGCGGTGGGCACCGCCATATGTTTGCCAGACAGTGGCTGGAGTGACCGTGATTTGGGTAGCGGTGCATGGTGACCGCCATTGTCACATACATATCTGGCTGTATCTCCCGCGATCGTGCCTGGGTTATGGGCGGTGGCAGTCCGCAGGTGTCAAGCGGTGGGCACTGCCATATGTTTGCCAGACAGTGCCTGGAGTGACCGTGATTTGGGTAGCGGTGCATGGTGACCGCCATTGTCACATACATATCTGGCGGTGTCTCCCGCGATCGTGCCTGGGTTATGGGCGGTGCCAGTCCGCAGGTGTCAAGCGGTGGGCACCCCCATATGTTTGCCAGACAGTGCCTGGAATGACCGTGATTTGGATAGCGGTGCATGGTGACCGCCATTGTCACATACATATCTGGCGGTGTCTCCCGCGATCGTGCCTGGGTTATGGGTGGTGGCAGTCCGCAGGGCCCAGGCGGTAGGCACCGCCATATGGGTGCCAGACAGTGCCTGGAGTGAGCGTTAATGGAGTTGTGGAGTAGCTTTGCTGCACCTAACGTGTCCTCCAGCTCTCTGCATAGGCCAACATGTACAGTGCCCAGTGTCTCAACAATTGAAGGGTCCTCATGAGGGCAAAAGCACAAAAGGGACATGTCACTCCACGTCACCAACACATACCATATATGGCTCGCCAATACATTGCATGGACACATACACTCGCACATGTCACATGCGCTGTGTAATGAAATGTAGACTGTCCAGTTAATGTGTTGCATAGCATATGTAGATAATGGTCAATGTCTATGTGTGCAATGTAACACACAATGTCGTCTCATTTACTGAACTAGGGGCATCAGCAACTGGCACATTGTCCAATGCACATGCACACACGTGTCCCCCACGCTCAGCCGGTGTTCAGTGTGTAGTTGATGTGTGCCATGTGCAACCTGTGTTGGGAGGTGTATCAGGGCCAGCAACATGGTGTGTTAGGGTAGTATTGCAATTAGTAACATATGCTGGGGGTCATACTCACAGGTGTGCACACATATCTGTTAGTATATCACACTGTGCATGCGAATGAGCCGGAGGGGTGCACAGATAATTGCTGCTGGTAAGGGGACAGGTGTACGAGTAGTGTGCCTGATGTGTACCTACTTGTGAAGTGCCCTGTCGGTTAATGGTGCATGTTGTAAAACTTGGGAATGTGTCTGTAGAAAAAATTGATGTGATGCACATTTCATGGTCTTCTGCATTGACATCTGTGCACTTTGATCTGTCCTAGGAGGAGGAGGCCCACTATCCATTGTCCGTTCACAGTCCTGGCAGACATGGAGAATGAGGATATAATCCGCAAATTCAGGCTGGACCGACAAACCCTGCAGAACCTATGTGCCATGTTGGAGCCCCACCTGCAGCCACGTCGGACATATCCAACAGCTTTCACCGCAACATCTAAGGTGATGGCATGCCTGCATTTCTTTGCAACAGGCTCATTCCAGCACACGGTCGCAAGTGCAGGCGGGATGTCACAGCCGATGTTCAGCATGGTGCTGAGGGATGTCCTGTCGGCCATGATGCTCTACAAGGACAGATATATCCATTTTCCCAGGGGACCTGAGTTGGTGGCTGTGAAGGGCGATTTCTATGCCCTTGGACATATCCCCCATGTCATCGGTGCAATTGATTGTGTGCACCACAGGCACGTGAACAGGTTTACCGCAATAGGAAGCATTCACACTCGGTAAATGTTCAAGTGGTGTGCCTGGCGGACATGATAATCTCACACGTGTGTGCCAAGTTTCCCGGCTCAGTCCATGATGCCCACATCTTGCGCAGCAGCATCGTTCCTCAGCTGATGGCCAATCTGCTTCCGGAGCGTGCATGGCTTGTGGGTGAGTTTGCATAGTGGATTAGAGTGGTGTGTGTGTGACATGCTGTCGTGTGGCATTTTGGGACTGCAAGGTTAACCTGTGTCTCTCACACCAAGGTGACTCGGCATATCCGAACCGCCCATGGTTGCTGAGCCCATTGCGGAATCCCGTCACGCCAGCTGATGTGCGATACAATGATGCCCATGGGAGGACACGGCGTGTGATCGAACGGACATTTGGTCTCCTAAAATCAAGATTTCGGTGCCTGGACTGTACTGGAGGTGCCCTTATGTACTCACCAGGGAAGGTGTGTCAGATAGTAGTGGCATGCTGCATGCTCCACAACCTGGCCATTCGCAAGGCAATACCCCTGATCCTGGATGACGATGATGAGCAGCCAAGGCCCCCACCTGCAAATCAACCCGGATCCAGTGACGAGGGCAGTGGAGAGGAGGAAGGGTTCGACATGCGTCAACAGCTCATCACCCGCTACTTCACTTGAAGGTGAGTGACGATGTAGAAGGGAGAAAATGGTCTGATGGTGTTGCAGTTGCTGTGTGGGTGTATGTGAGCTTGCTGACTGCAGCTTTGTGTTGACTCATTGCTGCATGACAATGTATGTGTGATTGGTTAGTGTGATACAGAATGTCTCTATGGTGACTGTTGCTCTGTGTAAAGTTAGAAGATCTGAGTACCTTGTTGACATGTGTTGTATGATGTGTGCGATGCCACACCCATACAAGTGACTCTTGTTCTGCGGTTTTCCCTAGGTCCCTTCAGCATCTCACTGCCTACCTACATTCCATTCCCCTGGACCATGTCCTACACGTTGAAGGTTGCGCATACTGTATTAGAGACGGAGCAGACACAACAACATGTGTGTAAGGTGTATTTATTTACAATTGTGACATGCGAGGGTAGAGAACATGTGAAGGGGGGAATTGAAGAAGTGAGTTGACAGTCATGGTAGATGAGATACTTGAGTAGTCCCCACAATGATGTGGAGACCCAGTCCAACAGATAGATGCCATTCACATGGCAGTGTGGTGAAGGATAGTACAAAAGGTCAATGCAGTGGTCTGCCATCATGGCTGGCTCGGGGACTAGCATTTGGCAGGTGCTTTGGCACATGAGGCCCCCTGGCCTTTCCTTGGACGTCCCCTTTTGCGCTTGACTGGAGGAGCCACTGCTGCAGGGACAGTGGTGTCTGAGGACTCACCCCCCTCTGTGGACGCAGGGGAGGATGATGAAGTGTCATCCTGCTGCCCAACAGGGGGAGGCGGAGGGGTAGAATGTTGCACTGGCCTGTCCCTCAGAACCGCCACTAGCTGCCCCAAGAGGTCCACAATCTGTCCCGTGCGTGTGTCCATGGACCTCAGCAGCAGGAGGTGCTCTCGAGATTCTTCCTCTAACCGGCCCATTCGTCCCTGGGCCTGTTGGTAGGCCCCAAGGACTCTGTCGATGTGGCCCAGGGCTTCCGTCCCAGGATCAGTTCCCCTCTGCATGGCCCTGTCCCGACCACCTGCACTGCTGCCACGGTCCTGTCCGGTCCTCACATTGGCCCGCTGCATCCTCTCCCTGGCCTCCGCAGTCGATGTAGTGAGCTGCTCAACCCCTGGGGCAGGGAGGGTGTTGCGGCCAGCTGTGGTGGTGGTGGTAGTGGTTGACACACAGGCCGTGACAGCAGTTGTCAGAGGATGGTCATGGGCTGCAGCTGATGTGGTTGGGGGGACAATGGGTGCCTGGGACTGGTTGCGGCCTGCCACACCAGATGGGCCAGCTTGGAGCTCCTCATCCAAGGAATCCAGGGAGTCCTCATCCAGTTGTCTCTGTTCCGGGGGGACTGGCTCTGCAGGGTGGTGTCATCCTCTGCAGTGAGTTCTTGGTCACCTGTGGGTCAGATGAGAAATGGTCATTGTGTTGCACCCAGCAAAGTTTGTGTTAGCAGTGTTACATCAACTGTTTGTACATCCAGCAGATGTTCACTGTACAAATTTGCATTGACCGACATCCAGTGATGCATTACAAGCTGTTGTGGTACATGCATTACTTGTCCATATTGGGAGTTGTCAAGACATGACATGCACAATATAATTTTTTAACATTGACAGTCTCATGTTGGCATCCAGTTATTGATCAATAATATGTCATCCATTTACGCGTATGTGTCACTTGTTGAGCCCTTACAGCGGTTTACTCTGCACATTGAGTGAACATTGTAGTTTCATGCATACCTTTTCAATGTGGTGTACATATCTGTATTTGCAATTCCAGACATGCTTAAGTTTGCTTTAATTAGATCCTAGGTGGTCTGGACCACTGCTACTGTCAGATGGCATGTAGTGGTGTGCATGGTTGTGCTCGGAGTTCCATCTACATGTGTTTCAGACTTTCACACTTTGGTTGCTGTCACAGTTTCATTTTCTTAGGTGTGTGCACACTATAGTTGCCAATGCTATCTGGGTGTGCAGTTGTGCATTGAGAGGCCTGGTGTCCTATGCCAACATGTTTTTTTAAATGCATATCTGGTTGCACGTTGTGGCTGTTGATATGTAGTGTTTGTTGTTTTTTCCTTGTATTTGGGAGACCTCTCTGTGTGTGTATGATGATGGCTTCCATCTTGGTCCAGTGTGGGACAAGTCAGCATGATATGTCCACATGCCAGTTCTTTTGAAGTGTACATTGCAATGACTGACACATACATGTTGGTGCCAGGAAGTAATGGGTCTTGTGTGCTGGCGGTCAGGTGGGCCCGTGTGAGTTGTTGTGCAAGCTTCCCAGCCCCACACACCCCGACCTGTGAGATGCTGTTACCTACCTGTGAGTTGGGTGGGTAGCATACATTCCCTCCACATGATTCTTATTGGGGGTGTAGTGTCCCATCCTCCATAGTGGTGGAACAGCATGCATGTTACGTTTTGTGGGACGGATAGCCAAACACACTACACCGTCTCACTGTGAAGATGGCTAACTACCGTTTGAGGTGAAGGTGAGCAATGACATGGCTATTTGACTTGGTTGAAATTTTTGGATGGAATGTGCGTGTGGTGAGCAGAATGTGTGTGTGGCTTTTTGTACCCATTGATTTCAGATTACATTTGGTCATGGGGTATAGCACCCCATCACTGTTGTCCCACCTATCTGGCTGTGGGGTTCACTCCCCCAACATTTGAAGGCACAATAGGGCATGGGGCATAGCCCCCCATCACTGTTGTCCCACCTATCTGGCTGTGGGGTTCACTCCCCCAACATTTGAAGGCAGAATAGGGCATGGGGTATAGCCCCCCCATCACTGTTGTCCCACCTATCTGCCTGTGGGGTTCACTCCCCCAACATTTGAAGGCAGAATAGGGCATGGGGTATAGCCCCCCCATCAATGTTGTCCCACCTATCTGGCTGTGGGGTTCACTCCCCCAACATTTGAAGGCAGAATAGGGCATGGGGTATAGCCCCCCCATCACTGTTGTCCCACCTATCTGGCTGTGGGGTTCACTCCCCCAACATTTGAAGGCACAATAGGGCAAGGGGTATAGTCTCATAGCACACTGGTGACATACAGCAGGGTGAACATCTCACCCAGCATACATTTCCACACTGTCATGGTTTCATGGTATTTGTGGACCTGAGAACATGAGCACAGTACTGGTGAAGCAGTTGTTCCAGGGCATCCATACACTGACATGTTGTGGTCAACAGTGGTGTGTGTGTGAGATGTACTCAGCCCTGTGCAGACAATGTGTGCTTTTGGGGCCAGACTATACCAGCACTGTTCAGACAGACAGTGTGAGATGTGAACATTGTCAATGCATACACACATTGGTGGTCCAAACAAGACACCTTTGACAATTTTAGTCAGACAAGGTGCTGTTCTGCAATTCAGTGCAGCACTGTGGTAGCTGGGTGTGTTGCAGGACATTTGGGATGTGCTTAGTTTAGCATTGTGAGTCCCAGCTGCAGTGTAGTTTTTGGGTACACTGCACTTCCACTGTTTACATTGCAACACTGTGGTATGACATGGGTGATTTGCACTTTGCCAAAAAACCGGCCAGACACTGCTGCAGGGCAGCATAATCGTTGTTAGTGTTGCAGTGTGTGATGCCTGGCACAGTGTACACAATGTGGGTCATTTTTTAACAGAGACTTGTGCATGGTGACTAACACACCACTGTTTTGCATTATTTGTGTAGGTGACTGTGGACTAAGTGGCATGGTGTCATGTGCGGCTGCACAGACGTCACATGCCTATGAATGGGACAAGTGCTCCATCATGCTGAGCTGTGGGAGTAGGGGGCCTGTTGTGAGTTGTGCTGCTGTGTCACCAATTAAGAACAACACTCCCGGTTGAAATGGTTACCTACCCGTAAGTATGATGAGTGACATTCAATATCTGCCACATGCTTGTGGCTGGGGGGAGTGCTCCATCTTGCACAGCTGTAGGACAAGGGGGCCTGGTGGGAGTTGTGGGGCAGTCCTCCCTATTCCAAACACACCTCCATGTAAAGATGGCTACCTACCTGTTAGGTGAGGGTGAAGCACACAATGGCTGAGGCATGCTTCTGGGTGGGGGGCAGTGCTCCATCCTGCTCAGCTGTGGGACAAGGGGGCCTGGTGGGAGTTGTAGTGCAGGCTTCCCAGACACCCACCCACCTCCCTGTAGGGATGGCTACCTACCTGTTAGGTTAAGGTGAGCAATGCTATGGTTGGCACATGGGTTTGGGTGGAGGGCTCCATCTTGCGCAGCTGTAGGACAAGGGGGCCTGGTGGGAGTTGTAGTGCTGGCAGCATGTACACATGTACCCATGGTGATGTTGCTAACTACCTTTGGGGGGCTTCAGGGGAGTGTCTGTTGAATCTGTGAGAGATGTGTTGGGGGGAGTGTTGTGCACATGAATGAATTTGAACCTAGGAGGTATTATTTTGTAGTAGTGCAAGACAGTACATTTGTGTGATGTTAGGCATTTGTTTATACTTACCAGCCTCCACTCCCCCGGGTATTCCTGAGAGACTCTCTGGATGTAGAATGCCAAGCACCTTCTCCTCCCATTCAGTGAATGTTTTGAGTGAAACGGGAGGGCCACTGCCTGTCCTGTGAGCCAGCTCATGGTTCTTGGCTCTCTTCTTCTTGACCAATCAATCAATCAATCAATCATGTCACTTATAAAGCGCACTACATACCCGCGAGGGTCTCAAGGCGCTAGGGGAAGAAGGGGGTGGTGCTGCTACTGATCGAAGAGCCAGGTCTTGAGGAGTCTTCTGAAGGCCAGTAGGTCTTGGGTCTGTCGGAGGTTGGTGGGGAGGGTGTTCCAGGTCTTGGCGGCGAGGTGGGAGAAGGATCTGCCGCCGGCGGTCGTTTTCCGGATGCGGGGGACTGTGGCGAGGGCGAGGCTGGTCGAGCGGAGCTGGCGGGTGGGGGTGTAGAAGCTGAGTCGTCTGTTGAGGTAGGCTGGTCCGGAGTTGTGGAGTGCTTTGTGTGCGTGGGTGAGGAGCTTGAAGGTTATCCTCTTGTTGACAGGGAGCCAGTGCAGGTCTCTCAGGTGGGGTGTGATGTGGCTGCGTCGGGGGATGTCGAGGATAAGACGTGCAGAGGCGTTCTGGATGCGTTGCAGCCGTCTCAGGAGCTTAGCCGTCGTTCCTGCGTAGAGGGCGTTTCCGTAGTCCAGCCTGCTGGTGACGAGGGCCTGGGTGACTGTTTTTCTTGTTTCGGTGGGGATCCACTTGAAGATCCTGCGGAGCATTCGGAGGATGTTGAAGCAGGATGAGGAAACGGCGTTGACCTGCTTAGTCATGGAGAGGGTGGGGTCGAGGATGACCCCTAGGTTGCGTACGTGGTCAGTGGGTGGCGGGGCTGTTCCCAGTGATGTTGGCCACCAGGAGTCGTCCCAGGCTGAAGGGTTGGAACCAAGGATGAGGACCTCCGTCTTGTCCGAGTTCAGCTTCAGGCGGCTGGTCCTCATCCATTCGGCGACGGCCTTCATTCCTTCGTGGAGGTGGGCTTTGGCAGTGTGAGGGTCTTTGGTGAGGGAGAGGATCAGCTGGGTGTCGTCAGCGTAGGAGATGATGTTGAGGTTGTGCTGTCGGGCGACGTGGGCGAGGGGTGCCATGTAGATGTTGAACAGCGTTGGGCTGAGGGAGGAGCCTTGGGGTACGCCGCAGATGATCTTGGTGGCCTTGGATCGGAAGGGGGCGAGGCGGACGCTTTGTGTTCTGCCGGAAAGGAAGGATGTGGTCCAGTCCAGGGCCTTCTCTTGGATCCCGGCGTCGTGAAGGCGTGTTCGTAGTGTGTGGTGGCAGACCGTGTCGAAGGCGGCTGATAGGTCCAGGAGGATGAGGGCTGCTGTTTCTCAGTTGTCTAGCAGGGTCCTGATGTCATCGGTGGCGGCGATGAGGGCGGTTTCGGTGCTGTGGTTGCTGCGGAAGCCGGACTGGGAAGGGTCCAGGATGTTGTTCTCCTCGAGGTAGCGGGTCAGTTGTTTGTTGACGATTTTCTCGGTGACCTTCGCGGGGAACGGGAGCAGAGAGATGGGTCGGAAGTTCTTGAGGTCCTTGGGGTCTGCCTTGGGTTTCTTGAGTAAGGCGGTGATCTCGGCGTGCTTCCAGCTTTCCGGGAAGGCTGCTGCCTTCAGATCATGCCACCTCTTCTCGATTTCATCTCTATTGCGTGGCACGGTCCCTACTGCATTTACCTTCTCTACTATCCTTCTCCACATTTGCGTTCTTGTTGCTAGTGGTGTCTGTTGGACCTGGTTACCAAACAATTGTGGTTCTACCCTGATTATCTCATCAACCATGACCCTCAACTCACTCTCAGTGAATTTGGGCATTCTCTGTGGTGACATGGTGTGTGATGTGTCAAGGTGTTTAAGGTGCAGGTTTGGAAGTGGTAGTGGTGGTTGTGATGTGTATGGTGTGTGATGTGCAAAGGTGTTAGAGGTGCAGGTGTGGAAGTGGTGGTGGTGATGTGTGTGTGTTGTGCAGATTTGCCTCTCCTGTCATCTGTGGTGGATGTCCCCTCAGTTGTGGAGTTTTGCAAAGGATTGTGGTCTGTTGGGGGCTGGATTTATACTGGTCTCTGTGGGTGTGTCAGTATGGGGTATTGGTAGCAGGTGTGGTGTGTGTGTGGACCTGGGATTTGTAGTTTTGGTGTTTGCCATGGGGGTGTGTCTTTGGGCTGTGTTAGGTATTTTTGGGTGCATGCCTTGTTTGGTTGGTGCACTTTGTGGCCATGTTGTGTGGTTTTCCCGCGACCGCCATTTTTTTAACGGAGCGTCCGCAGCGGTGGCCCGGCTACGGCGCTTCCGCCGTCTCACTCATTCATCAATGTTGTCGACCGCGGCAGTCGGAAACAGCGCACTGCACCGCGGCGATGTCGGGAATATCATAATTTCGATGGCGGTGTCTCCGCTGTGGTTGCGGTCGTTTGGGCTGTTTCCGCTGCGAAACCGATCGCCGCGGACGGGTTTGGGCCTTCTCCGCAGGTGAACGGCGGTTTCTCGGGTCTCCTTTCCGCCGCGGTTGGATTTTTCCCGCCGAGGATCCTAATCTAGCCGTCGGTTTTCCCGCGGTAGCGGCGGGCGGTGATTTCCCGCTACCATGGAGGTTGGCTTGATTTTCCGACCGCCATTGTAATGACCCCCAAAGTTTGTATTTAGATGCTTGAAAATTATGATTTTTATTCTTTCTGTGTGGAATCTTCTTAAGTAGTTTGTTTTTCTGAAAAAAAATGAAAGCGGATATTATTATTTGTTTTACAATAATTTTACATGGGGTGGGGTGGGTGTTTGGGATGGATTTTGGGTTTGGGTGGGTGTTTTACAGGTTTAATAAATGCATTTTGAACAATACTTACTTTATTAGGTGGATGGTTTTCGGGCGTCCTCTGTAATTTTGTTGATGTGTTTAGAGTTGTCTGTAGTGGAAATATAAAATAGAACAAAGATATAAATTACTTATTTGAGTATGAAATTTATTATTTAGAGAACATTAGTTTAACTGTTATTTAGGACATTTTAATTTATTTACTTTTAGTACATTTATAGAGGTTTTGGTTTGATGATGTTCTTGCTTCAGGTAGATAACCAGCCGAGTTTCGCCTTCTTTGGCTTGTTTGTTTGAGGTGGAAAATAAGAGTAAGATTTGTGGTTTATATAGGGTTTACTTAATTGTTAGTTTAATTTTATTGGCAGTCTTTAATATTGTGTGTTTCTATTGGTTAATCTATATTGTTTTAATTTATTGGAAGTTGTTTTCCTTATATGGAAAACGCTAATTAAGAGTCAGTTATTTTTTTTTCCCTCCTTACTTGTAGAATTATTGTATTATGTGTTATAATATATATGAAATGCAAGAAAATGATTTTATATGATGAAAGTTTATATGTATAAATGTTGTTAATAGTGTATTTTATAATTTATTTTTTAGTTATGTTTTTATTCTTTGAAAAAAATATGTGTTTAATTTAATTTGATATGTAATGTATGTTTAGGTATTTATTTATATTTATGGTGTTTAATTTTGTATGTTTGCTCAAGTTTTGGATAGTCGATAATTATAAAATAACGATATTGTAGCTGTCGATATGTTTGTGGTCGATATTTTAGACATGGTGTATGTATTTAAACAATGTCCGATATTTTTTAAAACAATATTAATGTGTACGATATTTTTGATGTCGATATTTTTGAAGAACGATATTATGGTTTCAATAATATTGTATTTTTTTAAATAAGTATATAGTGTAGATATTATTGCTATCGATAATTTTGTGTTGAATGTAGGTCGATAATATGTCTGTCGATATTATGTCAGTGATTCTTCAGGGACATTATAGTTAGAAATTAGCATTTAAAAAACCATTGAAATTCACTGAAAAAAACATAGGTTTCAGGTACGTTATAGTTAGAAATTAGCATTTAAAAAACCTTAGAAATTCACTGAAAAAACCATAGGTTTCAGGGACGTTATAGTTAGTTGGACATTTCACTCATACAAAACCAGAGAAATTCCGCCGTTATAGTTAGTTCAGCTAACTATAACTCGCGCCCCCGCAATGCACTGCTAATGACGTCACATATTACATCATTCATGACATGGTCAGTGACATCACTGATGACATCTCAAATGACATCACTGATGACATCATCCACGTGAAAATCTGATGCACCTCCTCACACCCTAATATAACCTTTGATACACCCACTGTAAAATACAGACTACCATTTTCGAAACCATCGACACACCAATACCAGTTGCTTTTGGACAAGGGTAGCTGCATGTCAGCAGCTCCCCTTGTCCAAAAGCAATGCCGGCTCCCGCAGGAGGTGTGGAGCCAGCTGGGACCGTGGGGACATTGGGGCTCCCCCCGCGGACCCCAACGTGAGGGCATGCCCCAGGGGATGGGGTCCCCGGGGCAAAAAAAAAGCCCTTGGGGGGGTAAATGTTTTATTTCTTTTTTTATGTACAAAATGGCTGGGCCTCGGGGGATGAGGTTCCCGAGGCAGATTTTGAGTAATGAGAATG
This sequence comes from Calotriton arnoldi, assembly GCA_963921515.1. Lineage (NCBI taxonomy): Eukaryota > Metazoa > Chordata > Amphibia > Caudata > Salamandridae > Calotriton > Calotriton arnoldi. The sequence goes on along the minus strand of CAWUFW010012967.1, from coordinate 207,948 downwards.
GGGGGAATTTTTTTTTCTTGCATGCCTGGAGTCGCAACTCCATCACGGCTCTCAGCGCAACCCCCCAGTGTAACTGCGATGGGTTCGCGACTCCGGGCAAAATTAAAAAAGAGTATGTATGTTTTAAAAAATTAAGATTGACTGTTGGGTTATAGGGTGGCTCTAAAAAGAGCCCTTGTTTTCATTATGAGTTTGTTGTAGCTACATGTAAGTGCGGATGCACAGCTTTAGGTTGTTGAGGGAGACTCTGTTTCCTTGATCTGTGAAGTGCACGCCATCACTTCTGTAGATGTCGTCCATATCAAAACGTAGATTGTTGTTATAGATGGACCCCATTCTATGATCTCTGAGGTATGCAGAAACAGCTTTATTGACATTCTTCCTAGCTTTCTCAGTTTGTGGACAGAGTTGATTTGACCACTTCCATTTCTGTCTTTGGCATATATTAGAGTATACAAAGACAGTTTGAGGCAAAAGCAACATCAATTGTGCTAAGGTGTCCTTCATTAGCAATTCCAGACCTACCCCAGTCAATGTGCCTAGGTCATTGTCACAACAGTGCACAATCATGAGGTCAGGAGGTTGGAGATGCAAAAAGGTTTTAACCAAAGGCAACAATTGGTGCCACCTTAATCCTCTCTGTGCAATCCATTTAATGTCAACATTTTGCAAACCTAGGTTTTTGTCAATACCTCTCTGTTCAGCATACCTTTGGCACCAGAAAACATAGCTGTGCCCTACAATCCACACTGTGAGCATCTTGAAGGGATGTCTGGAAGGAATGAAAATATGTCTGTAGCTGAGGTAGTCAGTTGGTAGAATGAGAGGTATCTAAAATGGTGGAGAACATGTTGTTTTTTAAAAAACTGTTAAGTGATTGGCTGATCATCAATATTGTGCACTCAAAATTGGATGCATGTTAGTTTGCTGAGATTTCGTTTGTGATTTGTTATTAGAAAATGTTTTAAAGGTACAGTAGATACTATAAGGTAATATTTTGCAAAAGTCAACCACACCTGCTGTTTGCATTAGTAAGCTTGTGTGCTGAACTTGAAACTACGGTGAACTTGTGACCTGCCAGTACAGTTGAATGTTCCATGAACTGTTGCTATGGAAACTGGCATTAAGTAGAATGGGGGAAGGGTTCAAACTTAACTGTGGACTTAAAATTGTGAAATGGATACTTAAATATAAGTGAAAAGTTAGTAAATTAAGGTTTTCTAAGACAGTAGTATGTGTAGAAGTAGTGTGTTGCTGAAAAAGTATACTAGTATTATTAAAAATAGGTTTTATGAACTCCTGTGTGGATTCACGGCTCCACCGCGGTGGAGTCGCGACTCCAGAAAATTGCAGAACCAGTTTGGGCACCATTTGAAGACAGTTGGAAAGGGTTAATATGTCTAACCAATAGAAATGTGTTTTACAATTTGAAATAATGATGGAAGCAATGCGATTTGATACTTACATTTATTTGAGTGCAAAAAGAGAGGTAAAGTTTGCCATTTCTGGTTTCACCTTTCTGAGAGAGGTGCATTACATTTCTTGTGTGGAAAAGAAAATCTTTTAAGAGTTTCTGATATTTGATATTCTGCAATACTACCTCAAATGTGAGTAACCAATTAGTAAGGTGTATTATATATTATTCAGCACTGCTTTATTGTTTCTAGTGATATTTTTACTTACCAAAAAAAATCCAAGTGTGGAAATTGTAAGACAAATCTGATGTATGAAATATGTTATGAAATGTACAGCTCTCTATTGTACTTTGTATTATTGTAATGAAATGATTTTTGAAATAGTTTGTAGATAGTAACATGGTAAAAGGATTAGTGTTTGATTTCTGAAATTACCCAGGCAGTACTCTTGTACTGAACCTTTCACTGAGGCACTACTCATCTAGTCATGCATTCTCTTAGGCACTACCCATTTTATATCTATTTGTATGTTTCTTTGGTATATGATGCCACTTTTAAAAGGCACAGACACATGCATGTATGCTTTCTGGAATATTGTGAGACTTTTAACAGATAGATTGAAAAGGTTGCTGCTTTGTATTTGCTTAGGCTCAACACTCTGAATAGTGAAGCTGCAGCCCAAGAGTGAGGTTTAAGACATGTTGTCAGAGTGATTAGTGATTAGCTTAGCTCGTATTGGTCTGTGGAGATGTATACTTCAAGTATGCCGCATAATTTTAGGTGTGTCTTTAAAATGGGAAGTACACTCTGTCAAGTTTAAGGGACTTTTTAGTCTTATGACTGAAGTATGTGTCTGTGTGCACATGTATTCTGTCACGTGTTATGACTAAATAGATGGTAGTGGTAGTGGTGTAAAACTCTGGTACACATGTATTTGTATGTTTCGTTTTTTTTCTGTTTCTTTTACATATAATGCCACTAGGAAAAGGCACAGACACATGCATGTTATGTAATCCTTTAGACATTAACCATAGATTTGTGCAATGATCCAGACACTACTATCCCACTCAAAGATTAAGTCAGGCACTACCCATGCTCTCATCAACTCAATCTGGCACTACTGATGTACTGATAGAATGTCCCAAGTATTACCCTTACACTCATATTTTCTCTCAGGTGCTTCCCATACAGTCATACATTCATCTAGTTACTACCACTGCAGCCATAGAATCACTCAGGCAGTACACATGCACTTTTTTATTCTTTCAAGCACTACTCATACACTCTTGTGTTCAACTATGCGTTAGCCTTGCGCTCATAGTTTGTCTAAAGTATTTCCCCTGCACTGATCTAATCACCCATTCAGTGCTGGTACTCTCATGCAATCACCCAGGTAGTACTCTTTCACTGAAATATTCACTCAGGCGCTACCCATCTAGTCATCCATTCTCTCAGGCACTACCCACTACCCATCTATTTGCATGTTTCTTTGATATATGATGTCACTTTTAAAAGGTACAGACACATGCATGCATGCTCTCTGGAATATTGAGAGTCTTTTAACAGACACATTGAAAAACTTGCTGCTTTGTATTTGGCTAGGTCCAACACTCTGAATAGTTGCTGAATAGTGAAGCTGCAGCCCAAAAGTGAGGTTGAAGACTTGTTGATAGAAGGATTAGTGATTATATTAGTTCGTATTGGTCTATGGAAATGCATACTTCAAATATGCCGCATAATTTTAGGTGTCTCTTTAAAATGGAAAGTGCAGTCTTTCAAGGTTAAGGGACTTTGTAGTTTTATGACTCAAGTATGTGTCAGCTTGCACATATCTTCCCACATGTGTTATTTCTATAGAGATGATAGAGCTATAAAACACTGGTATGTAAGTATTTGTATGTTTCTTTTACATATGATGCCACTAGGAAAAGGTACATACATATGCATGCTAGTATTTAGGAATATAGTGAGAATTACATCTATATACTTTATCTCTTCCCTCTTTCAGTGTCTCTCTTGCCTCTTTCTGCAGCTCTCTTGCTCTTTCTGCACCTCTGTTGCCTCTTTCTGCACCTCACTTGTTTCTTTCTGCACCCCTCTTGGCTCTTTCTGCACCCCTCTTCCGTCTTTCTGCACCTCAGTTGCCTGTTTCTGCAACTCTCTTGCCTCTTTCTGCAGTTCTCTTGTCTCTTTCTCCATTTCTGTTGTTTCTTTCTGCACTTCTCTTACTTGTTTCTGCACCCTTATTCCCTCTTTCTGCACCTCTCTTGCCTCTTTCTGCAGTTCTTTTACCTCTTTCTGCACCTCTTTTGCTTCTTTCTGCACCCCTCTTGCCTCTTTTTGCACCTCTGTTGCTTCTTTCTGTACTTCTCTTGCTTCTTTCTGCACTCCTTTTCCCTCTCTCTGTACTCCGTTTCCCTCTTTCTGCACCTCTGTTGCCTCTTTCTGCACCTCTGTTGCTTCTTTCTGCACTTATCCTGCCTCTTTCTGCACCCTTCTTCCCTTTTTCTGCACCTCTTTTGCCTCTTTCTGCACCCCTGTTCCCTCTTTCTGCACCTCTTTTGCTTGTTTCTGCAACTCTCTTGCATCTTTCTTTACTTTCCTTGCCTCTTTCTGCACCTCTGTTGCTTCCTTTTGTACTTCTCTTGCCTCTTTCTGCACCTCTGTTGCTTCTTTCTGCACTTCTCTTGCCTCTATCTGTACCCCTCTTGTTTCATTGTGCACGTCTGTTGCTTCTTTCTGCACTTCTCTTGCTTCTCTCTGTACCTCACTTGCTTCTTTCTGCACCCCTCTTGTTTCTTTCTGCACCCATCTTGCCTGCTTCTGCATCCATCTTCCCTCTTTCTGCACCTCTCTTCCCTCTTTCTGCATCCCTGTTCCCTCTTTCTGCACCTCTCGTGCGTCTTTCTGCACCTGTCTTGCCTTTTTCTGAGCATCTCTTGCCTGTTTCTGCACTTCTCATGCCTCTTTCTGCATTTCTTATGCCTCTTTCTGCACTACTCTTGTTTCTTTGTGCACTTCTCTTGCCTTTTTCTGCATTTCTCTTGCCTCTTTCTTCCTTTCTCTAGCTTCTTTCTGGACTTCTTTTGCCTCTTTCTGCAACCATCTTGCATCTTTCTGCTTCTCTGTTGCTTCTTTCTGCACTCCTCTTGCTACTTTCTGCTCCTCTCTTGCTTCTTTCTGTACCCCTGTTTCCTCTTTCTGCAGTCATCTTCCCTGTTTCTGCACCTCTCTTGTCTCTTTGTGCATCGCTCTTGCCTCTCTCTGCACTTGTCATTTTGCGCTTAGTTGTTATTTTCAAAATTGAAATGTTATTAATTTTAAAATTTTAATTGATGTACCAAAATAATTATACGATTATTTGTTTTTTAGGAAGATATTTTGATTGGATTACAAATAAAAGATGGCAAGAAAACATGAAAAGAGAAGAGAACAAAGGAAACAGAAGTACTTAATGAAAACTAAAAGAGTGGAGTAGAAAAACACCAAAAGGATGCTGAGGATAAAGTGGCTTCTGGTAAGAGAACTAAACAATTTATTAAAAAAGTTGTGGAGAAATTGAACGATCAAAATACTAATCAAAGGAGGAAAGACATTTTTAGAACAAAGAGAAGCAAATAAAGAAACACAATGGAAAAGAAACACATGTGACAAAAAGACAGAAACAATATAAAGACATACGTCTACGTATGTTTCGTAATAGAGTAATTCAAAATGTATTAAAAGATTGTAAAAAGTATAAAAAAAGATCTGCAGCATATAAGAAGAAGCAACAGATTGAAAGTGTAGAAGATACTGCTTTTCAATTGAAACGAAAATTATTTATATTGGTATTGAAGAGAATGAAAACATTGAATAAAACAATGCACTTTATGAAGGAGAAAAGCAAAAGAAAAAGACTGGTTAATAGAAGTAACTTTTGCAAAACGTTTTCTGGTGAATGGAAGCACACTTCTAGTACTGAGCCTTTCTTTAATGAAGAAAGCTATTTTCAACAAAATACATTAGTTCATGCAGTTGATACCAGTGGTTGTTGTTATGAGATAAAAGATGGTTGTCTAATTGAAAAAGAAAAGATGGTTCCTAGAAATGTGGAAGAAGTAATAGCTGAAGAAGTTCAAGGGAGACGTATACAAGCTCCAGTGTATAAGTGGGATTGTAGTAATATTTGTAGTATTCGACAGGAATCTATTGATATATTGCAAATTTTCTTACGAGAATATGCCAAAAAAAGTGTTAAACAGAAGATTAAGATGTTGCAAGGCCTAGATCCTTGTATAGTGAGAAAATATACTAAGTTGCAGGGTCATTCTCTGGCTTGTCTTTCTAGAAAAGTGTGTCAAAGTACTTTTCATCATTTAAGAATGTTAGCAGTACATCACTCAGAAATGCAGAAGTTAGTAAGGAGATTGTACTATGTAAAAAGTCCTGCATTATCTTTAAGTGAAATAAACTCCGCTCTTTTGCATAGTTCAGTATTGGATGTAAAAAAAGTTTGTGATGATATACAGTTTTGTTTCTTTGGTTCACAAGAGGAGTGTAGAGAAAGTGAGAGCTTGATAAGTATAGGTGTTGAAGAACAGGTGGAAGATATTAGTACTGAGAAGTTTGCAGGAGAAATTACAAAGTTTAAGATATTTTCATGTGAAAAACTAAACTATGTTTGTATTTGTTGTCAACGTACTCACTATAGAAGTCAAACTAGGAACGTTGATGTGTATTTAAAAAGTGAAAAGGAAAATAATGATAAGTGGGAGCAATTTGGTTCTTATTTGTTGGTGGAAGGTCGTTTTGAGTTGGGTACTGATCAACGTATTTGTAAATATTGTTACAACAAATTAGAGGAGAACAAAATGCCAGCTACAGCAGTACATAACAACTTAGAGTTGGTAGCTATTCCTCCGGAACTGGCAGATTTAAATACATATGAGTCCATTCTTATTCAATCTGTGCACCTGTTTCAGGCTATAGTTCGTATGGAGCCTAAAACAGGTAAGCTGCCTCCAACAGATTTACAAAGAGGTCTGAAAGGAAGAGTTTTGTTCTTACCTTTAGATTTTAAGAAAAATATTGAAACTGTTGGTATAGACAGAGAGTACAGTTAGCCTGTAGTTATTCTAGTTAATGGTGTACCAACAAAGAGCCGGAAAATATGGCAAGAGTTAGTAGATGTCACCAAACTTCAAAAGGCTACATTATATTTTGTACAGAACAATATTTATTATAAAACTGTAAATGTGGAAGATCAGGAAATATGTTTGGAAGATGATACAGAAATTTCAACTGTCCAAATAGAAAAAGTAGACAAGTCCAGGAGTGAAGAGATTTACGAACATTACAGTATACACCCTCTACATTCAAAAGAAGTGATTGGAAACACTATTGAATTATTTCAAATGAAGAAAGCAAAGGGAACTCCCATGAGTGTATGGGAAAAAAGTTTAGAAACTCGTTGTTTTCCACAGCTGTTCCCCACTGGAGAAGGTGGACGATATGATGAACGAGCAGTACAGATTCCAGCTTCAGAATACCGCTCGACAAGATTGTACTCAGAAGATTCAAGATTTCAATAGTGCATTCCATATATATTTCATCTTCTATTTGAAAGTGACTTGTCCAAAATTTCATATGCAGTACACCACATATTAAAAACAGGATTTCATCTTACACATGTTTCTGCAAAGGAATTTATGGACAAAGAGACGATCATTTAGAATCTCAGTTAATTAATTTGATGGCGTGTTAACATGGTACTAGTGAGTATTGGTATCGTCATCACAGGGAACTTAAATGTATGTTAAGAAACTTAGGTACCCCTATGTGGTTTCTAACACTTAGCTGTGCTGAATATGCGTGGGACGATTTACTTGAATTTCTACGACAAGCAAATTCAAATGTAAAAAACATTGAATTGAAGACAGCTGGAGAACTGTGTTCCTTGGATCCTGTGAATGTGTGCAGATATTTTAATCATAGGTTTCAAACTATGATGTCTTTTATTTGCAATAAAAATAATCCACCTCTTGGAGAAGTTACTGATTTCTTTTGGAGAAAGGAGTACCAAGCCAGAGGTGCTCCTCATATACACATGCTATTATGGATCAAGGATGCACCAAAATTTGGAACTTATACTGATGAAAGTGTTTTGTCTTTCATCCAAGAGTATGTTACCTGTGCCATTCCAAAAAAAGGAGGAGAAAAGAGCTTGAGACAACAGGTTTTAAGTTTTCAAAGTCATCGATGTGGAAAATATTGTCGATGAAAATACAAGTCAAAGGGAAAGTTTTATACAAAATGTCGTTTTGGATTTCCACGTCCAATAATTTCAAAAGGAAGAGTCAATAGTTTTATGTCAGCAGTAAGACATACTATAACTCGAAAATCTCTGAAGAATACATACAACATAAAAAGAACTGAAGATTCAAAGTATATTAATGACTACAATCCAGTGATTTTGACAATGTGGAATGCAAACATGGATATCCAGTATGTTGCAGATAATTCAATTGCTGTTGCTCGCTATGTTACATTTTATATAACCAAATCTGAAAAGACAGAGTTGAAAGAAATGTGGGAAGAAATTTCACAAGAGAAGAGTCTTAGTAACAAATTGTACAGCTTTAGCTTGAAAATGCTTTCCCATCGAGAGATTGGATCCTATGAATGTTTGGATTGGTCTAGCTCTGCCAGTTTATATTCAAAGTCAAGAGGAATCATTTGGGTAAATCTAGGTCTTGCCGCCACACGAAATAGAGTATTGAAATCTCTACAAGAAATTGAATACTTAGCATTGAATGAACCAGAAAGTACAGAAATTGTTAAAACTAATATGTTGGATACGTACTATCCCAAAAGGAGTCCACATCTGGAAAAAATATGTCTCTATTAAGTACAGCGCTCCGTCCATCATCTGCTTGTGTTTGCTTTGTTCGCCCTAAGTTGGCAGGGTATGCCCAGACGTGGGTCCCTTGCTCACTTTGCCACTGGATTCAAACTAGCCTGGCTGATGAAGGGTGTTACCCAGAAACCGGTCCCAGGATGCTTGTTTCCGGTTCAGGGAAGACCTGGCTTTGCAGTTCGGGCTGGACTGTTCCCATGAGGCACAGGGTCAACACTGATTTGCATATAGTTGGGTCTGAACTGAGGTGGCGAAGTGAGCTAAAGAATGATGATGGATTCAACCCAGATCTGTGACTGGGAGTGAGTGTCTGAAAAGTTTCAGCGCTCCGTCCATCATCTCCTGTGTTTGCTCTATTAAGTACTGCAACATTACAGCTTTAAGAGAAATGTTACAGAAAATATAAATGAAGAAAAATATGCAGTAATTGGATGTGATGGATGTTTGGTAAAACATGCCAAAGGAAATCTTATTAACCACAGAAAACTCAGTTGAGAAACTCCAGATTAAAGGGAATTTTTCTATTTAGCACTTCTGCAACTCTTCTAGCCTTTGCGTAGTGAAATGGAATTACTAAGAGATTTTGACTGCTATGAAGATTCTTTTAATGCATATAAAGATAACATTCAATGCATAATTTTCCCTACTTATCTACAAATGTTAAATGAAGAGATTGAACAAGAAACTACTATTGCAGCTGAAATAGCTAGAGACAGTTCTCAAGATAGTCAAAGCTCTGCTCCACCAAGTCAAGATCCACTAGGACAACCAATAATTGAAAATGAAGCAGCAATAGCCATGAATGAAGTAGAAACGGCAATACACAAGCACAACAGGATATTATTGAGTTGGGAAACTTGGAAGAAGAACTAAATATTGAACAAAAAGAAATACATCAGCAAGTGACAGGACAGACACAGCATGGTTTGCTGCATGAAAAAAAAATGCCAATGCACATCATTTAAACCTATTCGAATGTACATCAGTGGTCAAGCTGGAACATGAAAAAGTTTCTCAATTAAAGTTTTGACCAGTTATTTACACAAAACTACTGAATCACATTTATCTTGTTTTATAACAGCTCCAACTGGATTAGCAACACACAATATTAAAGGGATTACTTTACATCAATTACTTATGCTACCAGTTGAACATGAAAATAATTTGGAATATCAGAAGCTATCTGGAGAAACTTGTTATGAAGTTTCAAGAGTATTAAAGAAAATGAAACTTCTAATCATTGATGAGGTGAGCATGGTCTCAAACTTAATGCTAGCGTTTGTACATTTAAGAATGCAACAGATTTTTAAAACAGATTATGATGTTCTGTTTAGAGGAAAACATGTAATTGTATTCGGCGATCTACTACAACTTACTCCTGTGAAAGGGCAACCAGTTTTTAAAACACTTGTCCATGAAGACACTAGAAAATCTTTGGGAAGTATTGGAAATGTCAACATTTGGTATCATTTTGAATATAAAGAACTTATTAAGAATATGCGACAAGCAAGTGATGAACATTATGGAAACATTCTTCAAGATATAAGAATTGGCGTTTTGACAAAACATGGTAATCAAGCTTTACAAAGTCGGCTACTAAGGAACTTGCTTACAAACAAAAACATAGCACCTGAAATAATGTACAAAAAAATTAGAGTAAAGAAGTCTATAGTTTGCCTAATGCCTACACTGGAAGAGTGTTCTACATTCAATCAAGAACTTTTGAAATTGGAAAAACAACCAATAGTGAAAATGGAAGCTATTGATAAAATGGAACATCAAGGAGTTACTATTCTTCTCTCAGAGAAATTACAGTCAAAATTGGATTATTTGGAAAAGTCTGTATCTAAGACTGCAGGTTTAGAAAAGACTTTATATGTATGTGTAAACTGTCGGGTAATATTATGGCGCAATTTGAATGTAGAGGAAGGTTTAGTAAATGGAGCAATGGGAAAAGTTGTTGATTTTGTAAATTTTCAGAACAGAGATGGAATTGAATTTTTGAAGATTGAATTTGATCAGATTGAAGAGGTAAAACAGATTGGATGTTGTGCTGTTCGTTTTTTGCTTGTAAAAGACTTGTATGTTCGTAGAAAACAGTTTCCTCTTTCTTTAGCATATGCAGTAACCATTCATAAATCTCACGGTTTAAGTGTAGAAAGTGCTTTGCTAAATATTGGAAGTACAGTGTTTAAAGAGGGCATGGCATACGTTGTATTGTCTCGAGTAAGAACATTATCTGGTTTGTATTTGATTTATTTTGATGAGAAAAAGATTAGTGCTGATGCAAATTGTGTAAGAGAGTACAATCGGTTAAGAAGACTTTATGCTACTAACTTAGGTGAATATCCCGTATATGAGAAACGTGTAGTGTGTCCAAAACGGAAATATGACAAACATTCTACTGAGATTCAAAAAAAGAAAACATTTCAAGAGAATGATGAAGCTGCAAAGAAAATGAAAATGGACACTGTTGATATCGTAGGATACCAGTTAGAAAATAGTTCAGGTATCAACTGCTATGCTAATGTAATTGTGAATGTTGTCTTTTATCTAGAAGATCTTCATCATGAAATTATGGAAAATCGAGAAAAAAGATTCTGTTCTTTACTACATTATATTTTTCAAAAGTTAGTAACTGATAGAAATAAAATCCATACTGCTTCTGGCATTCAGCATCTTTTGGATATATGTACTGGTTCATTGAAATTTACATTGAATATACAACAAGATGCACAAGAATTTCTTATGTTTATGCTTGGAGTATTGGAAGATGAAGGAATAGAAATTGGAAATTTATTTGGACTAAGTTACAGATGGAATCATAAATGTGAAGAGTGTTCATTTTCTTCTACTACTGAAATAGACACTGAACAATTCATATACTTGACGATACCAGATTGCAAATCAGTGTCTTTTAACAAACTTAGTAAAAACAGCTAATCAAGACATGAAATGTTTTCATTGTAAATCAGAAATGTTGTCAACATTACATATAGAAAGATTTGGAAAATATGTCATTTTAATGCTACAACGTTGTAGAGCAGATGGAAGAAAATTGGAAACCAAAATTAAAAGTTTTGTGGCAAGTCAAGTATCAATTTCAGGAGAACTTTTAAAGCAGTGGCTATTATTTTCCATGATGGATCTACTACAACATCTGGACACTATACTGTGTATTTAAAGTGCAATAGAGGATAGACACATTGCAATGATGCCAATTTGGAATTTAAATGCAGGTTGCCTTACGAATTACCAAATTCATATCTGATATTTGTGATGCCAAAGTTTTGAAAACATAATTCGGCCTATTGGGAAGATGTGAACACGAATTAATGAGTTTATTTTGGATTTTTTAATGCAAAAGTTTCGGAAACATTATTCGGCCTATTGGGAAGATGTGAACAATTAGTGTATGGATTATTGTTTGTGCTAATTCATATTGAATTTGGAAAATTGTGTTTAGAAACAAGAAGTTTATATATTTGTTGTCTATATTATACGAGATGTTAATGAGAGTGTACATTTTACAAAATGTACTTGAGAGAAATAAAAGACTTAATGTAGTTGAAGAATGTAATTAAGAAACTGTAGATAGGTAAACACATAGTTACACATGTTCTAAATAATTATCAACACTGTTTTTTTTTTTTTTTTTTTTTACAATCTCAGTGATTGTTTTTCCCCCCCGCTGTTGTATGATGATCTACATTGAAGTCACTGTGTATGGTGAAATTCAGTAGAATCTGAGAACAGCAAAAAAGGAAACTGAAAATGTTATGTAATTCTAAAATTATGTTGTGTTCTTAAAACTAAAATATTATATTTGATTACAGTTTTTCTTCTTTTTACAGAAGGTAATGCTGAAGTTTGAAAAGATTTTAAATTCAGTTTACAACAAAACTACTGTAAAATAGTTCCACTGAGTTTTGTATCTACATTAGTAAAAAAGTGAAGAAGAAATAATGTAATATGCATGATAATGTAAAATAATGCTTAGAGCCACTTTTACTGCACTCATCCATTCCTTCAAACACTATCCATGCACTCATCTATGCACTCAGGCACTATTCCCACACTCATTCAATTTACCCAGGCACTACCCATATAGTGGTACAATCACCCGGGCACTACCCATGCACTCATGCAAGCACCCAGGCACTACCCATGGACTCATCCGTGCACTCAGGCACTACCCTTGCACTCTTGCATTCACTCAGGCAGTACACATGCACTCCTCCTATTACCCAGGCAGTAGCCATGGACCTCATGCAATCACCCAGCCAGTACTGATGCACTTATAAAATCACCTAGGCACTACCTATGACCTCCTCAATCACCCTGACACTATCCCTGCACTCATGCAATCACCCAGGCACTACCTATGCACTCATGCAATAACCCTGACACTACCCTTGTACTCTTCGAATCATCCAGGCACTATACATGCACTCTTCCAATCACCCAGGCAGTACCCATGCACTTAGAAAATCATCAAGGCATTACCCATGCACTCCTTCAATCACTCAGGCAGTACCCATGCACTCCTCCAATCAGCCAGACATTACCCCAGCCCTCATGCAATCACCCAGGCATTACTCATGCACTCCTTCAATCACTCAGGTAGTATGTATGCACTCTTCCAATCACCCAGTCACTACTCATGCACTTATAAATTTTCACCCAGGCTCTAGGTATGCAGTCCTCCAATCACCCAGGCACTACCCCTGCACTCACGCAATTACTCAGGTACTACCCATGCACTCATACATGCACTGAGGCACTTCTGCTGCATTCATGCAATCATGCAGTCTTCCTATCATCCACGCACTACCCGTGCACTCATGCAATCACACAGGTACTACTCATGCACTCCTTCAATCACGCAGTCGCTACCTATGCACTCATGCAATAACCCAGGCACTACCCTTGCAGTCCTCCAAATCATCCAGGCACTATCCATGCACTCCTCCAATCACCCAGGCACTACTCATGTACGCAGGCAATCACCCAGGCATTACCTATGCACTCCTTCAATCACTCAGGACATACCCATGCACTCCTCCAATCACCCAAACATTACCCCTGCACTCATGCAATCACCCAGGCATTGCCTATGCACTCCTTCAATCAGTCAGGCAGTACCTATGCCCTCCTCCAATGACCCAGACAGTATCCCAGCACTCATGCAATCACCCAGGCATTACCCATGCACTCCTTCAATCAGCCAGCCACTACCCATGCACTTATAAAATCACCCAGGCACTAGCTATGCACTCCTCCAATCACCCAGGCACTACCCATGCACTCATGCAATTACTCAGGCACTACCCATGCACTCATACATACACGGGGCACTTCTGCTGCACTCATGCAATCATAGAAGCACTACCCATGTAGTCTTCCTATCATCCAGGCACTACCTATGCACTCATGCAATCACCCAGGTACTACTCATGCACTCCTCCAATCACCTAGGCACTGCCTATGCACTCAGGCAATAACCCAGGCACTACCCTTGCAGTCCTCCAATCATCCAGGCACTATCCATGCACTCTTACAATCACCCAGGCAGTGCCCATGCACTTAGAAAATAATCCAGGCATTACCCATGCACTCCTTCAATTACTCAGGCATTGCCCATGCACTCCTTCAATCATGCAGCCACTACCCATGCACTTATAAAATCACCCAGGCACTAGCTATGCACTCCTTGAATCACCCAGGCACTACCCATACACTCATGCATTTACTCAGGCACTACCCATGTACTCATACATGCACAGAGGCACTTCTGCTGCACTCATGCAATCATAGAAGCACTACCCATGCAGTCTCCCTATCATCCAGGCACTACCCGTGAACTCATGCAATCACCCAGGTACTACTTATGTACTCTTCCAATCACCCAGGCACTACCTATGCACTCTTGCATTAACCCAGGCACTACCCTTGCAGTCCCCGAATCATCCAGGCACTATCCATGCACTCTTCCAATCACCCAGGCAGTACCCATGCACTTAGAAAATCATCCATGCATTACCCATGCACTCATTCAATTACTCAGGCAGTACCCATGCACTCCTCCAATCAGCCAGACATTACCCCAGCACTCATGCAATCACCCAGGCATTACCCATGCACTCCTTCAATCACTCAGGTAGTACGAATGCACTCCTCCAATCACCCAGACATTATCCCTGCACTCAAACAATCACCCAGGCATTACCCATGTACTCCTTCAATCATGCAGCCACTACCCATGCACTTATAAAATCACCCAGGCACTAGCTATGCACTCCTCCAATCACCCAGGCACTACCCATGCACTCATGTATTTACTCAGGCACTACCCATGCACTCATACATGTGCTGAGGTACTTCTGCCGCACTCATGCAATCATAGAAGCACTACCCATGCAGTCTTCCTATCATCCAGGCACTACCTGTGCACTCATGCAGTCGCCTAGGTACTACTCATGTACTCCTCCAACCACCCAGAAAATACCTATGCACTCTTGCAATAACCCAGGCACTACCCTTGCAGTCCTCCAATCATCCAGGCACTATACATGCACTACTCCAATCACCCATGCACTACCCATGCACTCCTTCAATCACGCAGCCACTACCCATGCACTTATAAAATCACCCAGGCACTAGCTATGCACTCATGCATTTACTCAGGCAATACCCATGCACTCATACATGCACTGAGGCACTTCTGCTGCACTCATGCAATCATAGAAGCACTACCCATGCAGTCTTCCTATCATCCAGGCACTACCCGTGCACTCATGCAATCACCCAGGTACTACTCATGTACTCCTCCAATCACCCAGGCACTATCTATGCACTCTTGCAATAACCCAGGCACTACCCTTGTAGTACCCCAATCATCCAGGCACTATCCATGCACTCCTCCAATCACCCAGGCAGTACCCATGCACTTGAAATATCATCCAGGCATTACCCATGCACTCCTTCAATCACTCAGGCAGTACCCATGCACTCCTCCAATCAGCCAGACATTACCCCAGCACTCACGCAATCACCCAGGCAGTACCCATGCACTCCTTCAATCACTCAGGTATTATGTATGCACTCCTCCAATCACCCAGACATTATCCCTGCACTCATACAATCACCCAGGCATTACCCATGCACTCCTACAATCATGCAGCCACTACACATGCACTTATAAAATCACCCAGGCACTAGCTATGCACTCCTCCAATCACCCAGGCATTACCCATGCACTCATGCATTTACTTAGGCACTACCCATGCACTCATACATGCACGGAGGCACTTCTGCTGCACTCATGCAATCATAGAAGCACTACCCATGCAGTCTTCCTATCATCCAGGCACTACCCGTGCACTCATGCAATCACCCAGGTTCTACTCATGTACTCCTCCAATCACCCAAGCACTACCTATGCACTCTTGCAATAACCCAGGCACTACCCTTGCAGTCCTCCAATTATCCAGGCACTATCCATGCACTCCTCCAATCACCCAGGCACTACCCATGCACTCATGCAATCATTCAGACATTACTCATGCACTTCTTCAATCACTCAGGCAGTACCCATGCACTCCTCCAATCACCCAGACATTACCCCAGCACTCATGCAATCACCCAGGTACTACTCATGCACTCCTCCAATCACCCAGGTGCTACCTATGCACTCATGCAATGACCCAGGCACTACCCTTGCAGTCCTCCAATCACCCAGGCACTACTCATGCACTCATGCAATCACCCAGGCATTACCCGTGCATTCCTGCAATAACCCAGGCACTATCCTTGCACTCTTCTCCAGGCACTATCCATGCACTTATGCAATCACCCAGGCAGTACCCATGCACTTACAATATCACCCAGGCATTACCCATGCACTCATGCAATCATTCAGGCACCTTACAAGTAGTCCTGCAATCACTCATGTAGTATCCTTGCACTCATGCAATCACTCAGGTAATTTTTCTCTTTTTAACCAGTATATGTGGTTCCCTAAGAACCGTTTTAATTTTTTTTTTTAAGAATTTACATTTTTTTTGTATTTTCTAACAATTTGTTCTTTTTTTTGGTGTTTTTGACTTTTTTTTTTTAAATAAGACAAAATTGAAGAGTCCAATATAACTGTTTGGAAAAAAAAGGAAAAGAAAATTTTAGAGCAGATTAAAAAAAAAATAACACTTACGTGTTTTAATTGCATTGGTTATGACATCAATGCATTGCTCCCCAATGCAGAGTTTTGCATTGCATTTCTTGCAACTAATTGTGGCATCCAGTAGTTCAGGAACGATGTGTGGCCTCCGGGTAGGTGGAACTCCATGTGAGGAAGTTGATGGGGCATTTGGGTTAAGTTGTGCCGCTTCATTTCTCTCTCTCTGAGATATTTCTTTGGATAAATGCAAGGATTGTATTGTCTCCAAGTGCTTTTTCATGGACGATATTCCGCATGAGTACTTTTTCTCTGAACCTCTGGACAGTACTCTTTTGCAGATCTTGCATGTCACCTTTCTCACATTCACCTTCTTCTCACCCTCCGGCACAGTGAAGAAGGCCCAAACCACACTTTCTTTTCTTTTCTTGACCGGCTCCACCACATCATCTTCCTCTTCCAGTGGGTCTTGATCTGGATGACTGGATGCCATTGTTTGAAAAAAAAAGTCAACACACACACTAAAATAGAAAATTGAAGGAAGATACAACAAAAAGGACTTGCCAGGAAGACAGACAAATAATAAGAGGAATAAAACAGGTGTTAGATCCTCCCTCTAACAGAATGAAAATGTTTTAAACCAATCAGAAGCTTTCTTTTCAAGTCACAGAGAGTCGCGTAGGGTGCGCGCACCCATAAAATTTCATATACATAATTATAAAGTATAAATAGGTGTTTATAAAATATTTTAAAAAGTATATTAGTGAAAGTGTTTATACAAATCTCATAATTTAACTTTGTATAGTGATATTTCACACTTTGAAAATTACGCCGGAGTCGTGACCCCTGTGCGACCCTGGAAATACGTGCCGGGAAGGGTCGCGCACCCTATGCGCATACGTCGCGCCCTCGAGAAATTTCGTACAGTTAATAGCAAAGTAAAAAATACTGTTTATAAATTGTTTTCTAAATTATATTAGTGAAAGTCTTTAACTAAAACTGATATTTATAATTTCTACAATGATATTTTGTACTTTTGAAATTATGCCGGAGTCGCGACTCCAGCGTGACTCCAGAAATGCGCGCCAGTAGGGTTTGTGCATCCTGAATCCGCGCACCCATCATGTAGGTTCCATGTAGGGTGCGCGACTCCTTTGTAAAAATTTACAAAAAAGAAAGAATAATAATACAATAAAACAACTTTCACAGTATTAAAAGCATTATTTCAAGAAAATATAAATGTAAGTTGTACATATAAAAAACAGAGTATATTTTTAGTAGTGTATGATATATATATTTTAAAAGATTGATTTTAATTGTTGAAGAAGATTTTTAAAAACTAAGTATATTTAAAAAAATAAAAGTTCAAAAATATACTTCTAATCATTTTTAAATAAAAGGAATTCTATAAAACACTTACAACTATTGTCAAAAGGTAAGGTTAAAATATTTTTATACATAAGATTAACAATTTAAAAAACCTTAGAAATTCTCAGAAAAAACCATAGGTTTCAGGGACGTTATAGTTAGGGATTAGAATTTAAAAAACCTTAGAAATTCACTGAAAAAACCATAGATTTCAGGGACGTTATAGTTAGAAATTAGCATTTAAAAAAACTTAGAAATTCACTTAGGTTGAGGCTGCTATGGATATTGTATTTTGCACAGCACTGTTTTGCACTTTTTTATCACTATTTTTAGCATTTTTAGATGAGGCTCTTGACTAGATTTTACACTTTGTTCAACCTATATAGACATTTGGGTTCATGTTATCAGCAGGATACTGTGCCCATCCTTGTGTTACAATATCTTTGTCCATCATCCAATGAGTAGTAGGATTAGCCAGGGCAAATGTCAGAAAACACTGGTTTCCTGCATGTAATCCAAACAAAATAATATATATTCATTGTGTCTATTGTGTTGCTTATTTTGCACATACGATATAAAATTGACATGCTTATTTGCACAAAATGTGACGTTAAGAGACCCTAGAGTGACTTCACTTTTTATTCTTTTTATACCCTGCAGCAACTATCGTTATTAGATTTTTATGTATCTATCAAAAGCTATTATAACAATTTCAGCACTATCTGTGACATATATATGAATTTATTCATTTAGTTATATTTTTGGTATTTACATTTTGCTAATTCTGCTATGGAATGGGGTTGAAAGTATTTAAATTTTTGTCCATTTGTGCATCTAAATTTCTTTTTCTATTTGATTTTGTGTTATTCTCCAGTCTGCCTCCTATGTTTATTAACAATGGGTGTTGTTTTCATAGGCAATTGTGCACGTAAATGGTTTATATGTGGTTCTCTAAATGGAGGCGCATCATGTGATCAAGCTCGCTTTGACGAGTGAAACGCGTCATGGCAGGCATTATGCCTGTGTTAATTTTGTGGTGTATTTCACAATAAATTTTACTGCATACTCCATGAAGAACTTTGATTCAAGCCTTTCTCTGAGTGTGGCTGAGGTCAGTGCCTACTGGGTCTGTCGACAATTGGCAGATAGGAAGCGTCACGAGATATATATATATATATATATATATATATATATATATATATATATATATATATTATCTACTGGCGGTCACCAGAAGATGGTTATAGTTAGGACCTATTTTCCATAGGAAATCCGCAACATTCTATTTGAAATAACTTTGGCGCCGGTTGACGAATCTTCGCAAAATGTTCAAAACTCTTGGGGCGCTCTGGTCCGCTCCTATCCTGAAAGTCTCGGGGTGATTCATCAAGTGGGGGCCGAGAAAAAGGGGGGTCCCAAAACGTGTTTTCCCCATGCAATTTTCCATAGGAACCTTTCATCGCAGCTACAGCCCGAACTGCTGAACAGAATTACACCAAATTTGGCAAAAAGGTAGCCCTTGGTTCAGAGTCGTGCCTTTTGGTTAAATGGTGTAAATCCGTTCAGTAGTTCCTGAGAAATTTGAAAAAGAAAACACATATATATCTGGGCGGAGCCTAACCACACATGTCATCGTGAGATCTGATTGGCTGTCAGCACTTCATCCTGGAATTGCTGGCAGCCATCTTGGGACCAATATAAATGATAGTACCCCATTGAAATGCATTGTAGTGAATCGAAGATTTTGAGGGTTACCAAAGGAGAACTATAAATGGTGATAACAGACTTTAGTTACATTAGAATTCATTTGTTGATGGTACCATACTAATTTCAGGAATTGTGGTGTGTTCTAAGGTGATTTTACCCTGTGAAAAACCTTCTGCTGGGATATCATGAATCATGTTTGAGAGAAAACTATTTTCATATGCTTGTCCCATACAGTTTTGGAAGGTGCTCCAGAAGCTAAAATGAGAGCATATTTTCTGTAAATTCACATTATCTTTCTCAGTCATGTGAGAATGAAGTCTGACATTCTCAGTAAAACATGTACATCCAACAAGGGCAGAGACTGTCAGTTGATTCCTTTGTGTTCTACTGCAGCTTCCCAGAGTGTTCTAAAGAACAACTAGAGTGCTAACAGCCTTACTTATGACAAAAGTATGGCACACCTGAAGCCATCTTGATTGGAATAAACTGGTAACTCTTAAAACATTTAATTTAAAAAGGAACAAAATGAGGGGTTCATTTTGTCATAGAAATTATGGTTAGTGCTGTAGAAAGAAAAATTAGGACATGTTTTAAGTGAGATCTCAAATATCTTCCTGTTATATTTCAACAGGAGCAGCCTGTCAGTTGATGCCTTTGTGTTCTACTGCAGCTTCCCAGAGTGTTCTAAAGAACAAATAGAGTGCTAACAGCCTTACTTATGACAAAAGTATGGCACACCTGAAGCCATCTTGATTGGAATAAACTGGTAACACTTAAAACATTTAATTTAAAAAGGAACAAAATGATGGGGTTCATTTTGTCATAGAAATTATGGTTAGTGCTGTAGAAAGAAAAATTAGGACATGTTTTAAGTGAGATCTCAAATATCTTCCTGTTATATTTCAACAGGAGCAGCCTGTCAGTTGATGCCTTTGTGTTCTACTGCAGCTTCCCAGAGTGTTCTAAAGAACAACTAGAGCGCTAACAGTCTTACCTATGACAAAAGTATGGCACACCTGAAGCCATCTTGATTGGAATAAACTGGTAACACTTAAATCATTTAATTTAAAAAGGAACAAAATGAGGGGTTCATTTTGCCATAGAAATTATGGTTAGTGCTGCAGAAAGAAAATTTAGGGCATGTTTTAAGTGAGATCTCAAATCCTCTTCTATTTCATTAGAAAATTCTGACATGCAGACTGAAACAATCACTTTCAATACCAGCAGTAGACTTCCAGTTAACTCCCTGGTGAGCAGTAGCTTTACTACAGTGATCTAATGAACAACTAGAGTTTATGGCAAATGTGTGACACATCTGAATGCCTTCTTGATGGAATCAAAGTAAAAAACTGAAAGCATTTCCTACTGAGGAGACTGCAGTAAATGACGAAATTAGGAAACTTCATGACAAATAAGTCTCCCAAGATGGCCACCAGAGAAAAAAGAGCCCAAATGTAGCACAAATATCACCCAGATGTAGCCCACATATAGCCCAATGACAGAAGTGTGCAAAACACTTTTTATTTTTATTTTTTCTGCAGTTTTATATAGTGCAAACTGGTCAGGTATTGAAGCGTTACATCTTACTTGGACCCCTTATTGCGCATTTTGCACAAAGTACATGAGATTGATCTTGCGAAACATTGAACTTTACGATTCTGTTAACCTGAAGTTGCTCTGAACCGGGCTTTGTAACACCCGTTTTTACCTACTGGTTTTAATTAATTCTCACTGTATTGTATTAGGAAAGAGGATTTACTGTTTTTATGTACACTTTTATGATCTATGTTTCTAAATCAGATCAAATAAAGTTAAATGAATTCTATGGCAGAACGAAGGCGAGGATTATGCATATCTTTCCTCACTTTATTTGCATAGCAGTTCAAAGAAAACGTAACACAACAATCATTAAACAAAAGACTACACAACCCATGAACCATTAGGGGGTAGTCTCCAAGGCAACTATAGTCCAATCATATCACAGTCCATCGTATATAATATCGTGACGTCCCTTCCGCTTCCTCTTTCTTCACTGCTCGTCAGTTAAGTGCATTCCTTACATTCTTGGCTTAATCTGACGTTGTTGCTGTTTGTATAGCGGTTTCTTGTGCACGTTATTAGCATTATTGCCTTGGTATTGTTTCATATTCCCTGCGCAGCAGGCTCTTGCCCGAGTGCGTTCTCCCCCTCGCCGTTTCTCCCGCTGTGTGCTCTGCGCGTGGTGAGATCCTGTCAGGCGCGTCTGGTCCGAGCGAGGCAGCTCCGTCGAGCGCTCCCGCTGGTCTTTACGCGCGTTTGGGAATCCGGTCACTCCTTTAGTGTCCGCTTGATTCCCGACCAACCCTCGCCTAATTTTGACACCGCTACGCGGTGATTTCCTCACACGGCCACGTTAGTGACCAGCGCCATCTGGTGGTGGTAATTGGTATTGCGCCTCAGTCTATTCTTATAACAGCTTCGGGGAAAGCCCAGCTGTTGGAGCACCGGCGAGGGGGCTGTCTTAAGGATTTTAAGGGCATTTGTTCTGTGCTCACACCCTCTGCTATCATGTCTTCTCCAGAAGACCATTTTTACTCCTCCTACCAGGAAGTGGAGGAGGAATGGCCCCCCAACTTCTCCCTCCAGCAGTGGACCAAGCCCTCTCTCTGGCTATATCTAGGGCTCTGGCTCCTCTTAGGGCTCAGGTTGATAAGCTGGCGAAAAGCATCCCTGGGGTGTTCAGTGACCCAGATCTGGTGGTGGCGGGTCCAAGTAGCTCCCAGATGGGGAATAAAAGGGCCGTTAAGCATAACGCGGGGCACTTGGAAGGATTTGATAAACTTAAGGAGACCTTCCTCAAGAGTGCGCGAACGCTAAAACATGCACCCTGCCGGGAGGAGGAGGGGCCCGGAGAAAATTGTGACACTGTCACCACTATTGTAAACCCCGACGGCGGGTTTCCCTTAGAGGGAGAGGGTGTATCGGAGGACGATTTCTCCTCCGATGAGGATAAGGACTCGGGGCATCCCTGGCGTCCAGGGTCCCACTCCTCTCAGTCCCCGGTTGGGGACGGGGTCCACTCGGACATGTTCGAGCCTACCCAAATTTACCATCCTAGGTCGGCAGAGTGGACACCTGATGCCAAAGTGTCAGAGTATGTGGTGGGGAAAATCCATCAACCCCTTGAAAGGGAGGTCAGGAATAGGATGAGGGGAGAATGCCCCAGGCCCTCACTGAAGGGGAAGGTGGCACACACGCCTGAAATTGATGGGAAACTATGTACCTTTTTCTCCAAGTATATGAGGGATCCCAAGAAAGGAATTGATAGGTCTTGGACGTGGTAGGGCCCTTGACCCAAATTATTCAATTGACGGAGCGTTCCAAAGAGTCAGGATCCCCCTTGTCCACGGATATTGTGGCTGGTTGGGCGCACTACCCTAAACCCTAAACACTACCCCCTCCACTACCCAAACACCACTGCACTACCCTAAACCCTAAAACACTACCCCAGCACGACACCCTACACTACCCAAACATAACTGCACTACCCTAAACCCTAAAACACTACCACCAGCACGACTCCCTACACTACCCAAACACCACTGCACTACCCTAAACCCTAAAACACTACCCCCAGCATGACTCCCTACACTACCCAAACACCACTGCACTACACTAAACCCTAAATATACACCCAGCATGACCTCCCACACTACACAAACACCACTGCACTACCCTAAACCCTAAAACACTACCCCCAGCATGACCCCCTACACTACCCAAACACCACTGCACTACCCTATACCCTAAAACACGACCCCTACACTACCCAAACACCACTGCACTACCCTAAACCCTAAAACACTACCCACAGCATGACCCCCTTCACTACACAAACACCACTGCACTGCCCTAAACCCTAAAACTCTACCCCAGCACTACCCCCTACACTACCCAAACACCACTGCACTAATATAAACCCTAAAACACTACCACCAGCATGACCCCCTACACTACTGCACTACCCTAAACCACTACCCCCAGCACGACTCCCTACACTACCCAAACACCACTGCACTACCCTAAACCATAAAACACTACCCCCAGCATGACCCCCTACACTACACAAACACCACTGCACTACCCTAAACCCTAAAACACTACCACCAGCATGACCCCCTACACTACTGCACTACCCTAAACCCTAAAACACTACCCCCAGCATGACCCCCTACACCACCCAAACACCACTGCACTACCCTAAACCCTAGAAAAGAAACCCCCACCCCATGCCCAATCCCCCTTACCTCTCACTCCTCATGGTTCCTCTCTCCTCGTGGTTCCTGCTTCATGTCATCTCTGAGGGGCGGTGCACGTCGTTGTGAGGAAACAGAACAGCCTCTGTTTCCTTACAATGACATGGATCGTCTACATGTTTTTTAGAACGCATGGTCATTTACCATACATACCTTTACAACAAAATTCATTGTAAAGGCATGCGTGGTAAATGACCATGCGTTCTAAAAAAATGCGTAGTAATGACTTCGTGATGTACAACGCATGCGTGGTAATGCATGCGTTGTAATGGTATCGCAAAGTAAAAAAGTCGTTGTAACGGCTGTTTACCGATCGAAGCTGGCCCCTGTTCTTCAGTGAGACGTTTATTTGATTAATTAGGAGGAAGGAATGTGTTTTTTTTACCGAAAAGTGCATTCCCGGCTGTTGTATTGTGAAAGTGTCCGCGTGGCCTGGTTTCACTTCCAGTGAGAGAGTGGAAGAGTCTGTTTGGATCTAAAGGAGTTCTGTTGTTGGACGGGGCCGGCGCGACATGTCATCAGAAAACATAGCTAATGGAAAGCGTCCTCCCTGAAGTGTGGAGCAGTGCCATGAGAGGTCAACGAGTGTGCGTCCCACCGCAGTATGACCGTACCGCGTGACCCATGTGCCGCCTCCAGGGTACAGGAGGCAGAAGAAGCATCGCAGGTCCTCTTGAAGACCGTTGTAGCACTAATTCTACATTTTGGTACTAGGGCATTTTAACTTCGTTGTTCCTGCGTTATTCAGTGCCCTCGTTACCTTTTTTGTGGGTTGTGGTGCTTGTCACTTCGCTGCCCCGCCGGTGCACACGACTGGGCACCCTACCTCGTGTCCCATCTGCAGGGCCTCTGCCCTCAGATCACTGGTTTCGGTTTCTGGAGTGGCAACATAAACAGTTGCTCCCAAAGGACTAGCCTGAACACTTAGGTGAATATCCCCTGCACCAGCATTCCACGGAAATTCTTTCCTAGCTCTCCCACGTCAACGAGCACGGCTCCGCTCGCGACACCGTATGACGTCATCGGAGCCATAAGAGGACCTCGTCGGCGTGCTGACGTCAGTTCCACCCATTTTTTCCGTGCCACCGAGGCAAACAGGGGACCGAGACATTTTCACATGTATACATAGTATAATAAATATATATATATTCACTGAAAAAACCATAGGTTTCAGGCACGTTATAGTTAGAAATTAGCATTTAAAAAACCTTAGAAATTCACTGAAAAAACCATAGGTTTCAAGCACGTTATAGTTAGAAATTAGCATTTAAAAAACCTTAGAAATTCACTGAAAAAACCATAGGTTTCAGGGGCGTTATAGTTTGTTGGACATTTCACTCGTACAAAACCATAGAAATTCCCCCGTTATAGTTAGTTCAGCTAACTATAACTCGCGCGTCCATAATGCACTGCTGATGACGTCACATATTACATCACTCATGACATGGTCAGTGACATCACTCATGACATCACTGATGACATCTCAAATGACATCACTGATGACATCATCCAGTGAATGTGTGTTTTTCTGAAAATTAAATATGTTTTATATATGTATATCTCAAGGTCGATGGAAGAATAAATGGGTATATAAGTGTCTAAATGGATGATTTTTTTGTAAAATTGATTGTATAACTGACTAAGTGTACCTTAGTGAATACATGGGTTAGTGAGTAATGTTTAAATATGAAAATATCTGTATCAGTCTCTCACTTTGTGTATAAGTGGCTGCATGGGTTGGTGAGTAGCTACATGAGTGTCTATATGGGTTATTAGTTGGTTTTTTGAGTATCAGTATGAGTGTCTGAGTGTCTGTATGGTTCGGTGGGGGGTATTACTTAGTGCATAGATGCATGAATGAGTGACTCACTGTTTGTATGTGTTGAAGACAGCATGTGTGCAGGACTGTATAGGTGGATGAGTATGTGTATGGGTGTGTTAGTGAGTGAATGACTGTCTCAATAGTGTCTTTATGAGTAACTACATATGTTTTAAACTAGTACATGTGAGTATTGGTGTATATAAGTGAGTATATGTGAGAGTGAGAGATTGGAAGAGTTCCTGTACAAATAAGTAGGTGTTTCTATAAGTGATTGTTTAAGAGAGTAAGTATGTGTAAGTTTCTGTAGAAGTAAGTGTGGTAGTGTGTGTATAACTGTATATGCAAGTAAATGGATGTTTGATACTTTGTTTGCATGTGTGACTATGTGTGTGAGTAACTCTATGGATGAGTGGGGGTGTGTAACAGGATGTATAGGTGTATGAGTACATATGATGAGTGAGTACATGTATGAGTGACTGGATAGGGACTGTTGGTGAATGAGTGGATGTGTGTGTAGATCTTGGAATTACTGAATAGGTGTGTTGTAACTGGTATTGGTATGTCCATTGTTTTGAAAATGTTAGTTTGTATTTTTGAGTGTGTGTATCAAAGGTTATATTAGGGTGAGAGGAGGTCTGCCACTCTATCACAAGGATGATGTCATCAGTGATGTCATTTGAGATGTCATCAGTGATGTCATGAGTGATGTCACTGACCATGTCATGAGTGATGTAATATGTGACGCCATCAGCAGTGCATTGCGGGCGCGCGAGTTATAGTTAGCTGAACTAACTATAACGGGAAATTTCTATGGTTTTGTACGAGTGAAATGTCCAACTAACTATAACGCCCCTGAAACCTATGGTTTTTTCAGTGAATATATATATATATATATATATATATATATATATATATATATATATATATATATATATATATATATATATACCAAGGTGTATTGAAGAATGAATGGGTGTATGAGTGTCTGAATGGATCATTTAGTAGGTGCGTGACTGACTGTATAAGTGAGTGATTAAAGGTGTCTTACTGAATGCATGGGTTAGTGACTAATCAGTGTGAATGTCTGTATCAGTCTGTTAGTTGGTGTGTAAGCGGCTGCATGGGTTGGTGAGTAGCTACATGAGTGTCTATATGGGTTATTGATTGGTTGTCTGAGTATCTGTATGGGTGCCTGAGCGTTTGTGTGGGTGGGTGGGGAGTGTGTGACTGTGCATAGATGTGTGAGTGGGTGATTCACTGGGTGAATGGGTTCAAGACTGCATGTGTGAAGGGCTGTATGGGTGGGTGAGTGTGTATGTGTGTGTTGGTGAGTGAATGGATGTCTCAGTGATACATGTGTGAGTAAATACATATGTGAAAGGCAGTATATGTGATTGTTGGAGTATATAAATGACTATATGTGAGTGAGTGAGTGATTGTGAGAGTGGCTGTATAGATGAGTGTGTGCTTGTATCAGTGATTGTGTAACAGAGTAAGTATGTGTTAGTATCTGTATGAATAAGTGAGGTGGTGTGTGTATAACTGTATAGGTGAGTAAATGGGAGTGTGATTGATTCTTTGCATGACTGACTAGGTGTGTGAGTAACTCTATGGATGAGTGGCAGTGTGTGAGTGTCTGTATAGGTGTATTAGTGCATATGATAGTGCTGTATTGATGAGTGACTGTATGGGTGAATGAGTGGATGTGTGTGTAGACCTAGGAATCAGTGAGTGGGTATGTAGTAACTGGTATTGGTGTGTCTATGGTTTCGAAAATGGTAGTCTGTATTTTAGAGCGGGTGTATCAAAGGTTATATTAGGGTGTGAGGAGGTGCATCAGCTTATCACGTGGATGATGTCATCAGTGATGTCATTTGAGATGTCATCAGTGATGTCATCAGTGATGTCACTGACCATGTCATGAATGATGTAATATGTGACGTCATCAGCAGTGCATTGCGGGGGCGCGAGTTATCGTTAGCTCAACTAACTATAACAGCCGAATTTCTCTGATTTTGTACGAGTGAAATGTCCAACTAACTATAACGTCCCTGAAACCTGTGGTTTTTTCAGTGAATTTCTAAGGTTTTTTAAATGCTAATTTCTAACTATTACGTCCCTGAAACCTATGGTTTTTTCAGTGAATATATATATACATACATATATATATATATATTCAATAATATATATTCACTAAAAAAACAAAGGTTACAGGGACGTTATAGTTAGGCTGACATTTCACTTGTACAAAACCAAAAAAATTCAGCAGTCATAATTAGCTGAGCTAACTATAACTCAGCCCACTCAATGCACTGCTTATGACCTCACATATTACATCACTCATGACATCTCAAATGACATCACTGATGTCATCATCCACAAAATCACCAATGCACCCACCCACACCTCCAAAGAATCTTTCATACACCCACTCCCACACAACCATTAACAAACCCATTCACAGAGGGCGTGGCCAACCGCCGAGCAAGATGGCCGTACCTTAGGACGGCTCTGACTGAACACACCCGTTCAGGAAAAATCCGTACAATAATCCGGGGATACTGACTGCAAGACTGCGGTTTTATGCACCGGAGCCCATATAGAACACGCCGAGCGGAGAAACCAGGCGAATTGAGCAAGTTCAGGTGGAGAACGGCTTGACTACGCAGACGATCGACCCACAATGCAGCTTAAGTGGAGGAGGAGGGGCGCCCAAGCTCCGACAACGGCTATTAGCAGTGCCGCATGGAGTAAGGACGAGTGGTGCAATTGGCGACCTGAACAGCCTGCAGGGACCCGGATTGCGGTCCGTGCCGGTTGGCGCGCAGATATCAACAACCTCATTGGAACTCGTAAAACTGGTGAGCGGTGCACCTGGAGTAATGGGCAGTCCTTGAAGAGCCTGTGCATGGCCCGCACTGTAAACCGCTAAGCGGCCGCCAGCCCCCCCCTTGCTGGCACCTACTATGTGGAATTGATGGGGCTAATGGAGGCCTGAATATGAGCCTGAACCAATTGAGGAAATTGAGGTGCGGCAGTGATGGACTGACGACGCTGTGTGAACTCTCGCTTGGCCCTGTTGACGGCACCCGGGACCAGATCTTCCAATTGTATGTTCCACCCAATACTGGAGGTACCCTCAAGCGCAAAGGAATAACAGTGCCACACCTAGTTCCTGTGGACACCGGAGCCCTACAGTAAGTGTGGGATTGGCACTACAAAGACCTCAAGTGCCCAGCTACATGGTGTTAAAAGATGCACTTCCCGGCAGGCAAGTTTGCATGACCCGAGTGACTACCCTGGAAGCTACCGCTCCCTGTAGCCTTGACTCTTGCTCTGATTTGTCTGGATCGTGGGTATTCTGGATCAACTGGCGGTCCAGTCGCAGGGTCGACTCTCTATTAGTGCATCGTTGGGGACGCTGTGGTGTGGCGGACTCAGAGTACTTTACACCCTGAAGTGGTTCATCATTGTTGAGACTCCGTGCTGCATATTGTGATGCCCGGCACAGATATCAAGTGGTCAAAGAGAGCTCCGTGGCACTCTACCGGCCCGCTGGCCGTGGAATTGGCCTGCCTGGCGTCAGAGAGAGACCACTCAAAAAACATAAGCAGTTGAATTGGAAGTGAGCCACGGATATCGAGGTGACCAGCAGAACTGTCCGCGCCGCCCCGGAAACCAGACAGGATTTTAGTATCCAAAGCTTGTGACAGAAGACAGCAGTTCAGCTATAACTGATCACCTAACTTAAGTGCTCACAAAGACTCAACATGGCCAGAGGACGAAGTACCAAATCCACCATGCAGGCCAAGCTGGACAAGTACGCCTGGAACAAGGGAGTGGGCCCAAAGGACAAAGATGCGGACGACCTGCCTGAGAAGCAGCAAGGTGTTGATGACTCGCCAGAACTGACCCTCCAAGATATAATGACGGCCATCACAACGGTTAGAACATCACTGGAGACCAGGATTGACTCTGTTTCCTCAGAGGTTTCCTTAATACGAGTACATATGCGATCCATGAATAGTAGAATCAAAGAAGTCGAATCAACCGCCATTTCCCTAGTCAAAGACACATCCACCCTTCAACAAAGGATGAACAATCTACAGACCCGCAGTGAAAGGATAGAAGCGCAGCTGTATGAATACAAAGGGCGCTCAAGGCACAACAGTGTGCAAATTATTGGAGTTCCGGAATGCGCTGAGGGGCAGGCAACGGATTTGTTTGTTGAAGAACTGGTCACGACCTACCTACAGCCCCTAGGATTGTCAAAATTCTTCACGATCGAACTGGCGCATAGAGTACCCGGAGGTAGACCTAAACCTGGAGCGCCCCCAAGGCCCACAGTGGCAAGAGTTTTCAACTATAGGGACAGGGATATTATTATGCAAACGGCTCGAACATCACCTGCAATTGAACTTGAAAATAGTAAAGTGTCCTTTTTTCCGGACTTCATGCTTAAGGTTCAACGTCAACGATGCAGTTTCCTTGAAATTAAAAGAGCCCTGCGAGACAAGGACATCAAATATGCGATGCTCTTCCCTGCCAAGCTGCGAGTAGAATCGGAGGGAAAGGTATGGTTCTTCAACATCCCTGAGGAGGCATGGGAGTGGCTCGATGGATGGCGAGTAGCGGGGAAGAAAAATCACCAAAGTCAACGAGACAGACGAGGGAAATCTCGAGTGGAACAGAAAGCGGGATCCACACCCGGCGAAAACCCGGCGACCGACGATGGCAAATAAGGACTGGTCTGTACCCTTTATTTTCATAGTACATGTCTCATTGGAAGTCTTCCTTTGAGCCCCAGATAGACTCATCTCCCCAGATGGACAAACATGTGAGGGCGGTACACGATGGGATGGACTGTCCCTTATTAGGGACGCGAGATTGAACAATGGAACATTAGATGAGGCTGCCTGGGGAACTGAAACATTGATTCAGTATTTCATTAATGTCATGGTGAACGGGTGGGAGGTTGGCACACACACCACAAGTTTAAGGGGTGGGCGAAAGGCACTCTGCAGTTTTGGGGAGGCGGGATGTTCCGAAACTGACATGCGGGGAGGCAGGGAGTGGGGTTGAGTTACTGTTTGTTGGGGGGTGGATCTCCAGTCACCGAAGAATTCCGATACACTCTACATTAAACGCTCTGAGGCGCAGTTAGAACCAAATGGTGACAGGAGCGGGATAAAGGGTTGTTTAGTTAAGTTTATGCACAGTTTAGACAGGGTTGACAAGAGGCAACTAGCTAGTGACACCGCACTTTGTACTCCCGACATGGTGAAACTGGCACTATACAGGGCTAGTCAAGGAAAGGGGGCACACGAAGGGACTCCCTTGATGGTTCATATTACCACACTTTGTAAATATGGGGCCACCATTGAAACAAGAACTTAAATTGTTATCCTGGAACGTCAATGGTCTGGGAGACAAGATAAAAAGGGGAGTAGTGCTTCAATATCTAAAACGTCACTCACCAGACGTGATTTTACTCCAGGAGACCCATTTATTGGACAATGCGTGTAACGCATTGACGAGATGGGGATTCAAACTCGTAGCACACTCTGCGTTTGGCCCCGGATCACGAGGAGTAGGCAAAATGATTCGGAAAAGTTTTCAGATGACGATTGATCGTATATGGACAGACAGTCTGGGTAGATTTGTGGCAATCTCAGGGAAATGGGAGGGGCGTACATTAAATCTAGTTTCAGTATACATACCACTGGGCCTTCAAGCCCCGGCCTTTAAAGATCTTGGTGATCTCTTGCTTGCCCTACCAGAGGGGAGACTCATGATTGGAGGCGATTTTAACTCTGTTGTCTCGAGTACGCTAGATCGCTGGCCCCCAAGAGACCTACCGCCTGCTCGGACACTAATTCATAATTTTCTGGGAGCAATGGGCCTAGTGGATACTTTGAGGGTGCTCCACCCCTTTGAACAACAATACACATTCTACTCGGGGGCCCACCGCAGTATGTCTAGGATAGACTATGTTGTAACACCTGCGGACCAGTTAGAACAAATTAGAGAAGTAAGCCAACTTGCAAGGGGTATATCAGATCAGTCGCCCATCTGGGTCCGGATGGAGGTAGGGGAACCTAAAATTGATAGGACAGCCCGATTAGTCCATGGTATCTTAAGATCCCCCAGGTAAAAGAAAAAATTGTATGCGACACGGAGCTTTACTTTCAAGAAAACGAGCATTCGGTTGACTCAGCTCAGATACTGTGGGAGGCATACAAGGCCGTGACGCGAGGTGTCACTATCTCTCAGATCGCTGGAGTCAAAAAAGAGAAACAGGCAGCGTTAGTGCGATTAGAAACAGAAATATTGGAACTGGAAAGGAAGCGCCAAGATGTGAACTCAGATGGGGTGAGGCACGCCTGAAGACTAAAATTAAAGGAATATACAGCCCTGGCCAGTGATGCGGCCCAGGCACAATATAGGGCAAAGCTTAGTAGGATATATGAAGTTGGGGACAAGGCTGGGAAATTTCTGGCCTGGCTGGACCGTAGGGAGCAGGCCAATAGAGTGGTGGTGGAACTAGTAGTAGAGTCTGGTACGTGAATTACTGAACCGCAGGAGATCGCAAATGCATTTGGGGACTACTATCATAGTATTTACACTTCCCAGACGTCATACACAGAAGCAGACGCGCACTCCCTTTTGCGAGATATTTCTTTGCCCTTGCTCTCAGAAGAAGAACGGTCGGACCTGGAGCAAGACTTGAACATCACAGAGGTAGAGAAAGCCATACAAGAGTTACAAGTGGGCAAGGCGACGGGTCCAAATGGCTTGCCCATTGAATTATACAAACTCACCCCTAGTAAGATAGCACCATATCTGACCAGAATGTTCCATGAGAGTTGCGAGGTAGGAATGCTCCCAATTGATCAGAGGTTGGCAACTATAGTTGTCATTCACAAGAGTGGGACACCTAAGAATTTATGTTCCTCGTATAGACCAATATCACTGCTTAATGCAGAAGTCAAGATCCTCGCGAAAATACTTGCTACACGTTTACTGCGTGTTATAACAAAACTAGTGCATCCGGACCAATCTGGATTCCTGCCAGCCAGAAATACCTCTCTTAATTTGCAGAGACTGCAGGGAGTGCTTGACCGAGCCAACACGATCGGCGAAGACGCGGTGGTGGTGTCTCTTCATGCGTCCATGGCGTTTGACACAATTGAATGGTCCTATATGTTTTCAGTATTAAAGAAGCTGGGATTTGGCCCGGGATTTTTGAGATGGGTCCGCCTCCTATATAAAGAACCACTTGCCCAAATAGTAGTCAATAACCAAAAGTCCCCCATATTTGCACTTGAAAGGGGTACCAGACAGGGTTGCCCCGTCTCCCCATTGCTTTTTGCCCTAGTGCTCGAGCCATTGGCAATGTGGATACGGAGAGATCCCATTATCTTGGGGCTCCGGTGGGCCGAGGACTGGGAAGACCGTATCTCACTCTATGCCGATGATATTTTGTTATACTTGGCATCCCCTGCATCCTCCCTGAATAGAGTGTTGCACATTTTTATAGTATTTGGAAGTTTTTCCGGGTACAGGATTAACTGGACCAAGTCAGTCATCTATGTCCTCAGTGGTAAATTGCCTTCCTTGCCCACGGGTTTCACAATTACTGAAGCGGAGACGGGGTTCAAATACTTGGGAATCCTGGTCTCGAAGGACCCGACTCACTTTTACGAACGCAGCCTCCTGCCCCGCTGCAAAGACTTAGAAGCGATATCTCACATTGGAAATCACTTCCACTGTCCCTACTAGGGCGTGTGGCCCTATTCAAAATTATGTCCCTTCCACGTTTCTTATACATTTTGCAAAATACGCCGTGTCCAGTGGGGGCAGAATATTTCAAATCGATAGAGGGCGCCCTAAGAGAGCTATTGTGGGAAGGAAAACCGCCCAGAATATCTATTCAAAAGCTCACACGAGGGTGGTATGATGGGGGAATTGGCCTCCCCGACATTAAGAGATATTATTGGGCGGCGCTACTTACTGCGATAAATCAGTGCACGTACAGGCCACAGGGAGATCCCGGATTTCATATGGATAGATGGCTGCTCCCAGGGGGGAATTTTACAGGGGCGTTGTACACTAATCCCACCAAAATGAAACTGACGGGGCCCACTGGACATGCGGTCCAAGTATGGCGGACTGCCACGAGGAGCCTGGGCTGGGAGGGAAAGATCACACTGGCCACCCCACTCTAGGACACTGAGCTAATTGGCAACCTCAGACACACCAGGGGCTTTGACCGATGGGACTTAATAGGAATTTCCAAGGTTGGAGACCTGTGGAAAGCGGGAGGGGTACTCTCTTTCGCCCAACTATAGGTTGATTATGAACTAGCTAGCGCAGAATACCTTAGATACCTACAGATCCAACATGCACTGCAAGCAGCGATAAAAAAGGGAGAGACGCCACCAACATCCTCCCCGCTAGAGGTCAGGGTCTTAGATGGGAATCTCCCGGAGAAGTCCATATCGTTGATATACAAAAAAGTTATCAATAACATGTCTGACTCCCTTCTCCGACTCAGAGCTAAATGGGAATATGATGTTGCGGGACTGGAGGATGAGGAATGGCTTGAGGCCTTAGCTTCTCCCAGAGAAACGGCCATCACCTCTAGGCTTAGACTTATACAGCTGAAGATACTCCATAGAATTTATATTGCAGGACCAAGGTTGGTAAAGATGGGTTATTGCACAGATGCCGGATGCATGAGGAGATACGGGCAGGAGGACACCTTTGTGCATGTACTTTGGGAATGTATGGTTATCCAGAGGTACTGGTCTGAATTGGCGGAGTGTATGGAGGATGTAATGGGTAACAAGATTGATTGTAATATCAAGCTGTGTCTCCTGAATATATTGGGCCCTACAGACTTAAACACCAAAGAGAGACAATGGG
Organism: Calotriton arnoldi; assembly: GCA_963921515.1. Lineage (NCBI taxonomy): Eukaryota > Metazoa > Chordata > Amphibia > Caudata > Salamandridae > Calotriton > Calotriton arnoldi. The sequence continues at coordinate 173,342 of CAWUFW010012967.1, read as the reverse complement.
TGACACTCGGAATGATAATCGCCAAAAGTAACACTAGTTGCATGGGGAGAAGACATGGATTGGTGCATGTTGACAGAGAGGACAGTGTATGAATCCAGGGGATGCCCCAATAAATGGATGCACATTTGGGGTAAGTGGAATGAGTATCAAGGAGGACTCTGTGAGCCCCCGCAACCTAGATGGAGTAGCGACCCAGGGGAGATTGCCACGATTTGATCCAATGTAAAATGTGTGTAATTGGCTATGGACTCAGGCTTGTGGTTAGATCTGTGCCAGCAAAACCTTTGGACTCACATGCTTGTATAATGTATATACTGTATAACCCTGTCTTTAATAAAAAGAGTCACAAAAAAAAAATCCATACCAGTACTTACACACCCACTCACTGATTCATAGATCTACACACAAATCCACTCACTTACTCATATAGCTACTCATATACCCACTCACTCACTAATACAGCCACTGACATATCCACTCAAACACCCATACAGCCACTCACACACTGAGTCAGTCACCCATAGTTACTCACACACCTACTCATTCACCCATACAGTCAATCACACAGCCACTTACTCACCTATACAGTTACGCACACACACACCCACTTACTTACTCATACATATACAAACACATACTCACTCATCAATAGTTACTGACAAAAGAAAACACTCACCCATACAGCCACTCTCACATTCACTCACTCACCCATACAGTCACTCATATACCCCATCACTCACCTATACTGCCTTTCACATACCCAGCTACTCACCCATATACAACTGACACATCCAGTCACTCACCCACACAGCCATATACCCACTCACTCACCCAAACATCCCCTCACACACACACACAGTCACTGACCCATACAGTCAGTCAGGCACCCACTGAATCATCCATACAGGCACTCATACAACCACTGATTAACCAATACACCTTGATATATATATATATATATATATATATATATATATATATATATATATATATATATATATATATATTTAACACTCATAAACATTTTAAAACACTCACAGCCACTGGATGATGTCATCAGTGATGTCATTTAAGATGTCATGAGTGATGTCACTGACCATGTCATGAATGATATAATATGTGAGATCATAAGCAGTACATTGCGAGGGCGCGAGTTGTAGTTAGCTCAGCTATCTATAACTGCTAAATTTCACTGGTTTTGTACGAGTGAAATCTGAGCCTAACTATAATGTCCCAGCTGATACATTTCGACCTGCACAGTCTTCCTCGAAGCCACAATACAATCAGTGAAAGTGCCTTACTGCCTATGCTTAGTGTGGTGACCAATTTCTATATCTCCTGTGCTTTAATATTAATTGGCCCCCGGGTGGGCCAGGTCCCAGGAGCAGTGTATAAATAAAGGAGGGGGAACACAAGCCCCCCCCCTCCTGGGGACTATTTTGCTCCAGGGACCACCACCTCCCCTGGGCTTAATTTTAAAGAAATGCGGGGTATGACTGATCGGCAACCCATCGTGTCCTTGGGATCCCCACCTCCCCAGGGCAAATTCTTAAGTTAATGAGGGGGGACCCACGCAGCCCCCGTATCCATGGGGACCACCACCTCCTGGGGCAAAATTAAACATTAATGCGGGGGGCGCACACACCCCCCGCAGCCCCGGGGACCACCACCTCCACGGGGCCAAAATTAAATTAGTGCAGTGGGCTTGTGGGGCAAACCCGCAGCTCTGGAGACCGCCTCCTCCTGGGGCAGTATAGTGCAAAGGAGGGGGGCCCTAGATGGCCCTGGGGACCCAACCCACCAAGGTAGGCTCCTGCTATGTCCAGGGGTGCCCAACCCCAGAGCACAGCTTTTTGCTCTGGCTTGTCTGGAGCTTTAGCACTCCCACCAAGCCATAGCAAGCGGCTCCGCTTTGAGCATGCAAGAGGAATTTGCTCTTGCTTGCTCAAAGTGGAGAACAATTACTTTGACAGAGAGGGAGCTGCATGTTAGCATCTCCTTCTTTGTCAAATCAATGCAAGCTCCAGCAGGAGGCGGGGAGCTGGCATGGCCTGTGGGGGCCTTCAGGCTCCACCTGTGGTCCCAACATTTCACACTAGAGCTCAGGCCCTGGGGGATGGAGTCCCCAGGACCAAAATTGGCCCAGAGGGGGGCCACGCAGACCCCCCCTCCCCTTATTGTTTTTTTAAAATAAATTAAAACGACTGGATCCAGGGGATTGGTTCCTCGGGGCCAAAATTTGCCCCCTCACTTTTAGTTTAAAAAAATATATAAATTAAAGGTTGAGTCCCGGGGGATGGCCTGGGGAGGGGGGCCTTGTGGCCAGCCTCCTCCACTGAAAAAGGTCTGGCCCCAGGAAATGGGGTCCCTGGGGCCAAAAATGGCCCAGAGGAAGGGGGCCATGCAGCCACCCTACACTAAACATTTTTAAAAAAAAGGAAAAAAACATTCGCAAGTCGCCAGAGGCCTGCCCCCTTCACCACCACTCTGCAAACATGCCTCATACCACACAACTGGTTGGGGGATGAAGTCCCCTTTGCTGCAGAGGGTCCTTGAGGGCCAACAAGCCCTCCTGTTAACACCAGTAAGTCCCATATTTCAGGATTGCTGAAAGGTGTTCGGAGGCCACGTCTCCTTTCTCCACCACTCAGCAAACGTGCCTCCTGGTGCACTACTGGTTGGGGGTGAAGTCCCCTTGGATACTGAGGGTCATTGGAGAGGCGTGATTGCGGAGAGCTGGTTGGAGGCTCCGCTTCCTTTCTCCACCACTCTGCAAATACATCTCCTGGCACACTACTGGTTGGGGGATGACGTCCTTTTAATGCTGAGGGTCCTTGAGGGCAAAGAAGCCCTCCTGTTACCTCCAGTAAGTCCCACACAGCAGGATTCCTGAGAGCTGGTCGGAGGCCCCGCCCCCTGTCTCCACCACTCTACAAACGTGACTACCAGTTAAAAACCCATAGAACTTCTCTTAAAAAACAAAGGTTACAGGGATGTTAAAGTTAGGCTCAGATTTCGCTTGTACAAAACCAGTGAAATTTGGCAGTTATAGTTACCTGAGCTAACTACAACATTCGCCCCAGCAATGCACTGCATATGATCTCACATATTACATCACTCATGACATGGTCAGTGATATCACTGATGACATCTCAAATGCCATCACTGACAACATCTTCCACAGAACCACTCACACCCCTATACAACCTTTTGTATGCCCACTCACCCAACCGTACAACTACTGACATGCCCATTCACAGACCGATACCAGTAGTCACATGCCCACTCACTCACACGTACACCCGCTCACACAACCATTCACTCACTTATATAACTACTTACTCACCCATACAGCTAGCCACATAAACACGCACTCACCCATACAGCTACTAACACACCCACTTATTTACCTACAAAGCCACATACCCTCTCACTCACTCACTCGCACGCACTCACTCATAGAAACCCTCATACACTCACTCATACAACCACTTACATACCCATTCACATATCCACACAAGCACTCACACATTCTTGTACTCACCCATTTAGAAATTCACACAGACACTCACTGTCCAATACAGTCACTCACACACAAAGTCACGTAATGAAACATCAATCAATCAGGGCTTTAAAAGCACAACTACTCAACCACGAGGGTCTCAAGGCGTGAGGGGTGTGGCTCCGTGGGGTGCTGTGGTCATCTGAGGAGCCAGGTCTTGAGTCCTCTCCTGAACTGGATCAGTGTAGGGCTTTGCCTGAGGAGGAGGAGGAAGTCGTTACAGGTCTTGGCTGAGAGGTAGGAGAAGGACCTTCCCCCAGTTCTGGTCTTGTGGCTGCGCAGCATGTTGGCCAGAGAGAGGTCTGCTGATCGGAGTTTTCTTTTGGGTACGTGAAATGAGAGGCGGTTGTTTAGGTATGCTGGTACGATGTTGTGGAGGGCCTTGTATGCGTGCTTGAGGAGCTTGAAGGTTATTCTACTTTCGATAGGGAGCAAATGGAGATCGCTGTGGTTTTGGGTGGTGTGGTTGCAGCGGGGATGTCTAGGATCAGTTTGGCTGTGGCATTCTGGATGGTCTGGAGCATTCTAAGGAGTTTTTTGTCTGCTAGTGATGACGGCGTTAGTGACCATTTTTCTGGATTTGGAGGGGATCAATGTGAACGTTTTACACAGTAAGCGGAGGGTGTTAAAGTAGGCTGAGGAAACGGCGTTGATCTACCGGTTCGTGGTGAGTGATGAGTCCAGTATGATGTAGAGATTTTGTGTGTGGTCTGTCAGGGTGAAAGGGTTTCCGAGGGTGGGGTCCATCAGGTGTCATCCCATGTTGAGGGGTTGAGCCAAGGATGAGGACTTCTGTTTTCTCGGAGTTGAGTTTCAGGCAGCTGTACTTCATCCAGGTGGCGATGGCTTTCATCCCTTCTTGGAAGTTGTGCCTGGTGATGTTGGGTTCCTTGGTGAGGGAGAGGATGAGCTGGGTGTCGTCTGCGTTGGAGACGATGTTGAGCCCGTGGTTTCTGATGATGGTTGCAAGGGGGGCCATGTAGATGTTGAAGAGGGAGGATCCCTGTGGTACTCCACATTTGGTCTTGGTTGGTTCTGAGAGGTAGGGCGGTAGTCTGACTTACTGGATTCTGCCTGTGAGAAACGAGCATATCCAGTCTAGGGCCTTTCCTTGGAGGATGCCGGCATCATCGAGTCTGGTGGATAGTGTGTGGTGTGAGACGGTGTCGAAGGCAGCTGAGTGGTCCAGGAGGATGAGTGCTGCCGTTTGGCCTTGGTCGAGGAGGGCGCGGATGTCGTCGGTGGCGGCAAGTGGGGCAATCTCGGTGCTGTGGTTGCTGTGGAATATGGATGGGGAGGAGTCCAGGAAGTTATTGGCTTCGATGAAATTTTGCTAGCTGTATGTTGATGGCCATTTCGATTACTTTGGCTGCAAATGGAAGCAGTGAGATGGGCCTGAAATTTTTGAGGTCCGTCGGGTCTGCGGAGGGTTTCTTCAGGAGGGGGTTGACTTCTGCGTGTTTCCAGTTGTCGGGGAATGTAGCGGTCTTGAGGGAGCAGTTGATGGTCCTGCGTAGTTCATGTGCGATGGCCGTGGCGGCTCTGTTGAAGATGTGGGGGGGACAGGGGTCTGACGGTGCTACGGAATGGATGCTCTTCATGATCTTTAAGGTGTCTTCTGTTGTGAGCAGGGTCCATGTGGGTAGGGTCTGTTGCGTGGCATTGCTGGGCTTGGGGGCTGAGACGAAGCAGAGGTCTTGGTTGTCAAAGTTGTTGTAGAGCGTCTTACTCTTGAGGTGAAAAAAGGTGCAGAGTCTGTTGCAGAAGTCTTGGGAGGGGGGATGTCTGTAGTTTTGCTGCTGGGTTTAGAAAATTCCTGGAAGATGGGGAAAAGTTCTTTTGAGTTTTGGGCGTTGGTGAAGATTCTGTCTTGGAGGAAGTTCTTCTTTGCGGTTTTGATGAATTGGTGGTGTGCTGCGGTGGCTGTTCTGTAGGCGGTGCATGTTTCTAGGGTTTTGCTGTTCCTCCATGTCTTTTTGAGTCATCGGCAGGATCACTTGGATTCTTGGAGTGCAGGGGTGAACCAGTTTGCTGTCTTGATGTGTCTCCCTGTGGCATTCTTGAGGGGAGCGAGTGTGTCCGCACAGCTGGTGAATTAGAGGTATAGGTTTTGTGCCGCGGTTTTGGCATCTGGCGTCGTTGGAGGTGGGGTGCTGTTGAGGGCGGCGGTGATCTGTTCTTTGGTGACTTTTTCCCAGCTTCTGCGGGGATCAGTGTGCATGCTTGGTACGGTGGGTTTTTTGAAGGAGAAATGGATGCAGTGGTGGTCCGTTCAGAGCAGTTCTGTGGTGTGGCTATAGGAGACGCTGTTTCCTCCTGTGAAGATGGGGTCAAGTGTGTGTCCCGCAGTGTGCGTGGAGGCAGTGACTGTTTCAATCCTATATTGGTGAGGTTCTCTAGGAGAGCGGTGGTGTTGGGGTCATCGTGGTTGTCCAGGTGGAAGTTTAGGTCTCTGAGTAGTATGTAGTCTGTGGAGGTGAGGGCATGGGGTGCAATGAGGTCGACGATGGTGTCAGTGAAGGAGTGCGGGCCAGGTGGCCTGTTGATGAGGGTTCTGCAGAGAGTCGTTTTTGGGGTTGGTCTGCATCTGGAAGTAGAGATGTTCCATGGGGGCCGTAGCATCATCTGGGTCAGTGGTTGACATGCGGAAGGAGCTTTTGTGGATGATGGCTATGTCTCCTCCTGGGCAGGTGGGCGGTCTTTTCTCAGGATCTTCTATCCGTTGGGAATGGCGATTGCGATGTCGGGCGCGGAGTTGGTGTTGGTCCAGGATTCTGTGAGGAAGGCGACATCGGGCGTGTGGGTGTTGAGGAGGTCCCAGATTTCTATGGCATGCCTGTGTGGGGAGTGCAAGTTGAGGAGGATGCAGTTCAGCGGTTTGTGTGTGATGATGTCCTGTGGGCTGGGTGCTGCTGCTAGGGTCCGGAGGTGGGTGAAGGTGCAGCAGCAGTGTCGGCAGGAGACGTTGTGTGTTGCTCGGCGTCAAAAGCTGGCAGTTGTTGCTGCAACCAGGGTCGAGCATGTAGAGGGTGCTTGAATCGTAATGGAGGTGAGTCGGGGGACCAGGGTCCCTGGTGCTGGTTGTGGATGGGCGCAGACAGGCTTGCCTTTGGTGCGCCAGCGGCAGGGCCATGCAGCGGCTGCCATTAAGTAGGGTTCATGGGGAGGGTGGGAGCAGGAAGGACATGCTGGACTGGCCGCAGGGGCAGGAGCGGCGAGGAGCGCAAAAAAGAGCACGAAAAGGAAAAGTGAGAGAGAGAGAGAGCAAAACAAAGAATAAGGGCGCAAGGGAGCAAGGGAGCAAACGAGGAGAGAAAAGAAAGAGCAAAATTGAGAGTAAAAGAGGGCAGAGAGAAAGCGAAGCAATGCAGATCAGCAGAAGAGCAGAGTGCTCTCCCACTGGACCACCAGGGATGAGGCACAGTCAGGAGCCCGCGGGTGAAGGAGGGCCTCGTACCTACAACCAGACGGCACTCACAGGGCAGCAGCACTTACTGGTAGAGCTGCGGGTCGGACAGCCACTCACTCACCCATACAGCCACTTACACACCAAGTCACTTACTCGTACAGCCATTCAGACACCCACTCACTCACCCATACAGTCACTACACACCCACTTACACTGATAGAGCCACTTACACCGTCACCGTCACTCACCAACCCATACATGCCACTGACACACTCACTCACTCACCAATACACCCACTCACACAGCATCTCCCTCACCCACACAGCTACTTACAATCAATCAATCATGTCACTTATAAAGCACACTACATACCCGCGAGGGTCTCAAGGCGCTGGGGGAAGAGGGGGGTGGTGCTGCTACTGATCGAAGAGCCAGGTCTTGAGGAGTCTTCTGAAGGCCAGTAGGTCTTGGGTCTGTCGGAGGTTGGTGGGGAGGGTGTTCCAGGTCTTGGCGGCGAGGTGGGAGAAGGATCTGCCACCGGCGGTCGTTTTCCGGATGCGGGGGACTGTGGCGAGGGCGAGGCTGGTCGAGCGGAGCTGGCGGGTGGGGGTGTAGAAGCTGAGTCGTCTGTTGAGGTAGGCTGGTCCGGAGTTGTGGAGTGCTTTGTGTGCGTGGGTGAGGAGCTTGAAGGTTATCCTCTTGTTGACAGGGAGCCAGTGCAGGTCTCTCAGGTGGGGTGTGATGTGGCTGCGTCGGGGGATGTCGAGGATAAGACGTGCAGAGGCGTTCTGGATGCGTTGCAGCCGTCTCAGGAGCTTAGCCGTCGTTCCTGCGTAGAGGGCGTTTCCGTAGTCCAGCCTGCTGGTGACGAGGGCCTGGGTGACTGTTTTTCTTGTTTTGGTGGGGATCCACTTGAAGATCCTGCGGAGCATTCGGAGGATGTTGAAGCAGGATGAGGAAACGGCGTTGACCTGCTTAGTCATGGAGAGGGTGGGGTCGAGGATGACCCCTAGGTTGCGTACGTGGTCGGTGGGTGGTGGGGCTGTTCCCAGTGATGTTGGCCACCAGGAGTCGTCCCAGGCTGAAGGGTTGGAACCAAGGATGAGGACCTCCGTCTTGTCCGAGTTCAGCTTCAGGCGGCTGGTCCTCATCCATTCGGCGACGGTCTTCATTCCTTCGTGGAGGTGGGCTTTGGCGGTGTGAGGGTCTTTGGTGAGGGAGAGGATCAGCTGGGTGTCGTCGGCGTAGGAGATGATGTTGAGGTTGTGCTGTCGGGCGACGTGGGCGAGGGGTGCCATGTAGATGTTGAACAGCGTTGGGCTGAGGGAGGAGCCTTGGGGTACGCCGCAGATGATCTTGGTGGCCTTGGATCGGAAGGGGCGAGGCGGACGCTTTGTGTTCTGCCGGAAAGGAAGGATGTGGTCCAGTCCAGGGCCTTCTCTTGGATCCCGGCGTCGTGAAGGCGTGTTCGTAGTGTGTGGTGGCAGACCGTGTCGAAGGCGGCTGATAGGTCCAGGAGGATGAGGGCTGCTGTTTCTCCGTTGTCTAGCAGGGTCCTGATGTCATCGGTGGCGGCGATGAGGGCGGTTTCGGTGCTGTGGTTGCTGCGGAAGCCGGACTGGGAAGGGTCCAGGATGTTGTTCTCCTCGAGGTAGCGGGTCAGTTGTTTGTTGACGATTTTCTCGGTGACCTTCGCAGGGAACGGGAGCAGAGAGATGGGTCGGAAGTTCTTGAGGTCCTTGGGGTCTGCCTTGGGTTTCTTGAGTAAGGCGGTGATCTCGGCGTGCTTCCAGCTTTCCGGGAAGGTTGCTGTCTCGAAGGAGATGTTGATTATTTTCCGGAGATGGGGCGCGATGGCTGTACTGGCTTTGTTGAAGATGTGGTGAGGGCATGGGTCTAGCGGTGAACCGGAGTTGATGGTGTTCATGATCTCGCTGGTGTCCTCGTCGTTGATGTTGGTCCAGGAGAGCAGGCGGTTGGTGGTTGTGGGGGCAGTGGTCTCGGTGGTTGCCGGGGCGGTCGTGGTGTTGAAGCTGTCGTGGATGTCGGCGATTTTGCGGTGGAAGAAGGTGGCCAGTGAGTCGCACAGGTCTCGCGACAGCTGGATGTCGTTGGTGTTGGAGCTGGGGTTGGAGAGTTCCTTCACGATGTTGAAGAGCTCTTTGCTGTTGTGTGCGTTGTTGTCTAGGCGGTCTTTGAGTGAGGCCCTTTTGGCGGATCTGATGAGGTGATGGTGACTGCGGGTGGCGCTCTTGTGGGCGGCGTAGCTGTCCGCTGTCCGTTCGTGGCGTAGCTGTCCGCTGTCCGGTCGTGGAGCCAGAACCACTTATACACTCATAGAGCCACTCACACACCCACATGCACAAGGATACATACAGTCACACTGCCACTCGCATGATATATATTAAAAGTAGTATCACTCAGTAGTACAACTAGTATTATACTAGTATTATACTTTAAGTCTTGTAGTACCTTAGTATATATGTTTAACAGTCATAAACTCTTACAAAATACTTACACTCACTGGATGGTGTCATCAGTGATGTCATTTGAGATGTCATCAGTGATGTCACTGACCATGTCATGAGTGATGTAATATGTGAGGTCATAAGCAGTGCATTGCGGGGCGTAAGTTATAGTTAGCTCAGGTAACTATAACTACTGAATTTCACTGGTTTTGTACGAGTGAAATCTGACCCTAACCATAATGTCCCTGTAACCTGTTTTTTTCAGTGAAAAAGAAAAAAAAGAAAAGAAATATATATATATATTAGCGAACACGATCCTGGCTGAGGCGACACAGGTACGGACCACAAGGCGTTATCGTTTCTTGTTGACAGTGCTTTATTACAGGAACAAATGTTATTCAAACATTTTCTACTCCAGGCCAGTGCCTTGCATGACCCGTTTCGACCACTATAGCGCGGTCTTGATCACATGATGCGCTGCCTCACTCGTTCTCAGTTTTATAGTGTATGCAAATCATCCGTGCACGATTGGGCAATACAACGACCAATGCACCAATCAACAGACTATCAAATACTTTATAATCTACCAATTCATAATTTGCTATACCATTATCCATTATAATTACATTTGAACAACACTTTTAGTTGAGCATATCTTTCATTACATCCATGTTTGAATCACATCTAAAATCGTAGTTACACATAATGTGATTAAGATCATATCTCATCCTTGTGATCTCCCTCAAAATGTTGCGTATTGGACATCATTCCTGCCACATTGTTGCAACACTGCTATTCTCCATGTGGATTCAAACAATAACAACTTTAGTGTTCAGATATCACAACCAGTGTATAAAAACAATTTGCTCTTATATGTTTGTCATAATTGCGTATTTTCTGGTCAAAAAGTGAGTCTGATGACTTGATGTTAGAACCCTTTATGATGTTTGAAAAGTGCTGGTGCTTACAGTATTGCAATATGCCCATAAAGTGCAAAGTGCTTGAAAAAAAAGTGAACTAGTGCACTAGAGTGCTTGTGCAAAAAAGATTTTTGTCCATAGGAACAACCGACAATTACCATGAAGCCTCATGTATGACAATAAAGTGACAGTGCACATTAACAAACAAATATCAAGCATTATACATACAAGTGTCATCCATATTAAAGTGCTAATGCTATCTATCCTGCATAAACCACAGTTCTATTGTTCAATCTCAGTAACTTACAAAAATATTTACAGTACAATTCATATGTGTTGAATATTTTAAAACATCCATTTGTATACCACTATATTGAAGATGGAGGAGGTACACCTATGTCAATCCTGGGAATAGTGATCAGAATGAGCATATAACTAATTGTCATTACCATACAGCTCTAGATCGATGATATACAGTTAAAGGAAGTTGTGCAAATCCTCACTGGTATTTAAACAATTCGGCATCTTAGTATCAAGTTCTATAATGAACTGCGATTCTAGTTGTCGCAATAGTTTCTCTCTATTGCTCCCTCGTCTGGATATGGGAACTGTCCCTATAACAAAGTATTTCAGTTCCCTGATGTTGTTGTGATGCACTAGTTTGAAGTGACGGGCCACTGGGTAATTGGGATCGGAGTTCACCACAGCTCTCAGGTGTTGTAAAATCCTATTGAATATATATATATATATATGTATATATATATATATATATATCCGTTTTTCAGTTTTCTGTACTTAACATGCGTGGAATGTGCATGATGAGCTAACTGCATAAAGGAAGTTGCATTACTGCGCCTATGTTATTCTTTTATGTGTCTAGTGAGCATATTTTAAATTGTGCCACAAGTTAATTGATTGTTCGCATTTGCATTAGCTTTTTGTACTGTACGGCCATCTATGATACCAACATTCCAGTGGGGCCTTTGTTCGCATTTGCATTAGCTTTTTGTACTGTACCGCCATCTATGATACCCACATTCCAGTGGGGCCTTCTGTTCAGAATGAAAGGTCATCTTCATGTTTCCCCATGTAATCAAGAAAAACAATGATGCATAAACTGTGTTTCCAATAGAAGGATTTTCTCATTCTCGATGTCTCTTTTGTCAAAGTCTGCTGTCTTCTTTTCTTCATCAAGTGTTTAAGCTTTTGCACTATGATGCACTGTGCCTAGTATGCACAGCACAATCTGTGTACGCTCATAATTTGTTACTGGAATCTTACAAAATTGGTAAAATGGTTACTCAATATATACATATAGTATATAAAGGATATACACGTTACGGTTTGATTGAGACGATGATATCAAATCTCAGTTAGTCATCTCTTTCTTATAAGCAGAGATGCCAAGTGCTTCATAGGATATGCTCTGCAACACGGTAGACAAACAAGAGAGCATTATTTAGATAAGAGTTGTGTAATGAAATAGACATATTTCACGATGGTGCAGTGCACTGAAATTAAGTTTATCGTTCTCTGAATAATATTTTTGTTTACAATTCACAGATAGTGGTGTATTCGAAAAGAGCCTAATTAAGTGGTGAAATTAATGGATTTTCTATCATTGCTTGGAAAGAAATGTATGGTTCTCCTACTTTATTTCTGCATCATTCGTAGTAAGTATTGCATAAGGTATACTGGTCGCATTTGCTTTTGTTTTAAGTTTATACTTACTTTGCATCGTAGACTTTATTTATCATAAATATGCATGCTTTGTGAATATATGCCCTAATATTTTAGCTATAGCATGGTGGTAGTAATCACTTCATTGGAAAGCATGGTGCATTGCACACTGGTCTATAGAGTTGAGGAAATAAGGTATTTAACTGATAAGTGTTAATGTTTGTAAAAAAATAAAGCTGTCATTTTAACACATATTTGAACTTTGAGACTGGGAAACTAATTTGAGCTGTGCGGGAACGATTGTTGGTAACAATACAAGGGTTGCTTGAAGAAATGTTTCTGGGGTATATATACCCCACGGTGCTTTGAGGAGCGCAGACTGGAGCAAGCTTTGACGTATTTTACGTCACACTAATACTTGTTTTGAACAATGGAAGTGTCCCCCTAATTTTGTGGTACTGTTGTGTTGCCTTCAGCGCTGGCTTGTGCAGGTAAGCGCGGTGGGGCGGTAGGGCAGAGTGGGGGGGATGGGGGGGGATTTTGACAGACGACCACAATGGGAAATGAATTATTTATTTTATTTTCTCTCATGGTAGTCTGTTGAATACCTCCCTCCCTCAATGGGCCCTACCGCCCCACTGCTTTTACCTGCACGGGCCGCAGCTGGTTGCCTTGGTTGTTTCATAGAGGCAACAATCGAATAATGTTCAACAGAATTTAATTCAAAGGCTGGTAGTTCTAAGAAGCCCATTCATAAAATGTGGGAATACCACAGTCATAGGTTTTGTGCATAATATTGTACTTTGTGGAATGTACAAAACATACAATCATACACCAGAAGAAACAATGTTTAGTACTTTCCTGAGTTTAGTACATCAGTCCTGACTATCTGACTGTGGTTGTCTGTAGTGTGAAAATCGGCAGGTGAGGCTTGGCGTAACAACGTGCAAATGAGATGGAGACGGAGGAGACAGCAAGGGAGGGAAGGAGTCACGTAATGTTCATGGCGGCGTTTCTTGTTTGCAGTTTTCAAAACCAGCATGAGTGATTAACCAAGTGAATATAATACCGACCTGATACTATTAAAAATGTATGTGGAACCTCTCTGTTCATAATCACCACCAAGTTAATGAGGCACCCATATTTCGCTTATCTGAAAAAATAGTATCCCACATTATCCGCCACTGGTATTGCACCAGGATTTGATACTGAATTCTTTGGCTACAGATTACTGGGATGTTCTGTGGTGTGCCAATTTTGCACATAGGTGTGACCATAGGAATATTTATGTACTTATTTCTACAATGTGGTTAGGCAATGCGTCAGCCCTCAACGAACCAGAGCCCCTGGAGATCAGGTGCCCATGATGTGCTGTAGAGGAGTAGGCCCCATATTTTTAATGCTTAGAATACATATAAGGAGCCCCTAAACAGCCTTTGCCAAACCCAGAAGTCGCCCTCCATAAAGAGATTGCTCTGTCATTATGAATAGATACAGCCACCTCATCAAAAAGACGCCCTCTGATGGTGGGTTAAACTCTAGCAATAGATATTATTATAGCCTGACACCAGCCGCAATGGAGCAGAACATGCATCAGAGTGACCTTAAATAAAGTGGTCATGACATCACTGGTTTTGACGAGGAGCCCTTCCGGTGGTTGGAAACGCTCAGCCTCATGGATTTGCCGCATCTGATATTGCCTATTAAGGGCTCCAGCATTGGTAGCAAAGCCTTGAGTTATGAAACAAATGCTAGAAACAATTTCATCCACATGGAAGATGGTGAAGAATCTATAGCAGCTCCTAACTCACCGATCTATGAAGAGATGGGGTTTCTGGAGGAATCTTCTCTGGAGACTATCGTCGTGAAACAGCCACGCACATACTCTGACCCTGGTTAATCCTCGATAGACCTTAGTGACTCTCAAGATTTCAGAGCTGCCGCCAAGTCCCACGAAAATGACGAGGTTAGTAAAAATTGTTATAGACACTTACTTATACCGACTAATGGCCTGTCTTTCTTTCTTTTTGAACCGTAGAAGGCATCAGCAAAAAGAGCCGTGGTAGAGGGGACGTTGAAAAAGGTTAATGTCATAAAATCTTACTGCCTATGCTGTTCAAAACAGACTGAAAGTTCCACAACCCAAAACAAAGAGCTACGTAAGAAATGTGTTTGTACCTATAATATTGCAGATTTTGAAACAAAAGCTCCAGGCATACCCTATGATGCCAAAGAACCTGTTAAAAGTTTTGCTGTGATTGTTGTGAGCGAGTGTGTCAAACATGACTATTATAACCTCTGTACAGCCATAAAATTAATCATCTGCAGCAGGAGGCTCACAAGTGTCTATATGACTCATACACTTCAAGAACAATCTGTCATATATGTAGCTTGCTTGACCAGAACAAAGTATATGAACTGTTAAGGTTGGTGTATGGTTTGTAGGAGGAAAAGAAAAATGTCCACCTTGACATGATTAAAGTCTTGTCAACCACGCTAAAAGAGATCTGATTTTCGAGTGAGCTAAGTTAAAAACTCTGTCGTATGCAGGGTTTGTGTAAGTATTTTGTTAGAACGATGGCAGAAAGGGCTATAGAAAGACGTATGTGCGATATTTATTTTAAAAATAGACGAGTCGGCTCTTTAGCCCCACAATTAAAAAATGATGAGTCCCCCGCTATCGTGTCAGTATTGTATTATTTAACGTTACACACTTACTCACTTTTAGGCCAAGCATCAGAATGTCGGGGCACAAGATGCTTCTGAGTTACGTCCAGGATACATATGAATTGCTATATTGGTATTTGTGTTGCTTAAAGAAAGAATAGCTGAAATAAAACCTGTAACTCTGTGCTATCTGAAGCTTGGTGAGACGCCCGTGATGATACAGTGTGACAGTCCCACGTGCATAGCCAACTTCTGTATCACTGTGTGGCTACCTACAATGGAAGAACACTGGCGCGAATACAAAAGCCGTATGAGGGAGTTAATACTATCACCGATGACCAGCTTACATATCACCTTGGAGCTTCTGATTGAAGATTATGTCAGAAATAAAGGTTTTGTATTGTACGACAGAGAACTGTACAATCTTTTGAATGCCATCAGCATCCTGAGTGTAAAAAAAACGGAATAGGAGGGGTGAGCGGGAAGTAAAAATATCAAAACTTGCGACATTGAGGCAAATTATCTGTTGGGCTCCTAGTAATGTAGGTAGCATGTGCCATATTATGTATGCATAGTGAAAAGTCAGCAAACTGTCCAACAACAGCGGCAAGACGTGTATCATGAAACTGTAAAGTATGCTCTGTTTATGTATTGCTAACATTCTTTATTTTTAATAAAATGCCCTTACACAAAACCATTGTCTTACATTTCATGAAATCAAGGGGCTGATAATGTCAGGGGACAGGTTAAGGAAGCTTTATTACGATGCAAGTGGGGTCAGAAGCTTCCGAAGTGCTGAAGCTGTGTTTAAAAGCTCTATTTGAAAATGAGCCAGTAAATAGAGAAAAGGTGAAGACCTGATTATCTGGGGAAGAGGCATATTCACTCCCCAAGCCTGCCAGGAGTCATTTTAACAGGATACCAACCATTGTTAATGCGCAACTAGATTATCAGTGGCGGGCGGACATAATCAGTCTTCAAGATCTAGGCAAGCATAATAAGGGAGCTCGCTATATATTAACAGTACTAAATGTATTGTCCAAGTACACCTTTGCAGAAGTGCTAAGCGATAAAAGTGGTACTAGCCTCACCAAGGCCTTTAAAGCCGTCTTCAGCAAAGAGCGAACCCCTCAAAAACTGCAAAGAGACACCGGAAAATAATTTTTAAACAGGTAATTTCAGAAATTATTAAAACAGCACGCTGTTCATCATTTTGTAATGCACACAGAGGTAAACGCTGCTGTTATAGAGCCTTTTAACAGAACCTTAAAATCGAAGATGTGGAGATATTTCACGGTCTTAAACACCTATCGATATGTGGATGTTCTACAGGCATTTATAGATGCTTTATAGATGCTTGTAACGCCAGTTATCACAGAGTCATCAATACATCTCCTGTAGATGTAACGACCGATAATGCCTCAGCGGTATGGAAAACGGTGCACGGGAGGCGTTTCGCTGCCAAGATAAAGAAGCCTCTTTAAAAAGAAGGTGATCATGTTAGGGTTTCAAAGTTGAAAGGGCTCTTTACGAAGGGCTACCGGCAGACTTTTAGCGACAAAATATTTATAGTGGAGAACGTGGAGCTTAAAGATGGTGTAGATATATTTACAGGTTAAAGAACTACCATGGCGAAACGGTGTTGGGTGCCTTTTACAATGCAGTGTTACAAACGGTACCGTACAATCCACACATGGGTACAGATTCTGAAATTGAAAGGTAGCAGGGTTAACAGACAGGCCTTTGTCAAATGGAGGGGCTGGCCCGAGCTATCTAGCAGTTGGGTGTGGCCAGCTCCCTGCAGGGTGTGTGAGAACGGGGGGCTCTCTGAAGGCAACAATATGGAGATAACATCATTTTATATTACCTTGCCATCCAACGCCTCGAAGGACATGTTTCCCGACAATCACATTTCTAATTATACAGTGAAACTCGCTAAGCCTGTGGGCCTAAAAGGGGACTGGGTGGTAGCCCTAACCAAACTCCAATTCCCAAGAACATGGAATACATACAATGCTCGAGGGCAAATTTTCTATAAAGCGTGATCTGGACCCAGTGAGCATCCTTGCTGCCTTTCCTCATAGCTTTTACCCCAGCGTCGCAGCTGTTGTCGAGGCCATCAACAAATCCATAGCCAGCATCGAAACGTATTCGAATATTCAGGAAGTATTAGATAACGTTAGAAGGAAGGTGCTTCTTAAAGCTCCAAATTGCGATATAGAGTTTATCTGTATAGGTGAATTAAGAATAGCTTTAGGAACAGTACAACATATAAAAAGCCAGGTAGAGTCGGACCCTACATACCCCTATATTAACGGAGGGTTCTACATACTCTACATGTATAGTGACATTGTCGAGCCGCAGAGGATTGGGGATAGTTATTCGGCATTGTTATGATGGGTCCAGGTGAAGGGGGAAAATAGCACAGTGATTAATATTCAATATATCAAACCTGACTACGTAGCAATATTTATAAACCATTTTGACACTATGTCGGTTATGATCTTCGACGATCAATCTGAGCCGGGGTCCTTTAAATATGGGAAAGTTATTGTTAAGCTTCATTTAGGACCGCGGCGCAGCTGCGAATATTAAGAAGTCATCATGGTGATCATGAAAACATACGGCAACCCGCTCCCGACAGAGACTATTACAGTCACCCGGCCAGATATGGAGGGCCACCGTCCGTTCAAAGGGTCCCTGTTATGTATTGGGCGGGAAGTGGAGTTTTTTCCATAGTTTGTTTAGAAGAGCTATGCCTTTCTTGACAAAATTGCAAAACCCCACGTTATAGTGGCGGTCACGAACATTGCCCAGAATGTGGTGTGGTCTGCGACATCTGCTGTCACCGAACGCATGAACAAATAACCCCAAGAAGGAGCGGGACTTCTGTACAGGTCAAGCACAAGTATTAAAAGGAAGCGAAGGTCTTCGAGGCATAGGGGTCCACCTACTCTCTGTAAAAAAACAGAGGCACTCTTCAAAAAGCGCTCACAAAAAAATATCTGTAAGATGGAAGAGAGCCTTGAAGAACAAGAGAACAGCCGCTTGTGTAAATACATTTTAAATCGCCTGAAATATGGCCTTCGTACATTGCGCGTCGGGAGAATGCACCAAATCAGAGTTAGACTTGTTTTCTCTAAAGCCCACTTAGACCAGTATCACAAACTGTTTTTTCACAGAAGTATCGCATCTGGCCGCTTTGATGCCTTTGGCGCCTATAGAGATTTTTGTGTCAGGGTCCACGGATATGTACCTAAATCTCAACTATACTCTGGTGCATCTTGTTTGTAAAATCGGACATTGCCAACATACTGGCCGCCACTAAAGTGGTGACAATCGATTACCAAATCATGACCATGTTTAATCAGGTGGACATTACCCTCAGCGATTGACTCATCACATAAAGTGATACCACGTATGCCTACAGAGCTTGCATTGAGAGTTTTCTAAATTACAGCCTGGACGCCCTGGACACACAGCTTTCAGCAGGGCTCTTCTATAAGGATACTTACACGCATTTTGAAAACAAGGAGCTGGACGATGATAATCAAGGTTTTGGAAAAAGAGCACGCTTTCTGGCCGGCAGTAGACAGTTTGACCTCCTTGGGCATATACATTCAGACCTTTTCTTCCAAGATAAACTGCTCATCAATGGTATCGATCATATAATTAAACTTAACCGCAACAAGGATGCCTCCACAGCAGGGATGCAGAACAGTATAAACTGGTCATACTGTCTGCTAGCCTGTTTGTAAAGAGAGTGAAAGTGTCCCCAAATGTCAGAGTGGCTCATGCTGAAACTTTACAGATATCTAATGCCAAGTACGCTGTTGAAAGAGTAGCTCTGAAGATAGTCAGCATCCCAATCGATACCAGTTTAACCCAGCAGCAAAAAGTATTTTTAGGGCAACTACCGAAACTTATTATCATAGGTTTTGTCGACAACACAGCTTTTAGTGGTCTCTAAACCTCAAACCCTTTCAACTTCAAACACTATGACATCAACTACGCGGTGCTGTTCCACGAGGGGGCTGTGATTCCTGCAAAACCATACACATCCAGCTTTGGAAATGCACATTTTTTCAGGGAATATCTGGACTTGGTTTCGATAACCGGGAAGCACATGCGTGACTCGGGAGTCATCATGCCAAGAGAAGGATATGGGATGGGCTACACGCAGCTCGCTTTCAATCTGACCCCTGACATGGAAGACTGCGACCACTACAGCTTGATCAAAAATTGAAATCTAAAAGCATAAATATGTTTTAGCCAGCCCTTGGCTACAATGTGAACATGGGTGTATTCTCTGTATTCAACAACATCATTCAGATCAACCACTCCCAGCAGATTTTTTTTGACTATCATTAAAATATTGTAAAATGGACACTGTTCAGATTCGGGATTTCATAAGTCGTCATAAATACGCTAAGAAATACTTTTTAGGTGTTTTTCCAAGCGACACTATACCTGGAAAAATAGGGTCTGAAAGACCCTGCATGCTCGTCTTTAACACAGATCCGCACTACATGGAAGGAATTCACTAGGTATCCCTGTTTTTTAGATAAAGACAAAATTACAGTGTTTGACTGTGCAGCTGCATTCCCTGAGCATAGCATCTATACAAAACCTATATTCAAGTATGTAAAAAAACTGCTGCAAGGGTGGAGTACAACAAAATACAGTTACAGGATTATCTCACCTGCGGGGAGCATTGTTTATATTTTATTAGTAAAATGTCTGAGGGTATGACATTTAGAAAGTTTTAAAATCTATATTCGAATGACCTAGATAACAATTGTTATGAAATATATGAAAGAAAACTCTAGGTCTACATCAAGCGCTGGTAAAACACAATACGCAGTTTGTCAAAAGTTTAAGGTCGTGTAACATCTATTATGTGCAATAAGAAAAAAACTTGAATACAGACTCAGCATCTTTATTCTGATGCAAGGACACACATTTAAAATGTTTTTAAAAGATGCCAGAAACACTTTGAAAAATTAAAAGGTTTATTTACAAAACAGTTTTTACATAGTAGAAGCATCACACTGATAAACTTACTAAAGATATAAAAGAAAATTAACATCAAAAGGTTGACGATGACAAATATATAAACACAGACACAGGCACACATATACATATGTTCTAAAGTCAGAAGAAACATCAGACATTTAACTACGTGTTCATTTTGGACAATGTCTTTTTTTTTAAAGTTCCATAGGCAGAGCCTCGGTGCTGCAAGAGGGGGAGAGCTGGGGAAAGAAAGGGGATGCTAGCATCTTAGGGAGGGGGTTAAAAACAACAGGTGTTGGAGTACTTGGGGGGCTGTAAGTCGGATCTTTCAAACTTTCAAGCAGCCACCTGTGTTCAGCATTACCGACGATCATCAAAGGAATGTTGAGTTCCTCAGAGGCTCACAGAAGCTGTTACCAACCTCTAAGGGCTTTCTAGAGCAATATTTTGGGGTGTGTAAGACCTTTGACTAGGCCGTACATGTGGGATCCAACAACCGGTTGACCTTTCTATAGGAATTCGCCTCTCTCATTCCATGAGGACAGGTCTTTTGAAGCTGACATTTTACTTAGCAACATTTGCGTGACCCCTCTGTACCTTTGACTTATATTTTTTAAAAGTTCTTCAACAATGCTGTCTGAGGATGGTGGTGGTTCTTGAAGCATTGAAGGGGAGGTGGAGGCTGTTCAGAGTCAGGGGCAAATAGAGTTAGCCTGTTGTTTTCAGCATTCAACTGTCTGTAATATTTTAAAATGTTTTGAAGAGCGCTGGAGTAAAGACCTGCTTTGTTGGAACATTTTAAATCAGAACAGTTCAAAATGTCATTAATCTCGGCATCCAGGCACGGTGTCTCATTTTTCTGGATATTCCAGGCATCACCCTGTTCCAGTTGCTGTTGTGGTACCAAGTATATTTTGTGGGCATGATCCATTAGTTCCCAGTTAGGAATCTGGTAATGAGTGGTATAGCTATGCCCAACATAGAACCTATAAAACCTCAGGACTGCTTTACCGGTTTCTTCTTAGAAATGAGAGAAGCCCTTTTATTACTGAGCTTCTTAATAAGGTGGCACTTCTTCTTCAAAACACGTAACTGGCGCTTTGATATAGGGACATTACCTTTTAGGGTGTTTAGGGCAATTTTTGAAATGGCAGCTACTGAATCGTTCCAAGCCACACACAGGATGGCTTTTGTTTTCTGAGGGCTAGCTGTGACTAGCATTTTTAGGAAGGCTAGCTTACATCATAGACACGCAGACAGGTCAATACCGGGTACTATAATGTCTAGAGTGTAAATGTTATGGGAATCTCTTTAACGATTCTTTTTATAGGCTATGTGCATGGTTTTAGGTGTGTAAGCAATGGGGAGATTGGATGGGAAAATACCAGCTGGCAGTCTGCAGTCTCCTAGAGTATTGGGTTTTAAGTCTACCAGTAAGTAACCGTGGGGTTTCTCGATAGTGACGTCAATGGCTTCCAAGAAAAACAATGTGTTTCCGGGGTACATCTGTTTAGCAATAATGGATATCTGTTGTTTGCCTAAGGGTTTTTTAAATAAAACCAAGTATGAGGTGTTGATAGCTATAGAACGACTGCTGTTACCCTTGTAAAACAAGTTCTGAACGATGTAGCATATGATTAGATTGCGATGGTGTGAATATTGAGTAAAAGCTTTCTCTATCTCAGGGTAATCCCCACCTTCGCTCATAAGGTCATCTACAATCACGATGGTAACAAGGCCTGTAGGTAACAATTCATCATCATTGAGAGTATTCGGTATGCCTTCTATAGATTTGAGGTGGGGGAACATTAGGGATACTTCTGTATAAAGATCTTGCCAACACGAATAAAGCCAAACAATATTGTTGGAGGTTTGGGATTAAACACTAGGAGCATTTTCTAATAGTTTCTTTATAAAATAGCTTTTACCTCAATTTTAGGGGCCTGCTAAAACGCAGGAGAATTGGGTGCTGCAAACTGGTATCCATAGTTGGGGTTGCGAGACTCTAATGCACCTTCAATATCCATACGGTAGGGTTTTGTAGTCTTCAGTCAGGACCCTTTATCTAACACTATGCACAAGGTTTTATGCAATGGCTGGGTTGTAATTTCCCACCGCTTTTTGAACCAAACTATGCTAGGTTGTTTTACAACGATTGCTTTATCATTTTCACGGTCACTCAAGGTAGAGTATTGTAGGAGGCTGGCTTAGTATATGGTGCTTACTTATGTAGGTGTAGCACCCTGCACTAATTCAGACAACTCTTATGGTGATTTTAGTGGTCTTAGACAACCTTAGAAAGCTCTTTAAGTGGTAGATGTGGAAAGCAGCCTTCAGGCTTAGTCCAGAAGGAGTGTAAAGCAGCTTGTTTTACCAGATCTTAATCTTATTGGTATAGGTTAAGTGAAAAAGAACCACACAGTGTATTTATAAAAATAGGTATTTATTATAAGACACGCATTAACACATGACAATATCTCCTATCCGGGATATAACACAATGCACATAATACTTTGCAAATAAAACAGGTAAGTAGCACAAATACACAATGGTCTCTAGGAAGAGACCAAACTATATACTAAAGTAGTGGGATGCGAACCACGACCCAAGTCAGGACTGTACCCAGAAGACGTAGAAGTGCTGGGGCCCCAAGGAACCACCTGAGGTAAGTACCCAGGAACCCCACGGAGGTCGTGGGCAAAGTGGGAACACGACCGCGTGCTCAATTCAAGTCAATGGGTAAGTCGATGTTGCAATTTTAAAGAAGATGGACCCTTCCCAGTGGACCCTGAAGAAACCCCATGGAATACAGAAGGTTGGAGAGCCACCCCACCCACGGATACCCTAGGAACCGGGATACCTACACCAGGCATAGGTGCAAAGTCAATGGAGGACTTCAGGAAGATGCCGCTGGGGAAGAAGGTGAAGTGTCCGGTGGAACCCAAAGGTGGATTCAAGATGTAAAGTACCTGCAAGCAGAGGGGACAGAGTCTATGGCACTTAGGAGTGACAAGGAGGCACGGAAGACGAATGCCCACCGATGTCGGGTGATTCAGGAGAGTTGACGATGACCTTGGAGCTGCAGCTGTGTGGACCAGGCGATGCTGTGAAAGACCAGGAGCCATTCATGAGCTACCCCACATTGGATGTCCAGAGTTGAGGGGTCGGTGTCTGTCGGGAGCACCAACAAGCCTTGGCAACTGCAAACAACGTGGCAAGCGAAAAAGCTTCAGGGTCTAAACCAGCAAGGTCCAAGTGACTCATCACGCACAGGTAAGTCGGAGAAGGCCCCAAGCAAGCAGGGGAGCCCACTGGAGTTGAAGAAGACCCTCAAGAGGACCCAAGGGCCAGAGGCACAGGAGTCGCAAGAGGACCTTGAGCAGCTCACCAAATGATGAAGGCCCACGGTACAAGTGATGTGGTGCAGGTGAAGATCTTGGCTGCAGGAGATGCTTGAGGCCGTAGCTTCTTGGATCCCGAAGATCTCTGAGGAAGAGAGCCAACAAGCCTTGGCAACAGCAAGTCGACACGGTGCACAGGGGTTCGGTCCTGGCAATTCCGATGAGGGATACTGGCCTCAAACTTGGTGAGAAGACAGTGCAGGCCTCGATGGAGTTGTAGGACCAGCACCTGTGTTGCGGAGCCTTTCGGAGTACGTTGGAGCCTAGGAGCAGCAGACCAGTCAGCATTGTTGTGGTGCATGCAGATGCAGGGAAGTGACTCCTTCACTTCAAGGGAGATTCCTTCAGGTGTCTTGGATGTCCACAGGCCTTGGAAGGATCCTGTATGGAGCACAGGCACAGACGTTGCTGTAGAAGAGCAGGACAACAAGACCAGGAGCTGCAGAAGTCTTCTCTGTTGCAGTCTTGGTGCCCAGAGCAGAGTCCAGCGAAGTCCAGAGTGCCCAGACGGTCGAAGATGAAGTGGTGTCTGATCTGAAACTTGTCCCTTGACAAATATAGGGACCCACCCACAGGTAAGCCCTTAAGTACTGTAAGGAAAGGGTTGGGATGATTCAGGGGCCCCTCCCAGAGGAGAGGTCAGACAGTGGAGAGGATTCTCCCATGTCCTTTGTCCAGTTTCACATCAGAACGGGAGCCAATGGTGTCTTGAACTGGAGTATGCAAGGAGGGCACCAAATGTGCCCTTCAAGCAGTCTCAGCGCCCCCACCCTGCCCCAATACACTAAACCCTGTCTAGGAGGTGGTCACACCTCCCTGTGACAGGATATCTATTGTTCTGCCTTCCCCTGCTCGAGTTTGGCTCAGCAGCAGGAGGGCAGAAACATGTCTCTGGTCGGCAGCAGCCCTAGCTTGCTGTATGTTTCTGGAAGACTTGTACCGTGAGTACTGAGTGCCTCCCGGAGAAGTTTTACAGTGCATGGAATCATACCTCCCACACCATTTACGGTGTGGGGGTATGATTTCAACATGTTTAATACCAAACATGAAGGGGTCATTACAGCCAGTTTAGATATGGTCATCGTGTAATGACTCATGGCCACTCTATATGTCGTAATGGCTGATGCACTTACACCCCGGGAGAATAACTCCGAAGGTTGTAGGGGTGTCTCGCTCATGCGGGGACACCCTCACACTTAGAACCAAGCACCCTGCCTTCAGGATTGGAAGGCCTGCCTTACGAGTGACTTATAGGTTTTAAGTGCAGTGACCTCAGATATAAGCAAACCTATATCTGTCGTAAGTGGTGCTAGCACCAGCTTACACAGGCTGCAATGCCAGACCTGTAGTCACAGTGTGAGTGGTCTCCATTGGGTGGCATTATATATTCTTCAGCCCATGGGAGACACCTGGTGAACCTATGCCCTGGGTACCTTGGTACCATATACTAGGGACTTAAAGGGTACACCAGTAGCCAATCTGGGGTGTACCTAAGTACTTATCATGCCAATTTAGGGGAGAAAGCACAGAGACTGGGGTTCTGATTAGCAGGATCCCAGTCAGACTAGTCAGAAACAGCATAATACCAAGCACAAATGTGGGGGTAACCATAAAGGCAGATCCTACTTTCCTACAGTATTCATTCACCAAATGCTTTAGACTGTTAATATTGATTTTGTCCCTATTGTTTACATTTAAGGTGATGCCTTTGACTTTCATACATACTGCATTGTTAGAAGTTCTGTAAGAATACATTTTGGGCCTAGATGACGTGAAATGGACTATGTACTCATCCTTTTCTAGCTCGCTGGTCAAATCGTCTAAATAATCACGAGTTGAGAATCTTCATCCCCTAATTTGCTCACAAAAAAAAACAGAGTCAGTATTGTGATACAGACACTGTTCCTGAAGTTTATCCATTACATTGTAAAGCTCTAAACAAGTGTGAGTGGTTGTGAAACAGGCTATGAAGATGTTTATATTGTTACAACTTGTGGGGTACTCTTTTGTGTATTTCCAACACAGGATTGCGGTTTCGTCATCAATAAACTCGCAGCTGGACACCTCTGAACACGGTGCAAAAAAGATATTTAAACAGTTAATCAGGATCTTTGATAATGGTTGTGTTTGATATGTTTGTAGGCTGTGCGAATGTTCCCCATAAGGAAATGAGGAACAGCTTCGCTAACTGTCGTCTGATGGGGTTGACTATGATGAACTTGAGTGTCAAACATATACGCTTGTGAGTGTTGTAATCATCTATATATTTTTGCTTTGAGGCCTTGTTAATGCACCATTCTCGAAACCGCAATGCCTCCTGCTTGTCCCTGAGAAATAAGTTAATATACTCAGAAAAAAGTTGGGTTGCAGTGCTCTCAAAGTGCCAATTTTCATGTATTTTTCCAAGTCGGTATCCTTTTTCTAGGGTCGCCTGTAGCTCAAGGCTACATCAGGTCCCGGTGAGCACCCTTTGCTCGTCAGTGTGTCTGCACTTGATAGGCTCTTTACTTTCAGTGCATGTTCGACACATGGGAAACAGTGGCTTACCATCAACTCTGTACTACGGGGTGGCTAGACTTGACATTTAACTAACCCAAAGTATTCATCTATGGCTTTTAAATCCCTATATACAATGCTTGGGTGACCCCAGGGGTACTCCTTCATCTTGTTCACAAATGGATACAGACTCATGAAATGGTAGTAATGTATTACTCACCCTCTCCCACGGCCCTGTACAACTGTATAGGTTTTGTATGACCCTCCAAATAAGGCGTCGCGGGGCTCCAAAGGTTCGGGTAACTCATTGCTCTTAATGAAGGAGCACAGTTCCGCATCTGATGTTAACATATCTAGCCACTCATGCTCCCAGAGGGATCTCAGTACAAAAGCACTGTTTTCAGCATATTGCGCCTTTAACAGAGTACGCCTATGCAAGTGTTCAAATTTAGGACCCAGCAGCTTATTAAACTTGTGGGGTTTGTAGCAGTGGGGACAACTGTGGTAAAAGCAACCATTCCATTCAAAGGCCATTAATTACAGCGTACCCATCTAGGAAATAAGGGCCAACACGGTATTCAGCACCCCGTAAGGCATGTTGGATGAAGATGTTTTCCTTGTCAGAGACGTACATGAGCCATTGAATAGAGGAGGTAGAATAACACTTCTGTTTACTGTTATAGAGGTCGGGCGTCACTAGAGCTATGCTTTCAGGTTATAAGCACATGTGCTTGTAGATAGACTTGCACATGGAATCCAGCATGACGTGTTGAAAAGGGTCAATGTACTCTATGGACTTTGTCATCTTGGTGGTATTAGGTTGCAGAACCTTTTCTTGTTTTGTCATCTCTACAACAACGTCTCTGAAAAGATTGAAAGTTTTTCTCAAGATCATTACATCTGCCTGATAGTAAGCTTTCAACTCAGTTTGAAAATGAAATCTTCTTTTCACATTTTCACCATACCACTGTTGAAAACTCTTTCTCCTCCAGCATCATATACATAACACCATAGCTGTCTGGTGGAGGCATGGGACCCTCATAATTCTGATTCATCCAGGTGCTTAAAAAGTGGGGAAAATAACCTTTATAACCTGAAAAACCAAATGCTTTTGGCAACTTGCTCAATTTCATGGGCAGAAAATTCAAAGGATCTATGAAACTTATATGTAAAGGTACAGCCGTTAGCGGCATCAGTTTGGAGCCCTGGGTGATGAGTTCTACAGGCATCTTTTCACAAATCATATTTTGCAAAATAAAGAACGAGTCATACGCTTTTGAGTTATGGGCCTTCAGGGTGTACCCTTTGAATTTTGTCTGAATTAATATGCTAAGGGATTTGTTCACGCAAGAAGGGCTTTCAAACTCTCAGTATTCATCGGAAGTTAGATGGTGCGTGAAAATATAGTTAGGCTGGTGCCCTCGGGTCTCTTGGGTACAATCTATATCAAACACTATGTAGTCTTCTGTTTTGGTCTGGGGCCGGCCTTTAGTCATGTAACACGTGTGTTCTGTTCCCGGAAGAAAAGACACCTTACACCGGAGGCATTTCATACCTTTGCATTTGTGATCATTGGCTATGTAGCACCCGCAAAATCTGGTGTAGGGATGCAATGAACAACCCCAGTGTATATGCTCAAGCAGTTTCGCGAGCAACTGACTAGATTACATCTAGAACATCTCACCTTCTGATTAGCGACTACGATGCAGCTGTCCCTTTGATACATTTTACAATGCAGCTCACACTGATGAGCTGTCTGTGTGTTGTAGATGTGACTGCAATGGGTGCACACATACTTGGCTCCTAGAAAACCCTTCCGGTTCAAGATACCATAAAAGTGATTTTCATGATGGAGAATGTAAACTGTCTTACTTTTCATAGGCTCTCCAGATGTGAAGTACTTCCATGATCCGCTGTAGTAAAGAACGTTTACCATGACGGCAAAATAGTTCTCAAAAAGACCCAGGTCTCCAAAGCCTACCAGTCTGTCGGGAGGTATTTCAATCACGACATGGGCTTCAACTGCTCCAGAGAGGATGACTGCGTTAGTAGTGCTGCACTCCATTAGTAACCCAGCGATACTAGCCGCCAGACACGTGTTGGTCGCGACAGTGTTAAAGTTGAGCAACCACGGCTGTTTTTTTGCAATTACTGTAGAGGATACTCTTTAAAGGTCTGTAAACGCCCCCCTCCTAACTCCAAATAATAAGAGCGCAACTATTCTGAAGGTCCCAAATGCTGCTATTTCTGCTTTACTCTCCAAAAGTTTAGAGAGGTTTTCTAAAACTTCCACAGCATCAAACACATCGCTGTGAAAAAGGGACTGTCAATACCCTGCCCATGGAAGCGGAGCTGAAAGAAATCATTCAGCCCCACGTTGTGTAACAACAGTTCTACAAGCATTTGTACGGCCTGGGGAATTGTTAAAAACTCAAGATAAGATGAGTTTATGCATTCTAAGTTAACAAACCGGAATTATTTGTAATACTCTGTAGCGTTAAATCTCTCTACATTTCACTGGTACCTTCTGACGCTCTCTAAAGACACCATCTCTGAATCTTCAGATTTGGGGTTTGAACTGGATGTGGAGCTCCCAGAGTGAATAATTTTGGTGGGGGGGTGACTCTGAGGCAGTGCATTTTTAAGCTTCCTTGTAGCACAAATTCTGGCTTTCTTTAATTTACTGATTAAAAGCCTACACTGCATGGCGCTATTAGCCCACTTTTGTTTCTTACCGGCCCATCTGTTTTTAGGCAGCACACCGGAGCCAGTTTGAACGTTGCCAAGAGTATTTGCTGTAGATGCCCTCCCCGATTGCCCAACTGCAGCCTTTACCTCAAGACCATCTTTGTGTTCGGTGTATCAGGTCTCTCAGCTTTGACCCGTAAATGCTTGAATCGCCTGGAGCACCTGCAGCCCTCTCCTAAATTTGTGTTTGGGGGTCCAATCCATGCCATTTTAGGATGCACTGTCATTGTATTTGGAACTTTTAGGCCCTGTCTGCGGGGTTTTAACTTCTTTTTGGCTGTGTAGACTCATAAGAACCACCGCGCTTTAGTAAGGATGTCTTGCATCTTCTTTTTATATTTGGAACTTTGGACTGAGTTTCTACTAAAGCTGGAATCCCCACTCTTTGGGGAGAGCCGCAGACCTCGTTAAGATTAAATAACCTCTACGTCTGCAACAGCTGATTCGCAAGATTGTAACACCTCTCTTCTACACCTTTGTACCCTCTGGATTTTCTCCCTCCCTACATCCCTCATGGACCGGTTCTCGGTTTCAGTCTTCCACAGTTTTATGGCCTTAGAATTCAGATTGGATTTAACTTTTCTAACAATCTGGTGCATGTCTTTCATATGTGACCCTAGTACAGCTTTTTGGGCAACAAAACCCATATTCTGAGGCATTATATGTGACAGTAGGGGTAGGGCGTTTATTACCCTCAATCTCCCTGAGCACCGCTCTCAGGCTACCACCACTAATACCGTTTTGAAGTTCTGGAATTGTGGGGATCAAAAAAAGCAGTTCCCAATCTGAACACACAGCGGATGCATCTGTCGGCTGCTCCTGAGGACGCCTCACCACTATACTGTTTCAAAGCTCTGATTATGACATCCATTCCATCCTGTACTGCTGTCAGGCTATGCTGTGGTGGGTGAAGGAGGTTTTACACTTGACGCGGGGCTGGTGGGATCGTATGCGCCACGAGGTGTAAACGGTGACATAGGATTTAGCGAATTTAAAAGGACTTAGAGGTTTTACCAAACAGGATTGCCAAAGTCTCATAAATATTTGGGCAGGAGACTTCAATATAAAAAAGTGCCAGAATAAGGTTAGCCCTGTATGTGGCTATGTAGATTGCTATGGGGCAGGCCAATCCCATTGTATACATGATCCCTATGGGGAATTGTTAATTGAATTATTATGTCAACATAATATAGAAATAATTGACCAGGAATTGGAGGAAGATGGGACTGCCATGCCAACCTTTTTTGGAAATGTGCATTTTCTGGTCACAGCTAAAGATCTACAGTTAATTAAAAGCTACACAATCACATATACAGTTCTTAGTGACCATGCTGCATTAGTTCTAACTCTGGATATTCTCTGCATTAGAAATAAGGTTGGTACCTTTGATTCAATGTACTGGGAATAAAATGATTAAGTGGGCCGAGATAAACAAACTTTTTATTATCCAAAACTGTTGTCTCTGAGTCTTTTATTACATGCACTGAGTAGGGGGAGGACCACAACAATTTGGTAGAAGCTTTTTGTAAGATCACTGCAGCTATCTCCGATAATTTACATGGACTGGTCAAATATACTGGGAAGAGATCAAATTGCTCATGGTGGTTCAACTCACTTTGTTCAAAAGCAAATCAAGTACTAAGAAAGGCCCTCCAAGAAACCCCAAGAGATAAAGAAAAAATCAGAAAATTAAGAGCTATGTATAAGATTGAATTAGACATCAAAAAGAAGGTACTCCAGGGGCAGGCTTGGGCTTATTTGGAGCAGGCAGCCGATATTGGTAATGATGTCCTCTTTTGGAAGATTATAAATTCACCCTTTCTTAGGGAGACTTCTACCTTAGATGTTTCAGTCCTGCCTGAAGCCTGTATTTCTCATTTTGGTGCTATTTTTTATCCAGAGAGTACCCCCATGAAAGCATTAGAGGACGCTATTAAATTAATATCAGAAATCATATTCCATTGGACCCTATCCCTATGGAGGAGGTTAGTATTGCATCATAGAACAGTATATTAGGAAAAGCGCCAGGAACCCGATGGGATTCCTGTGGATGCTTTCAAGTCATATCCTTCCCCAAGGGTTCTGATTCTTACTTAAATCCTTAATGCTGCTTCAAATGGCCACTATCAAATAACTTGGACGGAAAGTGTGATTGTCCCTATCTTTAAAACAGGGGACAGAGTGGATGCCAGACGCTATCGCCCCATTTCGCCCCTAGACTCCTCTCTGAAGCTAATGGGTAGAGTGATATTGGCAAGGTTAGAAACCTGGGTCCAGGAAAACGAGATATTGTCAGACATTCAATTTGGCTTTAGGAAGGAATAATGGTACTGTAGAACAGGGGATCAATTTGCACCTTATTATTAGTAAATATACTTTGGCAAGAGGGGTGACACATATATTTGTGTTCTGCAGATTTATCAAGTGCTTTTGACCTTGTAAACCATGCTAAACTATGGCAAGTATTAATGGATATGGGTGCCCTAAGTGATAAAGTTTGTTTTCATTCCCAGCTGTATGCCATTCTAACATCATCCAGCAGGTATGACAAAAATGGAGCACGTACTAAGAAAGTTTGGGTGACCCAAGTGATCAGGCTGGGTTGCATGCTAGCCCCCCTTTTGTTTTCTTTGTATAGCAATGGGGTAGATTGCTTCCTGCAAAATATTAATGCTGATGCCCCAAGGTAGGAAACGATTCACACCAATTTTACTCTATGTGGATGACACAGTACTTATTTCTAGGATTGCAAATCATGGAGGGCACGAGAGGTCATCCAACACTGGAGATAAGGTCAGGATTGCAGGGGAGACTTCACTCACAGGTGAGCCACTCAGACTCAGGCCATGGGCATCGGGTGCAGAGTGAGTTGGTGTCTTTTGAGTTGGTTTCTTATGGACAGGTCCGCTGTCCTCTGGCGATTGAAGTCTTTATTGAAGGCAACAGGCCTCCCAGGGGTTTTGGAGGTTGCGCTGCAAGACAGGTCACAGGTTTCGTTGAAGCAGGAGACAGGCCAGTAGGGCTGGGGCCAAGGCAGGTGTCGTCTTCTGGCTTCTGCTGCAGGGTGTCTTCTTGCTTCTTAGGTCATCACAGATCTGGGTTCCAGGTCTGGGGGAGCCACCTAATTACTAAATTTAGGGAGTGTTTTAGGAGTGTAGCAGATAGGGCCAATGGGCACCTCACCTGGGGTGACTACACCCTCTATTATGCTACTCTCCTGTGGGAGGGGTAATAGACCTAGCTCTGATTGGAGGGGTCCCCACATTCTCAAGATGGCAGGGACTGAAAAGTGTGCTTCACCACGCTTCCCCCCACCTGAGGGGTGAGGTTGGCAGAGGTGGGCACACCTCCTCTCTTTTTGAATTTTTCCACCAGTTTTTTCACCCAAAGTGGGGGAGATAAAACAGGGGCTGCCATCTGCTGCTAGCAGCAGAGGCTGGGGGTTGCATTACAAAGGCAGCAGGCCTTTGAAGCTTCCCTCTTCGAGCACTGGCCTATATTGGGGGAGGAGGCATAACACCTCTGCCCAGGATGTGCATTGTTTCTGGTCCCAGGTTTAGGGACTCATCAGCACTTTGACATCTAGGGCATGGGTGTCTGTAGAGACAGGCAAATGTCCAGTGCCCATTGAAAAGGGCACCAGATGCAATGAAATACAGGTTGCACACAGGTGAAGTAAGTACGGCGGAAGTTTAAACACCATTCCATATCCAATGCCTGAAGCCGAACCATGCCAAAGAGCTGAAGCATGCGCTCATGGTAGTGCTGGAGCAACGCCAGGTCTGGGGTGGCCGCAGAAGGACCATCCCTGATGGAACAGCAGTAACAGGATGAGAATGCTGCAAATGATGAACAGCAGTACAGGGAACACCCCAAACAAGCAAAAAAATAGAGTGTATAAAACCTGGTATTACTCCAAGCTGGTTTGGAAAGAAATGATGAGGCCAGAGCCTACAAGTTTAAAAAATGTGCTACACCCGCGGCATCAGAAGCATTCATTATTTGATGTATCAGTTGACCAAAATGCGGGGGAAGATTTGTATTTAACAATGACTGTCTTTCAACAGTAGTTCTGGCTACCTGCAATTGGAAGATCTCATGGGCAGATGTAAGAGTCACTTCTTGTTTAAACAATAATGCTTTGAGTCTGCTTAGCTTGTTGAAATCTGCCTTCAAAGAAGAATGGAAAGCCACAACGAGCTATCTACCACTCCATGCGGAGGGGGAAACAGGACATTTTTGCAGCAAATGACTAACTGCGAAACAGACACAATATACAGGACACCTGCCCACATAGTGCATCAGTCTTTATTATTAGGCATAAGATAACTTCCATTGAAAGTACAGTAATGAAGGGAAGAATCACAGGAACTGGAGTTCATTTAAAATTACAAGCAAAATTAGGCGCTGAAACATTACAAGCGCCGTGGATTTCAAAGAGTTGACAGATAAGTTAATGACCGGCAGTGGAGTCGTACTCCTCTCCCATAAGAAAAACTTCTCCATTAGCACGTTCACAGCGATAGGTGAACGGCAGGGTCCATAACTTATGGATGTAGCTGCTCCCAAGGGATTCATATCTACCTATTGGAAAATGTTTCATGCAAGCTGTAAACTGAAACGTTGATATGGGCAATGAGATGACCCCGAGTATTAACCATACCGCTGAAGACGCTTCGGCTACAGTGAATGGGATTTTTTTGAATTTCTCTTAAATGTAACATGGTATATGTTGCGTTTTCATAGCCATTGATTGTTGTTTGTGTGTTAAATTGAAAGGCAGAAACAAAGCAGTACAGTTCAAGTAATGCCAAGGAACGCAACCATTTTTGAGTGTTTGTAGCATCCAACTCAACTGCTGTAGGAAGCTGGCTCTGTATATGATATTGTCACTAGGCAGTAATACCATGCACAGAGTCCAGGAGGTGACCCAGAAGTGTACAGGGCTCAATGCAAAACCCAAAGTGATCTATTAGTGGCAGTGTGGGCGAGCAGCCATAGGCCTAACACAGAGGAGTGTAAGACATATATTGCACACACATGATCAATAAAAGAAAAAAGAAGGAGATCCAGACCAATTTTATAAAATTGTACTTTGTTTGTACTTTATTTTAAGACCCAGGTCTTCATAATAAGGTAAGTACATTTTTAATCAAAAATACTTTTCACTTTCAAAAATCAACACTTAGAAACTTTTTTACTCTGTCCAATTTTATCCTATGGGGAAACAATATTGCGGTTAATCAGGTGAGTATCAAACTTACAATTTCAGTCTTAGGAACCAAAAGTCAACAAGGGCCAGGGGTCAGGTAGGTACCAAAACTGCACCACCAGCGGCACAGGGGCGGCCAGTGCAGAGCTCAAAATTGGAGGTCGGCCCAATGCTTTCCAATGGAGACAGGGGGTGCCTGGAGCCACACTGCTTGCAGGTGAGCAAATCGGTTGCAGGCACCAAGCACAAGGGGGGGCCACAAAGCAGCACCAAACATACACTACCAGCGGCACAGGGGTGGCTGGTGCAGGGTGTAATTCGACCCTGGGCGCCCAATGCTTTTCAATGAGGATTTTCCTGATGGCAAAGAGGCTGCATGCGTGGCACCGAAGGTTGCAGGAGGAAGCACAATGATAACAGAGGTAAGGTGGGATGTGGGGGGGTCATAGGGGCATCATCGTTTCAGCTCACCAAGGCCCAGGGGCTTTGGGACAAGGGTGCCTTTGGACTTCGGGATCTTCTTCTGCCTGTGGTGGTCGGGAGAGCCTCTGGATTCACACTGCAGGCGCTGTCATGGAGGGCACGAGAGGTCATCCAACACTGGAGATAAGGTCAGGATTGCAGGGGAGACTTCACTCACAGGTGAGCCACTCAGACTCAGGCCATGGGCATCGGGTGCAGAGTGAGTTGGTGTCTTTTGAGTTGGTTTCTCATGGACAGGTCCGCTGTCCTCTGGCGATTGAAGTCTTTATTGAAGGCAACAGGCCTCCCAGGGGTTTTGGAGGTTGCGCTGCAAGACAGGTCACAGGTTTCGTTGAAGCAGGAGACAGGCCAGTAGGGCTGGGGCCAAGGCAGGTGTCGTCTTCTGGCTTCTGCTGCAGGGTGTCTTCTTGCTTCTTAGGTCATCACAGATCTGGGTTCCAGGTCTGGGGGAGCCACCTAATTACTAAATTTAGGGAGTGTTTTAGGAGTGTAGCAGATAGGGCCAATGGGCACCTCACCTGGGGTGACTACACCCTCTATTATGCTACTCTCCTGTGGGAGGGGGCATAGACCTAGCTCTGATTGGAGGGGTCCCCACATTCTCAAGATGGCAGGGACTGAAAAGTGTGCTTCACCACGCTTCCCCCCACCTGAGGGGTGAGGTTGGCAGAGGTGGGCACACCTCCTCTCTTTTTGAATTTTTCCACCAGTTTTTTCACCCAAAGTGGGGGAGATAAAACAGGGGCTGCCATCTGCTGCTAGCAGCAGAGGCTGGGGGTTGCATTACAAAGGCAGCAGGCCTTTGAAGCTTCCCTCTTCGAGCACTGGCCTATATTGGGGGAGGAGGCATAACACCTCTGCCCAGGATGTGCATTGTTTCTGGTCCCAGAGAGCAGGGGCTGTCACCCCAGGGGTCCAGAATCATGTCCGGTGGTGGCTGGCTGTCTACAGCTGGTTAGAGACCACACCAGGGCTGGTAGGGATTCAGGGGGTACCTCTGATGTGCCCTCTGGGTACTTGGTATGATAAATCCCACACTGGCATCGGTGTGGGTTTAATGAGAGGAGTAGTTTGGAAACACCACTCCTATATTAAGTGAAGCCATAATGAGGCTGTGGAACTCTAGTTGTTGAGTTCTGATCCCATGTACTCTCTATGGCTTCCCAGGCACTTACAATATTAGGAAATGGTGCCCAATATTGTAGTGGCATATCTGCTCATGCAGATATGCCCTCACTTGTAGTATAGTGCACCCTCGCTTAGAGCTCTGAGGCCTGCTAGAGAGGTAATTTACCTAAACTGCCAGGCAGTGTTAGCTGGCATGGCACCCAGACACGGTGTCATGTCAACTTTGCCGTTTTCTCCTTCACAGGGGCATGAAGGCTGCAAGGGCAGTGGCTTTGCCCAGTGAAGGGGGTCCCAAAGGACCCTCTTCAGCTCTCAGTCCCTAGGTACCCGGGGTGCCAGTTACTAGGGACTGACAGGGGCAGAAGCACCAATTGGAAGTAGCACTGGCACAGGGCACCTGGTTGGCAGGGACCCTTTGTACTACATTTGAAACCACATCAAAACCAGGCAAAACGTGGTGGGGCTAACTATTCAAAAGAGGCACTTTCTTACAACTGCAGAATGGATCTGAGCTGACTCGGACCATGATACAATGTCGACATATCATTCTGTACAATATCAATAACAGATGACACAATACTGTTCAAATTATAAATACAAGCTGATATTGTATTAATACTGTTGTCTATTACAGCAAGTACTCTATCAAAATTGTCTTGATCAATTTGTCTCAAATGCACAGCAGCTTCAATTTGTGATAATTTCCAAAGTTCATTGTAAGCTGCATACAGAAATCTTTTAGAACGAGGAGACTTGGAACGTAACAAAAAATCAGATAGATTCATGTCTTTGAATTGAAGAGAAAGATGTTGTTTCACTGCAGACAGTGTGGAATGTTTTTACCATTGCTGACATGGATTACCCACTGAATTAGGGGGTAATAGTGTTTGAATGGGTTGACTGTGAGTACCGTGGATCCGGTCTACTTGATTTGAAACCAGAGGTAGAATTAAGAAAACAAGCATGACAACCATTAGGATCTATTAGCCACAATAACCACCCACCAGGCGTCGCTAATGATGAGTTAAATGTATCATTTTGTATCATACTACTTAATTGGGCTTCTGTATAATTTTTGAATTTTTCCACCAGTTTTTCCACCCAAAGTGGGGGAGATAAAACAGGGGCCAATATAGGCCAGTGCTCGAAGAGGGAAGCTTCAAAGGCCTGCTGCCTTTGTAATGCAACCCCCAGCCACCGAAACAAGAAAAACAGTCACCCAGGCCCTCGTCACCAGCAGGCTGGACTACGGAAACGCCCTCTACGCAGGAACGACGGCTAAGCTCCTGAGACGGCTGCAACGTATCCAGAACGCCTCTGCACGTCTTATCCTCGACATCCCCCGACGCAGCCACATCACACCCCACCTGAGAGTCCTGCACTGGCTCCCTGTCAACAAGAGGATAACCTTCAAGCTCCTCACCCACGCACACAAAGCACTCCACAACTCCGAACCAGCCTACCTCAACAGACGACTCAGCTTCTACACCCCCACCCGCCAGCTCCGCTCGACCAGCCTCGCCCTCGCCACAGTCCCCCGCATCCGGAAAACGACAGCCGGCGGCAGATCCTTCTCCCACTTCGCCGCCAAGACCTGGAACACCCTCCCCACCAACCTCCGACAGACCCAAGACCTACTGGCCTTCAGAAGACTCCTCAAGACCTGGCTCTTCGATCAGTAGCAGCACCACCCCCCTCTTCCCCCAGCGCCTTGAGACCCTCGCGGGTATGTAGTGCGCTTTATAAGTGACATGATTGATTGATTGATTGATTGTAAGATTGCCAATTATCAAAGCAGGCAATTGATGGAATTATTGGGGCATTCAGTTCTTTAATTTTAGCCAATCCCAGACAAGTAGTCTGTTGGATTGTTTAATTTAGGAACATAATTTGTGTGGGAATTAGACAGGCTTGAAATAAAGTTTCTGTTCCCAGGACCTGGCAGGATTTTGTACCCCAAATTGATTATTGGTCAATATTGTCTTTCCAATAATCAGAACTCTTAAGGGCCAGTTGCTCCACAAATGAGGCCGCATATATCAGCTTCGTCCGACTAAGCATATACTTTTTCGACTGGATTGGAAACAATTTAAAATAGTATGACGTTGGGTCTGAAATGTCATAACTCGTAAAATATGTATACTTATCTGTTTGAGTTTTTGAACTTCCTTGTGGTGGAGTTGGACAATGTTTCCACTGTGTATAATTAAAATGGGGACGCTGTCCACTTGCCCAATGTAAAAAATGATATTCATAATGGTGATAACAGAACATCTCAGCGTGATTAGCGGAATTCAAACACAGTATAATATTGTAATTCAGAAAGCATCGAATTCACTGCATCAACATCCCAATCATCTGATGGTAACACAGGTACTATTACATCACCCATAGAAACTTTGAACACATATGGAATCTGCAGAGTCTCCGTAGGACCATATATGTCGAAAGGAACTTTACCACAAACAATTCCATCAGTCACTGGAATGGTTGAAATGTTGACAAGGGACAAGTCTGTTTTCATTTTATGTGAGGAGGAATGGGGAGCCAGCACCCTGTTGACTAGTTCTGTAGCAGAACATTCTTGGAGGTAATGGCCGTTGATCAGAAAAAAAAGACAGTCATAAATACAATCCACATGAAGAAGAGAACCAAAGAGAAGATGATCCAAATGTATATCCAAAGAGGGATTAGATAAGTGCGCTTAAACCAAGAAATAAAAACACAAATCCGCACTGGAGGTAGATGCAGAACCGAAGATGAGAAATGGTCTTGATCCTTATAGTGCCCGGAGGAACTCAAATGGAAAAGTGGTGGTTGTGATTCAACAGTCTGATTTGAAAAATTACCCAGAATGTGTTTCCAACTGTGGATCAGTATAAATGACATCCATTGTAGAAGATGGAGAAGTAGAAACAGGTACCAAATCAACAGAGGTTTTGACCTCCCCCTGGCAGCCGGGGAGAAGAAGCACTGGTGGTGCTCATGGGCTGCAAAGGAAAGTTTTGTGAGGGACCACTCCTAGGCATACTATGGAGTATTAGCCATATGGTGTAACTTGACATGTCCTGGAAGTGGTGGCAAAATTACAGTTTGTGTGTCCTGGATACCAAGAACTGGAACAGAAGCATGGTACGTTGGGCCGAATTCCTTCTTGAGGGCAACTTTTTCGCGGACAAAATCTCCTAATTTAGGAAGTCAGCCAGATATTGGAATTTGAGTGTCTGGAGTCGAAGAGAGAGATGCAGGCAAATGCATGCGTGCCAATGCATCAGAGCACTTTTGTAGATCCTGTAAGACAGTACAGTGGTTATCTACATTGAAGGTTGCAGCAGTCGCCACAGCGTCTGGACCATCAAGGTCTGGAATCAATCAATCAATCACGGCATTTATAGAGCGCGCTACTCACCCGGGAGGGTCTCAAGGCGCTGGGGGAGGGGGTAAGTTACTGCTCGAACAGCCAGGTCTTGAGCTGCTTCCTGAAGGAGAGATGGTCCTGGGTTCGCCGAAGGTGAGTGGGGAGGAGTTCCAGGTCTTGGCTGCCAGGTAGGAGAAGGATCTTCCTCCGGCGGTGGTT
The DNA here is from genome assembly GCA_963921515.1 of Calotriton arnoldi. Classification (NCBI taxonomy): domain Eukaryota; kingdom Metazoa; phylum Chordata; class Amphibia; order Caudata; family Salamandridae; genus Calotriton; species Calotriton arnoldi. The sequence goes on along the minus strand of CAWUFW010012967.1, from coordinate 134,575 downwards.
CTGCGGATGCGTGGTACGGTGGCGAGGCGTGGCTGGTTGATCGTAGCTGGCGTGTGGGCGTGTAGAAGGTCATGCGGTCGTTGAGGTACTTTGGGCCCAGGTCGTGGAGGGCCTTGTGTGCGTGGGTGAGGAGTCTGAACGTGATTCTCTTGCTGACGGGGAGCCAGTGCAGGTCTTTCAGGTGCACGGTGATGTGGCTGTGTCGGGGGATGTCCAGGATAAGTCGTGCGGAGGCGTTCTGGATGCGCTGGAGTCTCTTTTGAAGTTTGGCTGTGGTTCCGGCGTAGAGGGTGTTCCCATAGTCCAGTCGGCTGGTGACGAGTGCCTGGGTGACGGTCTTCCTGGTTTCAGTGGGGATCCATCTGAAGATCTTGCGGAGCATGCGCAGGGTGTTGAAGCATGAAGATGAGACGGCGTTGACTTGTCTGGTCATCGACAGGGAGGAGTCCAGGATGAAGCCCAGGTTGCATCTTGATGCCAAAGAGCATTTTGTATGGGGTCCACCCGCCCAGAGATCTTTTAGGGAGATTATTTAATGCCCGCTGAATCCCATAGAGATGATTCAACCAAACGTGCCCTGTAGCTAATACTCTAACCGTTAAGGATTGCTTTTAGTCATGGTTCATTCTCTCCACAATAGAATTGCCCTCAGGCCTATACGGAGAAGAAAAATGCAATTGCATACCCATTGACTTCAACGAATCACAGTAAGCCTTAGAGGCGAAAGCCAGACGTTGGTCCGAGTGGAATGCGCGACAGGCATAAGGCCCGACAAAGACTTGCAAATATTTAATAACAGTTTGAGCGTCAGCCGAGCACTGTGGCCAAACCCAGAAGAACCTGGAACAAGAATCAACTGTAACCAAAATAAATTTGAAAGCGGTATCTGAAAGTAAAGGACCGCAATGATCTAAGTAAACACAGCCAAAATGCTTATCGGAATTAAACAAATGTGTCTGAGGTGGACGAGACACAGTAGAACTTTTAATTTGCTGATAGATGTCACAACATAAAACATATTTTTTGGTCTGTTGGTATAAACCTTTCCACCAATACCGTTGTTGTAAAAGTGAAATTGTGGCTGCCACTCCTGCATGGGCTGAAATGACTACTTGTGTTGCGGCAACTATTTAACACTGTCTGCGGTCATGGGTGGGCATACAAAGCTCATGAACCCCAGGTATAGTCACAAAGGGAACATGTTGTTCATTCAGAAAATAAGAATACTTAGAAGGAAAACCTTTAGGTAAAGTGGTGCTGGCTTGAAAAGCATGGATGGCAGCTAAAATGTTAATATCAACACGTGTTTTAGAAAGCGGAACTGCTGCTATTTTATATGTGGCTACTGCATATTTGGCTGCTTCATAGAATTCCCTACTGTGGGTGCTCCCACACATTGATGACCCAATGTATGAATTACATGTGCTCGTAGCAATTTATCTTTAAAATCTGCCACCTTAACCCAAAGCATTTTATACATGATTGTGCTACCTTTTGACTCCCTAAAGTCATTTTGTCACCAAAAATGCACATTTTCATTAAATAATTGTACACAATAAAATGAATCATACACTATGAGTGTGGAGAATTCGGGATTCAGTACGTTCAAGTGTGCAAAGCTTTCAGTTCAGCCAACTGCACAGTATAGTCTCCTAGAGACCGAGAGTGAGTAATAGATGAAAAATGCCATCCGAAATAGTGCCCAAAACAACTGCGAATGCTGTGTAGTATTGCTGTTTAGAACCTATAGCAGGTTGCGCTGAACCATCGGTGTAGATGATACACTTGTATTCATCAAGCGGAAGAATTGATGAGGGTATAGGATAAACATACTCATATTGCGAAAATTCTTGTGTCTGTAAACAAGGAGCAAAGACAAAGTTGGGTAAACAAATGGAGAGAGCGAGGATTATGTCGGGGTACGTCCCTATCCCCAAAGGTAAAGTACAAACAAACACAGTGGACGAACCCACTCGCAAAAGCGACTCACTCATATTCTGATTTAGATGAGTGCCAGAAAACCATTAGGTTTATTAAAAGACCCCTCACCCACCAACCAGGTTTTTTATCAGTTGGTCCGTAAGTATACAAACACCACTCATCTCACAACACACCTTAGCGTGAGTGTTGATAATCACGATACACATGGCTTAATTTTGCCACACCCTCGCCTTACTCACATGGTCCTGACGAAAGCCTCCCACTTTTTATGGGGCTGAAACATGTAGACCTATTACTGTGACAACCCGGAGCATTTTTCTCCAAAGTTGTCCTTTTTCCTCGTTTTAACCTTATCCTGGGCCGCTAAGAATAAAGGGGCATATTAGCAAGACCGGCGATAAAATTATCGCCGTTTTAGCGGCAGGAAACTGCCGCTAAACGCGATAATGGGCTTGCTAATATGCGTTATGGAATTCAATAGAAGCCCAGGTTGAGATGTCCTGCACATCTAACCTGGGCTTCTATTGGAATTCTATGACGCATATTAGCAAGTCCATTATCGCTGCTTTAGCGGCAGTTTCCTGCCGCTAAAACGGCGATAATTTTATCGCCGGTCTTGCTAATATGCCCCATGGTTTATTTAGTAAGGACTCCCAGAGATAATTTTAACTTGCACCACTTCCTTCATAACACACCATACCAACTCCGCTGCAATCAGGCATTGTAGCACAACTGGGTGGCATTCGGCTACCCAGTTGGGACCCCAATGATGAAGCATGCCACCAACTAGGTTGGTGGGTGAGGGGTCTTTTAATAAACCTAATGGTTTTCTGGCACTCATCTAAATCAGAATACGAGTGAGTCGCTTTTGTGAGTGGGTTCGTCCACTGTGTTTGTTTGCAAAGACAAAGTTGACATCAACTGCTGTTAAGGATGTAGCCCATTGAATCCACCTGGGATGAAGGGCTTTTGAATTTGGAACGCTAGTTTTCATGACAGCCTCTAAGGCGGGCACAGGAGAGACAAGACTAATTTGCTTACCTTGAGCCAATGGCCGTTCTTTGAGGACGGCCATCTGGACTGATGTACGTATCTTTTCAACGGATGCAAAACGCATTTACGCTTGGGAATATAAATGCGACTTATACGCAGTAGGAATTGTATCTCCTTCATTAAATGTGACATAGTAAAACCAATAATAAAACCCGGTACAATCCGGATTACCAGATTTGTTGTATTAAGACGTGTATGTAAATGTCATGTTTCAAGCAAATCAGACTGTAAAGCTCTGAGAATTTCAGTGTGTGCAGGCATACAGCAGGGCACCAAAACATCTGGACGTATTAAAGCATATAGTGATTTAATACGTTGAGCATAATCTGGAATGTAAATTGTAAGCCAAGCAAAGATTGCATCTTTTTAAGTGTATTTGAGGGTTGCAGCTGCCACATTTTCTAGAACGTGAGGGGCCAAGCTCTTACCCTCATTGGTTAATTCATAACCAAGGAATATGACACTGAGAAAAGCAATGTAAGAGTTCAAAAAATTGAACTTGTAACCCAGATCAACAAACCGCAATAGTATGCGATCCACTCTGGCTAAATGAAGATTTAATTCATCTTCAGTTAAGTAGATGTCGTCAACATAGGACAAAGCATCAGGGTCAATCTCATGGAGAATGGACACAATTTGAGCTGCAAAAACACCTGGGCTATTTTTGTACTCTGTAGGCAAACAGGTGATTCGCCACTGGGAGCCAAGGGCGGTAAATGTGGAACAATCACGGCTCTCAGGAGCCAAATTGTGACTGAAAAAAACATTTGAAATATCAAGAGTGGTTTTACATTTTTACGAAAAGTATTATTAATCAAAGCCAAACAGTATTTTGGAAAGCAAACTTGCAAGTATGACTATTCAAATGTCGATAATCTAATACAATGCAATAAGACTGATCAGGTTTTGAAACCGGGAAAAGTGGATTATTTATCTGTGACACACAGGGTTCAATTACTCCCTGGTACTCCAATTGAGTAAGAATGTCTTTAACGTCTGCTTTGGCATCATGTTTAATATGATATTGCAGCTGAGGTAGTGATGTAGACTGTATAGGTATTACATGGAAAGGAGACTCTTTATCCCATCCAGCTTGGTTGCGATATAGAGCAGGGGCCAAAGCAAGGGCCTCTTCAGAAGCAGAATCCTGTTCAACTGCATCTGGGAACAAATGTGAAAAAGTAGGGAGGATAACATCATTACCTGAGGAACAAGGATGAATTAAAGGAGGAGGCCAATCAACCGCCGTCATAAGAATGTCATAAGAAGAAGTCAAATTGTCCCAAAAGATAGCTTTGATGGTGCGTTTAATGTCACCCTCAATTTAAATATCTAAGTAATAGAGTCTGTCAGGGGGTGAGACGCAGGTGTCTGCGGTTTCTACAGTGACAAAGGTTCCAGTTGCTCTCGCCTCCAGAAGTTGGCGGAGTGTCTTGTGCGCTATGGTGACTTCTGCCGCGCTGTCAAGGAAAGTCACCGCCCAACTCCTGTCCAGGAGAAGGGTTCCCAAGGTCTGGGGCATATTTAGCTGTTAAGGCTGCAACTTTCTTTTTCTGGAAAGGGGGTTTATAAAGAGGTGGTTGATCATCCTTCTTGATTTCCATGTCAAAAGAGTGCTGTGTGTCCTGTTTAGGCTGCACGTACTCTCCTGGTCTAAAATCAAATCTCCCTCCTCTGTCGTACTGTTGATCAGACGAGCCCTGAAAGAAACTAGGAGAATGGGGGTCACGGAAATCGCACCACAGCTCAGAGTATTATGGGGGCAGTGTACTGCCACAGGGTCTACCCTTTTGTTGTGGTTGCTTAGATGTCACTAGCAGGGCAAAAATCTTTATTAGAAGCTGGTTTTACAAGAGTCAAAACACAAGGTCTGGTCCCCAAACTATTACGTCCTAAGGGGATATACACCTGTGACATGATAATAGGTAACTACTGCTCCCGGTCAGCAATAGCTACTGCGGCAAGTCGATGGCGTATAGCCAAAGAAGCTGCTTCACCTTTAACATTAGAAAGAATCATTTCAGAGACTACAGGAAAATTTCCAACATGCTTCATCTCGAAATCAAGGGCAGGACCTGCCCCCTGTTCATTCTGTATGTGTTTGAGGACATTTGGCAGAACGCCCATCGTGGGAGTGCCATAACAGAGACTATACACTGTGGCAAACACGGTCCCCCAGGTGTTGAAGTCTGCCAAAGGGGGAACCAGACCATTAGGCAAGCACATGTTTTTTCCTGTGGACCCGTAAGGGGAAGCACAGCATCAAGTTGATCAATTGTTTGGGCAATCCAAAATGGAATGTCCTCACGATTAGGTGAGCCCTAGCTGGACCTGCCAAAAAGGCAAGGGAAACAAATTGAATTAAGCATCTTTATAAAAGAACAACTTGATCATATAACACACACGTCTCTGCGAAATTTAGCGAAGCTGAAATCCGGACAGGCGTAAAGCCTGCAAGAGAAGGCCAGGTGGCCCGTCAATACTTAAGGGGCCCATATGAACAATGCCATGGACATAGGGAAGGGTGCCATTAAACCAAGTCTGGTGTTCCCAGACCATAAGAAGAATTTCAAGAAGTGCATAAGGACTATAAGCGTTCGGTGCTGCTGCAGCAGTATATGTATGAAACATATTATCATTAGCATTGATAGCTGGAAAGGCGACCCAGGAATAAAAAACTTCAAAGCGGTACGCTGCGTCCTCTTCAATCATAAAAACTATAGGAGCCCTTGCATTAGAGACACCATGCCCAAGTAATTGTTGAGTAACTGCTGGGCGGCAATTTGCTGCAATGGCTACAGCCATAATTTATAAGAAAAAGATTCAAAAAGGCAGCACAAAAGTGGGTATAAACCTTTTAACATTCAAGCTTGAAAGACCAACAGAACTAGGAGGTTCCCAAAAACTGTGGAAAATAGATCCCAAACACCACAGACGTCTCTGCAAGATGGTGCAAGGGTATTGTGGACAAGCACAAGCGCTACTCAGGATTCTCGCAGATAAGTATCAGACCAAACGTTGGACGTACCATGTTTCAGGGATTTTGCTCAGGAACAGAACTATGCTTGGGACTATAGAACATTAGTAGATAGGGACTGAGTCACCATACCACCTCAGAACCATGAGGCCAAGTCCGACTAGCTATAGTGTCTGACTTACCCTCCAACGCATAACCAGAGGAACAAGTGAATTGACACCCCAGAACACAACACTCCTAACCCTCTCAGGGATCGTGGTGGCAGGACACTCCCTTTCGCTCACACAATCGTACTCGTCCACAATAAGATATGAAAGAGACATGAAGGAAGTTTGAAATGTTTATTTAAACTATCGTGCCCTAGAATGCAGTATACTGGCCACATCAGAAAACAACTGCCTAGCAAAATACCATCAGCATTGTTAATAAACCATATATTATGAAAAGCCCTGTCATATCATAAGACAGATTAGCCGATCCCCCCCCCTGCCCTTCTACAGAAGCAAACTGATTATACAGCAAAGATCTCTGGGTTTAGCAGCGGACCCCGTACCTTAGCATACACAGATGGCCGTTCTACATCTCAGATACAGCTGTGATCTTCTCTCAGGAAATATCTATTTCTCTCTGTCTGTTACCTTGCTATGCATACCTATATAACAAGGTTCACATGTTCCTAAACAACAGCTGCATTTCTGTGTTGTGTCTAGGTGTGAGTGCCTGACCAAAACAAAATAACAAGGGACATTGTTGTTTGATCTTGTCTGCTGTTCAGACTAAGGGGGATATTAGCAACAACTTGCAATAATTTTCGCAAACCGCGCTTAGCGCGTTTTTTTTTTATCGCCCCCTATCACTGGATATTATCGCGGAGATAACACGCTATTAGCAACGTTTATCTCCAATGCGATAAAATATCCAGCGTTAGCGGCGAAATGCGTGAATATCGCTGGAAATCCAGCGATATTCACGCATTAACGCCATGGGGGACTTAGCCTGACGATCCACCTCCCATACAACAAACAGGTAAGTCATGTTTTTAGCAGGTGTTAAATTCTAGCGATATTCGCGCTTAGCGCGAATTTTTTTATCGTTTCGCCTGCGTTGCTAATAGGGGGAAGTTGTGTTAGCAACTGTTTTCAGTCGCTTTTAGTTGGGAACGCCTACCTTGCATGTCATTAGCGATAATTATCGCTGGCATGCAAGGCGATGGGAAAACGGGCCGCTATCGCCAGAAAGCTGTCGCTAACGCCTGTTAGCGAAAGCTTGCTGATAGGGCGATAAAAAAATCACCGCTTTAGTTGCAAAAAGTGCCGCTAAAGCGGCGATAAAGCCCTTGCTAATATGCCCCTAAATTCCAGGAAAGAACAGAACGAGAAAACAGCTGCAGGTTCTGTGTAAAAATATAATGTGGCACAAATGCAAGCATGTTTATATAGTAACGTGTGCAAAGGAAAATGAAGCCTGCAGCGTGCCCAGTTAGGCTAACATAGGGGAAAACTACATAGAACACATGACACCGCAAAGCTAATATTGTCTTCCATATCATCCTCCATTAGGTTATACGTGCTATGATACATTTGGACACCCAGATAGATTGAAGGTACCACTTCACTGGGTAAAATCTAGCTTTGGACAGTGTGTCATCATTTTGTGGTTTAACAGGTACAGACATGTCTTTCCCGTAGATAACACCCAGTGCAATACTTTTTTTAAATCGATAATCCTTATGAAACTTAATTACATTTTGTGCCCGTATGAAATCCGCCTTTTCTGTGTCGTCACCTCGTATTGTTCGCCTTTTGATGGACAATATATTTTTACGTGCTTTAGAACTCTGTTCGCTTTAATCCTGTAACCAATGCCTACCCTCTCCCTGGCATTGCTTTCTCCACTTTGCTCCTGCTGCATATTCTGTCGACTCGATGGCCATGCGCCCCTCATCGTCTTCTTGTTGTTAGGTCACTGCATATTGCCTTCCCCACTGTTCTCCTTTGGCGAGTGTGCATATCCGGTGTAGCAGCTATCCCTCAATTGCTAAGGGGACAAGGTAAACTATCAAGTCACTACAATGTTGTCCTTAAACCAGAAACTCCTGAATATTGATATGAGCTGAAAAATACACAATTTACAAATTAGCAAACAATTTAACATGTATTTGTGACAGGATCTCTATTTCAGTATTTGTAAGAATATATGACAATCTAGCCGTACAGATGGACAATTCTAATATTTCATTTTATTTTTGGTATTATAAAAAACTAGTTTAAAAATACATTAATGAGAACATTTTAAATTAAGTTTGGTGACTTGTACATTCTGCCATGTATATATATCTTAATCCACATTACTTTTCAGAAGTACCTGGTTTGGGGACAAGATTGCAATGGCTTGGTATGTCTGTGACAACACTGCTCCTTCAGTGGAAGCTAGAAGGCCACCATGTGACTGGGTGACAACATACTTCAGGCTTCATGCCCTTCCAGGCTGTGCCTTTTTAGGAGGTATCAACAGTAGGTACCACTGAAGTGCTTTCTGCATGCCGGTCGCATCCTTGGCACCTTTTAATTAAACTTTGTTGAATACCTCAATATGCAGCAAACCTCACGTGTTCAGGATTAAGTTTTCTCTTCACAAATCTCTGCTTTAAGTTGCATTGGTGATATTGAAGAAAACATAAACTACAGCTCCCAAAATGCACAGGTTTGTTAAATGCAAGCTCAGTACCTAAACATGGGACTGGGGACAATGGAGTAAGCTATGAACATGGTGACTTACTTTAGTACTCCTTGTTTTGAACAAATATGTCCAGGCATTTGGTCATTACACTGAAAAAAGCAGACATACATTTGGGGTCATATTTACTATTATTTAATGTAAGGCAGCACTGCAAGGAAAGTTGCTGCGCTGCATGAATTGAAGAGAGCAGAACTGCACCATATTTACAAAGATATGGTGCAGCTCTGCTCTCACCTTGCTCTGGCGGTCTTTGGACAGCCTAGCACAAATGCAGACACCCTTGCGCATGAGTTTTTGTGAAGGAAGAAGTACCTTCCTGCACAAAATCTATCATTTGAGGTTTATTCCTCTTTGCATTAATCCTACAGAATGCTGCACACAGGCAAAGAGGAAATAACTAGGAGTAATAAAGATCTTTATCCCTGTTACACCATCCTCAGGTAGGCGCACCATTTTGACACAAATCCTTGCTCACAAGTCTTTGTAAAAATGGGTTTGTGTCAAAGTTTATGGGTGGGTGCACGGTAACACCCATGTTCCACCATGTAACCCCTACCTGACGAAATGTAATGCAGGTCAGCGCTATGCGCTGCCTTGTGTTGCATTTTGTAGGTCGAGCCTACAGCGCTTGTGCTGCAGGCTGATCTGTTGTGTGTACTTTCTGGGGTTTGACTCCTCCCATGCTGCTGATTGGTTAAGAAAAGTGGCACTCGGAAAAGCTTGCTTTTCAGTGGATTATTTGCTTTAATGTCCCACCTTCTCATGGTCTTGCCATTCCTGTGGAGTATTTGTCTAGGGATGCTTTTGATTGGCCATCAGCGTGTTCCCACATCATGAACTCACTCGCGCTTACCCTAGCTTTTAAATTAAACCAGCCTTTTCCTAGTTCAGCGCGGCACCCGTGAGGTTGCGTTAATCCAGTCATGCACAGTGAGGAGATAACTTACATTTCAATTTAAGTGTTACAAATAGCTACCTTAGGTATATTTGTATTTTCATTCTCAGTCGACTGTTTCTTTCCATTAAAATTAATTAGTAGACTCAGTCTGTTTTGTAACTGGGTCAGGAATTTAAAGGGTACATTACCATTCTCCAATGGCCGTCAAGTTTGATGCCTATCGTCCCAGCACTTAGCCTGTTTGGGCAAACTGGTCTGTCATTCCTTTCAGTTGCCTTCCTCATGTACACTACATCCAAGTTTTACACTGGGTCTTCCATACTTTGCCGACTGCAGCTTGTGGAGCAGACAGAGACAAGCTGCCTGCAATCATGGTGCTGTACAACTTTAAGAAGAGTATGTTGGTTCCGTCATCAAAGGTACATAGTAAGACCGCGCGGACGGTCAGTCATGGCCTTCAATATTCTTTACTGCTGTCTCCGTGGCCCAGTGTAGGTTAAATGCGGAGTTCCTCCTCACCCTCTCAGGACACTTGTTGGCTGTGGCAGTGGGGTTTTCAGTCTCGTTTGCTGGCGTAGGAAGCTTTCGGAAATGGGAATTGCTGTATTCCTTTTGCTCTCTTACACGGTCATAGTGGTTACCGAGTGTTCACCCTTGCACAAATTTTCCAAAAAGAGGTTTGAGAATTCAGCCACATTGAATTCCAGTCCAAAATAGCTTTGTCACTAGCGAAGTTGAAAATTAAACTTATATCCAATATTAAAATCAGTTACGTTTAATTGCCGGTTTAGGTATAAGGGACGGCTGTGGTCCATTCTATTCTAAGAATGCATTCTTTGCCTATCAGCAGCTACATTACATCGGCTATAAATGTGGCTCATTCAATGAACCTCATTCCAGGCTTCTATTTCAGCACGACTGTCATTTGATAGAATTTCTAACATTAACATCATTTCAGTTCCTCTACTATATTAACATATCACACATGCCAAAACAAAACTGCTGAGTTTAACCAGCCAAACGTAAACAAATGTCCCACGCATAATTGGGTATGCGGTGCAGCCCCTCTAGCGGCCAAACCACATCAACACTGCTGTGCCCTATCTGCTATGGTTTCACCGCAGTGGTGCCTGGGGCACGGTGACCCTCTCCCCTCCCCCACCCCCATGGCTCCGTTGTTGATCTGTGTGAGCCCGAGTCTGCCTGGTGAACTGTGTACTTGGGTACTTTGACAAATACTACACTGCCAACAGGAAAAATAAACATTTAAAGATTTACAAATAAGATCATGAGCATTTTTTTACAGTTATCATGTGTATTCTAAAATAGCTTCATATTATAATAACTCAAGGAACTTGCTGTATTTTTTTCAGCAGGGGAGACTGGGGAAATAACTCTGGAAAAATAATGTAGCTGTTCAAGGCTGAATGTGCAAAAGGCTGTTTGATAGAAAGCACAAAGCTACTGCAAGAGTGTCTCAAGACTGATGCTCAGGATAACCTGCACAAAAGAGATTTACATCTCTAAGGGAGCAGGAAGCTTGGATGCTCACCCTGCCGGGCAGACAGAAAGCCATTTCCCAAATTAGAGTCAAGTCTGACAAGAAAGAAAAATAACCCCAGTGTTACAGCCTGCAAAAAAAACACTCTTTGCAGTGGAGCACACTTGGGCTTGGCCAGGGAAAAGTGACCCTGTTTTCATGGTCGTAACCTTTAACATTGATTTCCTGTTGCTTGTGCGTTGCACTTATGCTGCTAGTGTGCCATCTTGCAATGTGTCTCATGAGACATGGGTTGATTTGTACCAGGCCGAGGCTGATCAGTGACAGTGAGATATGAAAAGATTTCCCTTCAAAAGTGTCTATACAACACTTTGGAGAGCTTATTACTGGCAGTGAAAAGTTGCTGTGAGCCTAGTGACTTTGTTTTGGGGTCCAATATTCTAGGGCACCAATTATTATAACATTTTCAAAATGTATCTGTAGAATGTGTTCAGTTTCTATTGTTTTATAAAAAAATTCTCACTTGTACCATCTTGCACCTCTCTCTCTTGCTCTCTCACACACTCCTCACTCTCCATCCTTGTGCCTCACGCTACTCTTCTCTTCCTCACTCTCCTTCCTTGTGCCTCATGCTACTCTTCTCGTACTCACTATCTGTCCTTGTGCCTCATGCTGCTCTCCTTCTCACTCTCCTTCCTTGTGCCTCACACTGCTCTCCTTCTCACTCTCCTTCCTTGTGCCCCACACTGCCCTTCTCACTCTCCTTCTTTGTGCCTCACGCTGTTCTTCTCACTTTCCTTCTTTGTGCCTCACGCTGCTCTTCTAATCACTCTCCTTCCTTCTGCCCCATGCTGCTCTTCTCCTTACTCTCCTTCCTTGTGCCTCATGCTGCTCTTCTACTCACTATCCTTCCTTGTGCCTCATGCTACTCTTCTCCTCACTCTCCTTGTTTGTGCCTCATGATGCTCTTCTTCTTCCTCTCCTTCCTTGTGCTTCATGCTGCTCTTCTCCTCACTCTCCTTCCTTGTACCTCACGCTGCTCTTCTCCTCACTCTCCTTCGTTGTGCCTCACGCTGCTCTTTTCCTCACTCTCCTTCCTTGTACCTCACGCTGCTCTTCTCCTCACTCCCCTTCCTTGTGCCTCATGCTACTCTTCTCCTCACTCTCCCTCATTATGCCTCATGCTGCTCTTCTCACTCTCCTTCCATGTGCCTCACACTGCTCTTCTCTTCCTCACCCTCCTTCCTTAAGCCTCATGCTGCGCTTCACTTCCTCACGCTCCTTCATTTGCCTCGCGCTGCTCTTCTCCTCACACTCCTTCTGTGTGCCTCACACTGCTCTTCTCTTCACTCTCCTTCCTTGTGCCTCACGCTGCTCTTATCATCACTTTCCTTCCTTGTGCCTCAAGCTGCTCTTCTCCTCCTCACTCTCCTTCTTTGTGCCTCACACTGCTCTTCTCCTCCTTATTCTCCTTCCTTGTGCCTCACGCTGCTCTTCTCCTCACTCTCCTTCCTTGAGCCTCACGCTGCTCTTCTCAATCTCCTCCCTTGTGCCTCATGCTACTCTTCTCTTCCTCATGCTCCTTCATTTGCCACGCGCTGCTCTTCTCCTCACTCTCCTTCTGTGTGCCTCTCACTGCTCTTCTCTTCACTCTCCTTCCTTGTGCCTCACTCTGCTCTTATCATCACTCTCCTTCCTTGTGCCTCAAGCTGCTCTTCTCCTCCTCACTCTCCTTCCTTGTACCTTACACTGCTCTTCTCTTCACTCTCCTTCCTTGTGCCTCACGCTGCTCTTATCATCACTCTCCATCCTTGTGCCTCAAGCTGCTCTTCTCCTCCTCACTCTCCTTCCTTGTGCCTCAAGCTCCTCTTCTCCTCCTCACTCTCCTTCTTTGTGCCTCACGCTGCTCTTCTCCTTACTTTCCTTCCTTGTGCCTCACGCTGCTCTTCTCCTCACTCTCCTTCCTTGTGCCTCATGCTGCTCTTCTCCTCACTCTCCTTCCTTGTGCCTCATGCTACTCTTCTCCTCACTCTCCTTCATTATGCCTCATGCAGCTCTTCTCTTCCTCATGCTCCTTCATTTGCCACGCACTGCTCTTCTCCTCACTCTCCTTCTGGGTGCCTCACACTGCTCTTCTCTTCACTCTCCTTCCTTGTGCCTCACGCTGCTCTTATCATCACTTTCCTTCTTTGTGCCTCAAGCTGCTCTTCTCCTCCTCACTCTCCTTCCTTGTGCCTCACGCTGCTCTTCTTCTCCTCACTCTCCTTCCCTGTGCCTCCCGCTGCTCTTCTCCTTCTCACTCTCATTCCTTGTGTCTCACGCTGCTCTTCTCCTCACTCTCCTTCCTTGTGCCTCACTCTACTCTTCTCTTGCTCACTCTCCTTCCTTGTGCCTCACGCTGCTCTTCACTTGCCCACTCTCCTTCCTTGTGCCTCATGATGCTCTTCTCTTGCTCACTCTCCTTCCTTGTGCCTCATGCTGCTCTTCTCTTCCTCACTCTCCTTCCTTGTGCCTCACGCTGCTCTTCTCTTGCTCACTCTCCTTCCTTGTGCCTCATGCTGCTCTTCTCTTCCTCACTCTCCTTCCCTGTGCCTCATGCTGCTCTTCTCATCACTCTCCTTCCTTGTGCCTCCTGGTGCTCTTCTCCTCACTCTTCGTCCTTGTGCCTTGCGTTGCTCTTCTCATCACCACTCTCCGTCCTTGTACCTCATGCTGCTCTTCTCCTCACTCTCCTTCCTTGTGCCTCATGCTACACTTTATCGTTAAGTATAGCTGCTGCGCCTTTCTTTTGTTCTGCACGACTCATCTCGCCCACCCCTATTTTTCTTAATTTTGAAGAGACTTTAACATATTTTTACCCCTTCCTTGTTCACATTAGGAGCCCTACCCTCCGAGCACAAACACAGTGTTTCCTTCCTCCCACCCCTCCCCTTCAGTTGGCATCGAGTGAGGCAGCAACAGACCCGGGCACCTGCTCAGCCTCAGCACCAGCGCAACACCACCTCAGCACCACTTTGGCATCAGCACAGCATCATCTCTTCACAGCACCAAATCAGCATCACTCAGCACCACCTCAGCTTCATTCAGCATCATCTGAGCATCACCTCCACACCAGCACATCACCACCTCAGCATCACTCAGCACCTGCTCAGTCTGCCCTCAGAATCTGGCATCTGCTGATTCTCCCCTAGTGTCCGTCCACTGCTCGTGCTGTAATTCAGGTACTATTTCCCAACCTCCACTCTCCTGTTGTCGTCTTGGTTATGTATAAGGTAACAAAAATGCTTATAACACTTTTAAATTATAACTTTTCAACATGCCACACAGCAGCCACAATACTCTAAAGACACTGGCAAAGTCAATAGCTCTGGCTAAACATCTATAAGGTCCCAAAGGTGAGACCTATTGGCTATACCAATGCTTGTTTTTAGAAAGCCACACAATTCAGGCTTTGAGTGGCTTTACAAAGCCTTGAATAGATTTTGCATTGCTGCCCCAAAAAAGTGACACAACCCCAACTTAGTAAATCTGGGCCCAGGTCTGCATGTTTTGTGATTTTCTTACTGAGCTCTGAACAAGCAAATCCAATAAGGGCCGGCTCTAGGGCGGTGCGATCGGTGCCACTGCAACGGGCGCTGACTTGGGCTGGGGGCACCCTGTTTGCAAGTAATTTTCATTTTAAAAGCACTGGCTGCCCCGTTCCTTGCTTCCAGCAATTTTCAGCCATCAAAAAAACGTCAAGATCACTCCAGTGATTAATGTTCCTGCTGGAGAGAGATTGGAGGTTTGTCTAGTGGAAGTTTCAACTCATCGTAAGGTAGTGCAGTGGGTTAATATGCCTGTTGCAAAGAATGTGTACCATGCAGATCACAAAGTGCATATAATGTAAATAGGTCAGTGGGCTACTGCTTGTGTCCCAGGTATCCTTTAGTTACTTGCAGTTTATAAGTTAAAATCCTAATATAGCATAGTGAGCTATTAACTGTCATCAAAGAGCTCCATGCAAACTCCAAGATATATATTAGAGCTATATGTCTTTTTGCCCTGTCTTTCATTATCCTAAACTTGCAAAAACGGTTTATTTGGGTAGAAATCAATTCTTCTTATTAAAGAGAACCCCTAACAATCATTTTATGTTTTAAATTCTGAATGTGTTATTTTCCAGACCTAGGACTCTTAAACTATACTGCCTACCAGTACAGATGACATGTGACTCCTACACCTTGTAGTCCTCTGTCTTATGTAACATTTCCTATACACTGATTTACACACGTATGATTGTCTCTGTGCCAATGTGTGTGTGATTTAAAGTGCCCTGACACCCTACACTGATATTAGTGGCGCTATGAAACTAAATCAGTCTGAGAGAGAGTGGTTATGGAGACTTGAGGAGCACTGTTAAATGGTGGTAGTGAGGGAATCCGTGGTAAATGTGGTCATTGGGGGGCGCCAACAAACATTGTGGCACAGGGCGCCACCAGTGCTAAAGCCGACCCTGAATGCAATTATTTTGCTCGCTCTACTATGACATGTCTATTTCTTCTGGCTGACAGTTGCTTCTGTGCAATAAATCATTCTTAGAGTGTACGAGGCAAAACTCTGCTTTGAAAAGAGAGCGTTAAAATGGATAGCGCAGTCTTAAGAACAAGTGCCTGCCTCAAAGGTAGCCCTTTGCATACTGCACTCTCTACCAGTGCATGCCGCTCACAAGTGAAAGCAACAGATCTGAATTAACAAGTCAGAAAGCCAGACTTCATTAATGAGGCATGGCTCTCGCTTTATCACCATGCCAGCTGCACTAATCTTCCAGAATATTTGTAATACTTTGCCATCGTCGGCCATAGCACAGTAGGTGTCTAGAAATCAGCACAAAGAGGAGGGCACATCATCTCTGAATGAGAACAGGTTTTTGTTTTTTGCGGTGATTAAGGCAACATTTCAAATAAAAGCAGCCTATATTGAGCCCTCTCCACAACCGAAGAAATATATGAGATATACTACAGAGCAACCTTTGGACTGGTTATTAGAATTTTAATTTAGTGATTACGCTATTCTTATTTTTCAGGTATCGTTTGTCTAGCTCCCGTTAAAGTATCTCAAAAATATAGAAGACATGTTCCCAGATTTTCTTATCTTAACAGTCTCCCGAAGTTCCCCCAAATCACAGAATTTGGATCTGATTTTGGAAAAAATGTACAGCGCTTCTATAATCCTACAAGTAAGTGTTGATGAGGTTTTAAACAATCTGTTCATTTTTACTCAATATGCAAAACAATGAACGTTAAGATGTTATTTTTTAAGGGGTATTTTTAATCATACTAATGTAAGATTGCATTTTGTTTATATGAGCAACATAGAAACGAATGTGATGTAAAGCTTTCATCCTATACTGGATCAACAATCCCAACACAGTTCGACATGTTTTAAGTGCCAATCTATTTCCTCAAAAAAGAACATCCATTGTGGAAAAGTGTTGATGAAATTACATTTAAAAAATTTACTTTAAAAGCATGTCAGCATGTCAAATTGGTAAATCGAGAATAAAAGACAAATAAACATATTAGGAAACAAAGCAAATGAATAAGAACTCACTGTTAAGATAACCTATAAGTAGACTGATTGCATGAACATTAGACTTATAGAAATTGCAGCAAATGTTGTTTTGGACTTTTAACCTACTTGCCTAGAGCTAGAAGGAAATGGAAGAAACAGATTTAGATTCAGTCAGTGGACCATATTAAAGAAACTGTCCAGTGTTGCAAGAGAAACAGGTATTGACAATACCGATAGGTCTGGCTTATGTATGAAAGTGCTTTTGTGTAATTGAAGGATTTAGGCACTCAATAAGTCATCATACATGCACTCTGACACTTATCCTTGCACTCATGCATCCATTCATCAATCCACTGACTCTAATCAAATCAAATAACCTTTATTTCGAATGTCACACAAACTCTCTTAAAAGTACAAAATAAAACAATTCCAAAATTATGGCATCAATCAATAAAAAAACCCAGAGGATCTTTAAAATAATATTTTGACATGGCGAACAAAAGTTTTTAAAATGCTTAGAGATACAAGCAAATGAACTCATCATTCAACAATTGTGAAAATAGAGAGTGTCCCACAACTGTTAAAACTGTATCTTTTTAAATTGAGATTAAAAATCTTTTAGTAAAGAAATTATAATATTTCTTTAAAAAAAGGAGATTTTCTATAACAAGTGCAGGTTGGTAAATCAGAACTACTGCTTTGCCCTAATAGAAAACACAACAGACACTGAATTGAGCGATAACGGAATTTGAAAAGTAAAGCCTGTTCCCAAGCACCTGATACTCGCGTTAGGTAAGGTTCCATTGCTCCAACAGTTTTAAGAATAACATATTGTCTTACAAGAGGCTTCGATAGTTTGACTTTTCCCTAGAGCTACATTTATATCAAGAAAAGGTTTCCTAATAACATACTTATCCTTTTTTAGCTAATGTCAAAGGGTTGGATAAAAAGGATGAACAGCCTAGTTTTGAAAAACAATTATGCACGAAAGCCAGACACAGAATCTCCATACCCTTCTCACAGGATAAACAATCCATGATAATTGATTTAAGGTTGCCTTGGGGTTAGACCAAATAGAACCCCATAGTTTCAGTGGTCGAGTTTAATTATATCTTCAATGTAAGGAACAGCCAGTTCCTCATGGCAAAGATAGCTAGGGGTGCATTGGGGTCAGGACAGGAGCTTTCTAAGAAACCAGTTTTCCTTTGCTTGAAGGGATGCAACATTCTCTATCCCTCATATTTCTACCCCACAAGTGGTTATCGGAACACATTGATGATTAAAACTTTGCACAAAGGAAAAATCTGCTTTCTATCAAAGGTTGTAGCAAGACTGAAAAGATGACAAATAGCTTGAGATAATTTTACACATCTAGCTACAATGCTGGGACTTCAAGACAACGAGGAAGAGGAAATGACCCCCAAATAAGGAAAATCTGAGCAATTTGCAATTTATGGTTACCAAAGCATAAAGCTCATAAGTGAGAGCTGCGATGCCTACAGGCCATTCATTGGGATTTGAGAAAACTAGTTTGAAGATTGAGAACCAACATTAACAGTCAGAAATGAACCACAAGAGTATGCAGTACAATTTCTTAAGTTCTTTTTGTCCTGGATCTTAAGGCAAATTTATAGAAATGATGACAAGATGATACCTCCACAGGATTTCTAGGTTTCTTAGTCAAAGCCTGCCTAAGACACCTATTAGCATGAGAACTGGGCTGGGAATGTGGAGGTTTATTATTAGGTTTAAGTAAAATGTTTCTAACTCCCACACACAAGTCACTAAATGACCTCAAAATATGCAAAGTGCCACCTCCATCAGAAAGATGATCTGGGAAAAGTTAGATTTCACAATGGTTCTCACGGCCAGAGCTACAGAAACAAGCCTCCAAGCTAGCCTAAAGCTGTTATGCTGAATAGTAGGGCGATGTGAATAAACATTAGCAGAATATAATAAAATTACTTAAAAACAGAGCATCTGTTGTCTGGGTGGTGAGCCACAAGGGTTTTGGAGATGGCCTGTCCAGAAAAACAAGTCTCAAACATATTAGTATTTTGTTTAGCGTTGAGATCTCCACAAATAAAAAGAAACCTTCCTTACATCTGAAAAGATGATCAACAAATAAAAAATGCTGGTCAAAGATAAGAAAACAAGAGATAGAAAAGTCATTATCATTGAAGTTAAATATATATAAATAGGGTGGTGTCCAACCCTTAATCGCAAAGAAATTGAAACGCCTTGCAGTTTGTGGGAATTACTGATACGCCACCACATAGAAAAAGCTTAAACCACGCCATAAAACCCCCCATTAGCTATACATGAAAAAGAGTGAGTACCTGGAGTGGAAACGCAATTACATCCATCATTGTAGACTGGATCAAGTGACCAGGTGTTCTGTAGAAGAACCACTTCATACTCTTCAATTGAGGCGACCCAATTGGGACACCTCAATTTGGAGTACATACAAGCAACATTCTATCTAAATAAACTATTTAGGAAAAATCTCCTGGAACAAAATCATTGTCATTGGCAGATGATGAGGAAAAGGAAGCAATGTTAGCAGCATGAAAAACACAGTGTAAAACTGGGGAACTACCAGGCTTCGGATCAGGTCAATCCTTGACAGACAGATTTTGCTAAGTTTGAAATCCGTTGAGTAAACTAATGTCAGGCTTGATAGGAAAATGGGGGTTAAAGTTAAACAATAATGGGGCGACCCTGTGTCCCTCAGAACCTGGGTATATGTATAAGCAAAAACAATGGTTCTGTCGGTTATCTCAACTATTTCTTCAGACAATAATTAATAGTCCTCAAACATTCATGTCTGCATTGTTTAAGACATATGGAACACATAACAAACAATAAAAATAATAAGGCAAATTGATGAGTATTAAATCTTTTATATAAATTGGTTCATTCAGATATACTCATACATTTGTGGACAAGGCTGTCAAGAGTAAATGAACATTAAGGTGACGTGTGATCAAGTGACATTTGTGCCCAGTGGTGAATTACAGTGCGTATTATATACAATGTGATAGGGATATGTACAGGGGAAAAGAGGGGGGCCAGAATCTAATGTCAGGCACAATGACTCTGTTGCTTGTACAAATTAGTTAGTTGATTGCACGCAGAGTCTTGGTCAGTCTGGACCGTATTAGATCGTCGACGTTTCAACCCAATCTACGCTTAATTAAGTAGTCAGGGCGGGTCTTCATCAGGACACATAAGGGATAGTAGGAGGTGACAGCCTATAATTAAAGAAAGCATGAATTAAAATGTGTTCCATTGCTGCACCTAAAAAGGTCTACAGATTCGAAAATAGCAACGGGGTGGCACAACTCACCCACAAACACCAGAGAATCCTGGTAAATCGGACATCTGAATGGTCCAATGGTTAGATCACGGTGGTGGTGGATCTATGAGCAAAGCGGGATGGACAGTTAGTTATACCCGCTTTGATGTGCAAAGTACCTGCTGAACAAAACCGGGCATGACTCTCAGCTAGTTAACACATTCACCAAGGCTGAATAACTTCCAGCATGATGATTCTACCGTGTGGGAGAGGAATTACGAATTCACTCGGTCGTTCGCATTTCGCATGGGCGATCCAGTCAGATTGCGCCCGTTGGCTGGATCTATAATCAAAGGAGAGCGGAAAGCCGATTTTAGACTAGTCAAGGAACAACCGCATTCCGGCACTGTGTACCGCCTGTGCGTTGGAGGATCATGATGGAACTTACCCAAAAAGTGGCGAAGTTCCGAGGCAAAAGCGGGCAATAGGAAAATGAGCACTGAAAGGATGCATAATCTAGAACTACTGGGAGCACAAATAGAAGGATTAAGCAGCAGTGGTGGCTTGTAAAACTAACCAAGAAGCAAAGGCAGAATTTGAACAAGTGCCGGAGTTTTTAAATTGATCACTACACAATCCCCCTCAAAACTCTTTGTGGACATATCGACCCAGGGAACTCTATGAACAGAAATGGTCTCACTGAATTGTGAGAGGTGAAAGCCTTATGCTTTGATAACCACTTAAAGATGCATTTCTTAAATAGTTGAAATCCTCAGTAACATTCTCAGCCAAAACTGGTACATTCTCCAAAATCAGTACATAAGTACAGGCTTAGGGAGGCAGCTTCGAAGCCCAAGACAACATATGCAAGATTAATTAAAAGAATACAAGTAGAAAAAAGATAACATGCTTCTATCTAAACACGGTGGGCATATGCTTGCAATAACAAAACTACCCAACAGTGGCCTATTCAAGTGCACATAAACTGGCAACCATAATGCATACCGTTATAAAATTACAAATATGTAGAAAAATAATACAGCTTGCAGAATAATATACAACCCCTTTCAACAGGGCCTAAGCAAAATCATCCCAGTGAAACCCCCCACTGTTTGTCAGAGTGGGTGGCCAATGCCAAAACTCTTGCCTGCTATGGTAATCTATTAGATTACATGTGACAAAATACCTGTCTATAGCTTGTAACACAATGTGATCATAACCAAATGCTGAAGGCTTACTGGTTTTAACATATGTTTTCACAATTAATAAGCTAGACCAACGGTCTTTTGCATAATGTTTCATAATACGTGGACCAGACCTATGGCATCAGGCATAACATTTCAAGTTCACTAAACAGGCATGTAGCTTGTCACCATTAACTATCTCAGTCCTAAAGTTTTAAGCTTGTCCACAAGGCAACTATCAGTCACACAGTCATGAAATTAGAAAGATGTTCTAAATTACAGTTGTCTAAGCAAAATACTTTTGTCATAAGGTGGCCCAACAAGGATTCTTACAGAGCAAACATAGTAAATCAACTGTATGTCACGATGGGTGATCAGCCCCCAAACCATTGCCTATTACTGTAATCTGCAAGATTCTGTGTAAGAAAATACATATCTGTAGGCTTTAATATAGAGCAACAACAATACACACTCAAAGACTTATTGACTTTAACATATGCTTTTCACAATAAATATGTCAGTCCTAGTGCCTGTATCATAATGTTTTATAATAAATAGATCAGGCCAATAGCCATGATCATTGACTTTCCACCATAACCAACATAGTCCTGTTGTATCGACTACAAACTTTACCACAAGTCAAAAAGTGTAATATTAGCAGTCATTTTAGTGGAAGCACACAATTCCAGCCAATCAGATCTTGTACTCAGGGACACCAACTCATGAGCCTAAGACACCTTCTCGGTAGGACTCTAAGAGTTTGTTTTTGTTGCTCTATAAGGACAAATGATAGGTGTACTATGAAGCCAGACCTAAGAATCCATGTGAATTAGTGGCCCTCAACCATTTGGCCCTATTTGGAAACTACCTCCTGGTCTTGAGGCTCTCCCGAGTATTTTGCCTCCTCACACAGTCACATCTTGTCTTGGCATGATGTCCAAGCTCTATCCATATCCCTTCTTTGATCCTTTCCCCCTCTACTTAGGAAGGTGACTATTTTAGTGTCTAGGACTGGGATTACAACTGCTTTAACTGTAATAAATGGTCTAGAGAATTATGTAATCACTTTGGACCTAGTGGCTCTTTCAATGGAATTTCTGATTCTGGACTTTTTGCACTCATCGACAAATGGAGAGGGAAACCACTCTGCGGAATTCAGGTGTTGTAACAAACCTGATTAAAACATGGGATTGCTGTCTGCATCAAATATGAGAGTCAGATTCTTATCAGCCGATTTAACTTTTTTAGAGGCATTAGCAGCAGCATCATCTATGTAATATGCATCATTATACATCAATTCATCATACATCTTTTTGTTTGGACCACCAAATGCACACATATAGTGGTCCTGCCATAGGGAGCTTCGGTCCTTTTCACAATGTGTAATTGAACTAGCACCATCCTTATCATGTTTAAACCCACAAAGATTCTCAATAATCAGCATTTGCTTATTCTTCATTGATTTTTTACCCAAGTAAGCACAGTCAAGGTGCTTGTTGTTGAAGTCGCTACTGAGGTACCAATATTAGTAGCAACATTTTTAAAAGAGGATGATAACACCTTATGGATCGAATTGGCTACAGAATTATGCAAAAAATCACAGAGGTTTCTTTTGAGTACCTCATCCTCCCCTCCTTCCTTATTACAACTGATACAATCTTTGTTATTCTTAGCAATACCATTAATATCTTCACAAATAGGGAATTGAAAACCCACAAATAGTATATTTGTGAGTAATAACTGTTTATGATTACAAAGCATAACATGCAGAACTGTTCAAATTTGCTTAAAAAAATCCAAGAATAAGTAATCTACTTTAAATATTGCAATCATTACTCATTCATTGTAAACCCAGGAAGCAGGATTTCCCTGCACAATTAAAAATAAAAGTGCTATTTAAACATTGTAAGTCTTTATAATTGCCCAGGCCTTAGAGCAGACACAAGACCATTTAAATGTTAGGATTCAAACTCTTAATCTTCAGAGTGAGCATCTATGTAATTAATCATGAGACTATAAACACTTCTGAACACTTTCCAATTGACCAAACATCAGGGCAGACACAAATCACTAAAAGTCAGCTTGTTAACTTAAATGAAACTAACCTTTTTGATATCTCCTGAAATATGTGCTAACATGCAACAGTGCTTTAGTGCGAACAAACAAAATATGACTTACGTTATTCTACCACTCACAGTCACAGCCTGAAGCTCCCTACAGTGGAAAGTCAGTAAGTTGATTTAGATGAGCGTTTGACCCAGGAGCAGCCCATGCAGGTAAGGGCGGTGGGGCAGGGTGGGGAGGGTATCGACAGACGACGAGAAGGGAAAATTAAATTTAAAAAAAGGAAAACCACTTACTGACTTGGTGAGAGCAAGGTACGTGTTTTTCTTATTTTTAAATTCAATTTTCCCTCTGTCGACTCCCTCCCCACCCGCTCCACTGCTCTTACCGGCACGAGCCGCTCCTGGTTTGAC
The DNA here is from genome assembly GCA_963921515.1 of Calotriton arnoldi. Classification (NCBI taxonomy): domain Eukaryota; kingdom Metazoa; phylum Chordata; class Amphibia; order Caudata; family Salamandridae; genus Calotriton; species Calotriton arnoldi. Next base: position 110,954 of record CAWUFW010012967.1, on the reverse strand, counting down.
ATCCCCAGAACGACACACTCACATGCGACTATGTTTCAGCTTAAACAAACAAAATATCAATTACCACGATATACAAGCACATGCGATCGCAGCCTACAGCTGCACGCAGTAGAATTAATTACTTAGCAAGCAAACACACACAAAAAAACAACACATATCGCGCTAGCCCCTGAATAAGCTGCAAAAAATACAAATACAAACTGCTCCTATTTACACATATACAAGAAACAGATGCATGTATGCATTTTCTAGTTGCAAACCCTGCGATTTGGTAAATTTTTGTATGTACTAAACCCTTTCAGCAATCTGGTTACATGGAACTGAATTGCTAAATGTGTTTTGGAAACTGTTAGGAATTGGTATTTGGAAGGTGTGTGTTTAGGGTGCCCTTTCCAATAGCAATTTTTTATGGTATGTATTAATGTTTTGTGATTGAAATCTGGTCGTGAAACTTTAATATTTTACAGATTACTGAAAGGTATTGGTACCTAGTTCACAAACGTTTGTGAATAGTCCCAAAACATTTTTTTGAAGTAGGCAGTAGTAAATGGGACCACTGCCTACTCTTAAAAAGTAGTTTTTAAAACTTTTCATTTTTTTTTTTAACACATCTCATTTTTCTTTAAGGGAAGCAGGTGGCATTTTTATAAAAAAAAGATTGCTTTATTTAAAAGGAATCCCAGCAGGCCACCATCCCTCTGATGGCAGCGAATTGTAGTGGGACACTATTTGCGACCTACCTCGTTGATAATAATGAGAAAGGTCAACTTGTGAGCCACTGCAATTCAGTATTTTCTGAACAAATCTATTTGTATATATTCTCAAAAAGTGGATGCGCACATTTCGAACACTTTTTGCACATCTTATCTTAAAAAATCTGGCCCCCAAAGAGCCAAAACAGTGCAAAATAATTTCCAGGTCTGACATGTACCTAACTCAGCAAGAAGAGAGTATATGGGTTATGGACTGCCTCTATTTATAAAGTTTTGGGAATTTTTTTCTGTCCTGTTACTTTCTGCCCAGGGGAGCAGGATTGTGGGCAATGTAGTGTACTTAAAATGCTGCTTAAATAAACAGCAGGAACAGAAACTGTATAAAACGAGTCTTCTGTCTTCTAATAAAATCAGTTTGCTTTATTTCTGTTTTCTTTATTCGAAAGGGTTAATTAAGGTGACACTTCAAATAGTGCCTGGATACCCTCGAGGGTGATTAACCATGCTCTACAAATCCGAGCTGATTGATTGACATTCAGTTTTTAGCAAAGAATACAACATGATCAATGAACTTTTGTTGTTAGGAAATGAATTAAAATCATTTTACACTATAGTAGCAGAGCAAAGTGATTCCCTCAATGTCAGCTTCAACTTTTACATATTGAATGTACAAGGCTCTTCCTTATTATTTGAATATAGCAAAAAATAAATTATATCATATCTATTTTTTGGACTGGTACAAAAGCACTCCAGCTATATGAATTGAAGTGAACCCTCAGCTATGAATATATTTTTGCTCCAGTGCAAAGCTTATTTACCAGGGACCTGTTTGGTTTTTTTACTGGTCATGCGGCAATTGGAACATTAGGAATGTATTGACAATTAATTTGTTACTTTCAGTACATACTCAGACATGTACAGCTATAGCAATAAGTTTCAGGCGGTTGCTTTTATTAAATGTTCAAATGTTGTAGAACATTTCGCAGATGACTTGGTTCACAAAGCTTTTTTAAGTAGTACGCGTTCAGCACCAAAAGTGGAATCTACAGTCACATTCCTCATATCCGTGTTCACTGAAACAGTATTTGCTGGATTTTCTGACCACACTTTCCAGTTACAACTGTGGAAAAATGGTTGAGTTTACCTTATTTTCTGCAATAATGTCTAGGGAGATAGCAGAACTGTGCTATATCAATAAAGATGTGGCGCAGTTCTCTCCTAGCATTTGTGGACTTGTGGCTGCCTAAAGCCAATGCAGGCACCCTTGGGCCACAACGCAAGGAGGCCTCCGTGTTGGTCAGTATAGTTTTTGTGCAGGAAAGGGTTCCATCCTGCACAAAACTATTCTAAGAGGTGTATTCCTCTTTGTATGTGTGCTGTGGAATGCAGCACACATGCAAAGAGGATCACGAGGAGAAATAAAAATATTTCACCTTGTTACGACAGCTTCAGGCAGGTGCATTATTTTGGCACTAACCCAGGTTTATGGACCTCAATAAATCTGGGTTTGCATCAAAATCCATGGGTGGATTCAATGGAATGACGAACCATATAATACCTCCCACGGCGCAAGGTTACTTTGCATTTACTAAGCCACACATAATGAATTTATGTGGCTTAGTAAATCTCAAAATGAATTTTGAATCAGGACCGCACCGAAAAAATGACTCAACCCTGACGCAAACTCTAAACAAATATGACCCAAAATTTCTGTAAGTTCTTGTGTTTAGTAGTGGTTACCTTGCTTTTATTTCTTATGCTTATTAGTAGGCCTTGGCGGGAACTCACAGAATTTCACTCAGAATTCCGCCGAGTTACATAAAAACTCTATGAGATTCAGCGGAATTCCGCGAACGGGCAGAAAATGCACGTTCCACAGCTCACACTGCAATTTAGTGCTGGTTGCGCATTCCACACTAAAAAAAGCCTGCACTTATGTCACCACAATATGTGCATGCAAATGGCAATTTTGTTTTATCTAGCCTACTTCTGCTATTTTCTCATGACTCTGTCCTGCTCCATCCCGTTCAGTCCACCCCATGTAATCACTTTTCTTAACCATTCCTACCTTTTCTTTACTTTATCTATTACTTTCTGATTTTACATGAGTGTATTTACGTTTATGTGTGTGTTTTTGTGACTTTTATTGTTTTACTTTCCTGACCGGTCCTCTCTCTCCTCCTGTTTTCCTTCCCATCCCAGTTTGACTTCCTCCCAGTCCCAAAGAGCAGAAGGAGGCAGCACCACCCGCTCTGCCTGTGGGCAACGCCAACGGGCAGGGGTGTAACCCCACGCTATTTTTCACAAGGTGATAGTGGGCGCCCTCATCTTTTGAGTGCAGTGCCACCTCCCCCACATATTGGTAGCAGGCGGCAGGCCCAGGAAGGGCTACGCCCTATTGGACAGTCGGGTGATCTGTTGGCGTCCTTTGCACCAAGCAGCAGCTGATGAACTAATTGACGGACATCTTGACCGGGAACAGGACCTGCTAGGTGAGTAACATTTTTGTTTTCTATAAATTCTAATATTAATTAATTACTCTTTTTAGCAGCATGATCGCAGGCAAGTTATGTTTACATGATATATATATATATATATATATATAAATACACAGACATACATGTATTTTATTTTTGATTTATTTATTTGAGTTTTATATAGCGCTGGCTAGACCCGGAGGTATCAGAGCGCTTTACATAAGGATCTACAAAATTGCATCAGTTACAAGTTACATCAGTTACAAGAAAACATTTCAAGAGCGTCGGAAGACGAAATAAATGGAGTTTAGAAGGGTAAGGGGGTGGAGTAAAGGTATAGGAGGGAGAAGGGAAGGGGATAGGATGGCTGGAGAGACAAAGGAGAGTCTGCCCAAAGTCCGGCTGGGTAGGTGACGGCTGAGGGGGGAGTCCACAGCCCATCTCCTCTATAGCTATCAGGTAGCTCCACCGGGCATCAGTCAAGCGGGTAGGTCTCAAAGAGAAAACAATTAGAGAGCAAAGAGGAGGGATAAATGCAGCGTAAAGGAGAAAGTGGGTGGAGTAAAGGGGTAGGAGGGAGAGTACGACGGAGAGACAAAGTAAGGTCTGCCCAATGTCCGGCTGGGTAGGTGACGGCCGAAGGGGTAGTCCACAGCCCATCTCCTCTATAGCTATCAAGTAGCTCCACCGGGCATCGGCCAAAAAAGCTAGGTCTGCATGTATGTATTGTATGTACTATGTATGCTATTTCTGTGTATTTATAAAAATAAATCTACTTTATGTTTAATAAGTGAATATTGATTATTCATCATAATGTGAGCATATATATATATACATATACATATATATATAAACACATTTTAAATATAATATAATATATTTTACATATAATAATAAATGTGTTCATATATATATTGAGTGCTACCTAACACCAATGCAGGCACCCTTGTGCCATGGTGCAGAGTACCACGTTACACCCTCTTTAGAGGCTTTTCCTCTTTATACCTGTGCTTCAACAGAATGCAGCACACTCAGAACGAGGAAAACACATGGAGAAGTAAATATATTTCTTCTCATTGCACGCACCTCTCCTAGGAAGGCGTAGCATTTCTACACATTTGCAGATTTGCCAGTAAAAATCTTGGAATGCGCCAATTAGTATACATGGGTGGATTTGTGGAAACAGTGAAAACACCCACTCTCAGACTTCACCCATGTAATGCGGAATGCCTTACCAGCACAGAGTAACACAAGGCAGCAACTTGTGCTGCCTGGTTAGTTACGTTGCTCCAGATTTTCACCAAGCCAAGCAAGGCTTTGCATGGCTTGGTAAATATCACTTAAGAGTTTGCATTGCTATGGCGCCCGCTTTCGTGGCGCAAGGGCAACACACACCCTTGATAAATCTGGGCCTTGGTATACAGAGTAGTGGTTCATGCTGCCAGCCTGACAGGGGAGGTGTAATACTGTAGGAATGAAGTGGACATCAAGTGAATGATACTGGTAGGATTCTTTTCCAGAGTGAGTCAGATGCTCGCTTGGGCTGTTTTAAGGGATGTCACTATTATGATAGTAGTGTATCAGTGGGGCTTTCTTTTTGGCTTTAGGTATCTCATACAGTACAAATCTCTCTCACGTGCAGCACGCAAAGGGAGAACAACTTGGCTAATCAATACTTAAAGAAGCTGGAGAAGCAAAGATCATTCGCTGGAAAAAATTAAAAGTTCAAAATTTAATTTTAGGTAGGAAACTAGGAATAGGCTATCTGATTTAAAAGTACAATGCTGTGCTTGTTTTTTTGTAGAGAATACCACTAATACTTGTTCTTTTCATCTTTATTCCTTTCATAAGGATCCAGCGGCAAGGGAAAGAGGGCATCCAAGTGCCAAGCGACTGCCACCACCAGTGCCGCACTGAGTGGGACGACCACCACCACCACCTCTACAACCACCAGCGCCGCAGCAGATGGTTCTGCAAGGCCCAGTATGTCATGTTTATTATTATTTCTTACTTTTTACTATTACCAAAGGTATTATGGCCTTCTGTTTTTACTTTTTTTTCTCAACTCCCCTACCTAATGTTTGTTATCCCAGCATTTCCCTGTGCTTTCTATATTCCTATTTCTGCGCTGACTTTTTCTTGTCTGTAGCGTTCTTCTGTTCCCATTTTTAGTAAGCTTTCCCTTGCCCCTCTTTCACATGTCCTGTGTAGTATTGTTAAGAGAACAGTTTTTTGGTAACTTAGGGGCCGATTACGATGGCGGTCGGTGTCAGTACCGCGGTGCCGGCGGTGCGGAAAAATGCCTTTTACCGTCCGCCAGCAGCGGTCCCCACGGCCGCCATATTATGAAGGGCAAATATGCCCCATTTCCCGACCTCCGCGGTGCAACGCCGACCGCCATGAAATTGCGCCCGCCACCGCGCCGGTGGGAGCCAATGGAGACTCACCGCCGTGCGGAATGACGTCCCGTCCGCTCAACAAATTAGGATGCGCCAAACAACCCGTCGAACCGCAGGGGAGAAACCGCCCTTCCAGACACGGCGGAATCTCAACAGCGGAGCGTGAAACGAGACTTCCCGAGCCCTCCACCCGGAGCCGAACGCCATGGATCCAGCACTACACGTCCTCCCGGTGCTGTACGTGATACATCACCAGGCCAACATCGCCCGCCGCGGACGCCGCCGCAGGTACGTAAAAAACACACAATACAACACAAAACAGAACACAAATTCCACGGGCTGAAACAGGGCACCTGGCCACACCAGACACACTGGTGTGGACAGGAACACATCCATCAGTGTACCCACACATGTCTCAGCTGGCACCAATTCACACCCTGCATCAAGCCCACCAAAGTACCGCGAACATAATGTAATGTGTTGCTGACGACACCGCAGCGGTGAGTATGTGGGAAATCCATCGCACAAAGCAGAATGCATGTACAGCAACGGACAGGCCAGAAAGATCACAGGCCACCACCACCACCCACCACCCACAGCTCCGCCGCACACAGCAAGAAACATGCCAATCCCCCCCCCCTGTGCACCCCCATGTCCAACACCAAGTGAGCTAAATCCACACCCAGCAGCACACAACTAACACCTAGGGAGACAGACACAGCAGCATTGGGTGTAGATTAACACACAGCACAGAGGCACAGGCCCAGGGCAACACACACACACACCACAACACCACATACATGGCAAGAAAGCAGAATACAAGCACAAAATTAACATACACACAACGAACATACAGACTACTGGACACACACCCTGCCAACTCACACAGACATACCCCACACCGACACACAGCCACATACACAGACTACATGCCACCAGCAATGGAGCACAACATAGAGGAAAGCAAAAATGATGTGCACACAAATGGGAGGGCAAGGAGACAACCAACAACCAGGTGAACAGACACATGCAGGACAAGGAACCCAGAACAACATCCACACCCCATCCAAGCACATGGCTGGCACAGTGAGTGAAGTCAAACAACAGTCACCTCAGTGCAACAACTCAGGGAGACAACAAGGTAACCCATGTATAGGGACAGGGATGAAAGGAAGGACCTCAAGTCAAACAGTGAACAGCAAGTACACATGAGTATCACACAGGGCACATTGGCACACTCAATGACTGTCAAAGACAAGTAGGAGTCCCCAAACATACCCCCCTCATATCTGCAGCACACAACCCCAATGCCAGACACACAGAAGGGCCTACATAATGTCCAGACAAGATACAGACAAACAACCAAACCCCCTGGGGGCATCCACAAACATCACACACACACAGGGATTTCAGTACCAACGTCTGCACCAAAACAAAAATGGCAAACACAATTCAAAACAGAAACTACAGAACCACAAAAATAACACACAGCACCTGTGCAGCCAAACTAGGGGAAGGCAATGGGAGCACACACACAACAGGAGTGCACCACCTCATCAGTCAGGAAAAATGCATAGGCTACATACCACAACACAGACAAGAAGTGCACCATCACAGAACAACACAGACACATCAAACACACAACAGATGCACAACACCACAAAGCACATTGCAAACACAGCAGTACATCAGGGGATGTACACTAGGACAGCACAAGGCAACATACACCCACAGCACTGAATGCACAACAAGCAGTGTGTGCACACAAACACACAACAGTCCCACATAGCCATGAGTCACACGCCAGTAACACACACATCAACACACACGACAAAGCCACAACCAACACACCGTACAACCCTTGACCACCCAAATGCACACCATGTAAGTAACTGTTGTGACTAGGATGACTGCCCATCACAACATGACTACACATCTACACTGCTAGGCATACATGAAAGCAAGAACACACATACATGTTGAGCCTGGTCAGCCTGCCTGCAATCCCGTGTATATGACCCCTCTATGTGTTTGCAGTGCCCACATACCAGGATGCAGTAAAACATAGCCAACAGCAACAAGGAAGGAACATGAGTCTGGTATGTCACCGAAAACAACATCAATGACCCCACAAGTATCCGAGTCATGAAGAACTGAAGTCCCCGTCACCCCTGTAAAATAAATGATAAGTCAAACAAGCCAGTGGCACAGTTGAAGTGGCACACAGAGCATGTGGCCCAGTAAATGTGAGACATACAGGAAAAGCCTTATTCAGTAAGGACAATGACACAACTGACAACATGAGCAACTGTTTTTATTCACAAATAGCACTGATAGGCAACAATATCAGACAGGACCAAGGCACAAGATGCAGAGCCTGAACATGAGAAGCTGCACAGGCAGGGGGCAAACTGCAAGGCCAGTGGCCAGTCCAAGGTGCTGACAGAGACAATGAGAAGCTGCACAGGCAGGGGGCAAACTGCAAGGCCAGTGGCCTGTCCAAGGTGCTGACAGAGACAATGAGAAGCTGCACAGGCAGGGGGCAAACTGCAAGGCCAGTGGCCAGTCCAAGGTGCTGACAGAGACAATGAGAAGCTGCACAGGCAGGGGGCAAACTGCAAGGCCAGTGGCCAGTCCAAGGTGCTGACAGAGTCAATGAGAAGCTGCACAGGCAGGGGGCAAACTGCAAGGCCAGTGGCCTGTCCAAGGTGCTGACAGAGACAATGAGAAGCTGCACAGGCAGGGGGCAAACTGCAAGGCCAGTGGCCAGTCCAAGGTGCTGACAGAGACAATGAGAAGCTGCACAGGCAGGGGGCAAACTGCAAGGCCAGTGGCCAGTCCAAGGTGCTGACAGAGACAATGAGAAGCTGCACAGGCAGGGGGCAAACTGCAAGGCCAGTGGCCAGTCCAAGGTGCTGACAGAGACAATGAGAAGCTGCACAGGCAGGGGCAAACTGCAAGGCCAGTGGCCAGTCCAAGGTGCTGACAAAGACAATGAGAAGCTGCACAGGCAGGGGGCAAACTGCAAGGCCAGTGGCCAGTCCAAGGTGCTGACAGAGTCAATGAGAAGCTGCACAGGGAATGTGTGTCACCAAACTCCGCCATGGTCAGCAACACAGTCTGGTGTGTCACGATGGGCAGCACAGGTACCGGTGTGGGAGAGACAGGTCTGTGACATTGATCAACATTCAACATGTCAGTCTGACTGGGAGCTGACTGTGTGTCGGGCACAGTTGGACCACTTGACTGGGGAGTGAGACGCCCAGCTGAGGAAGAGCTATCAGTGGCCTTGGACGCTGGAGGGCTGCTTGGACCAGGTGGTGTAGTGGCACGTGGAGGTGGACTCAGGCCGACGTGGGACACAGTGTGGGAGGGAGACAGTGGAGGGGTGCCTTTCCACTTCTTGGGGATTCTAAATGGCTTGCCTGTCTTAGTATCAATGGGAAGTGGTGTGGACACAAACAGCACACTCATCACCAAGGCTGCCGCAGGTGCACACGCTGGACCTCCCTTTGGGGATGTGCTGGATCCAGAAGGACGCTTAGCCTGGCATTGCCTCTGCCCCTCCATCCCCTCTTTACCCTGTGTGCCCCCTACAGTGCCCTCCTGTCCCTGCTTCACTGGACTTGGAATGGGAGTAGAGGTAGTTGGTGAAACAGCCTTGGATACCTTACTATGTGTAGCCTTGCCAGGCCCCACCTTCACAGTGGGCATGGAGAGTGTCTGCATGCCTTTGCGAGACGTTTTTGGGACCACAGAGTCTGTGGCCGGGGATTGCTCTGAGGCTTGTGACCCTGAGTACTTCCTCCTTGAATCATGTGCCTTTGCAACGCCTGACGGGCTCTTCCCTTTGCGCTCTGGGGTTGTTTTTCTCTTTGTAGGGGAAGGTGTCTGTGACCTTGACCGCTTGGGCTGCTGCTGCTGTGTGCTACGTGTGCAGTATCGTGACGTTGAGGTGTGTGAAGCGTGGTCACTGTCGTCAGACGTCGCCACTGGCATGGGGGTGGACAAAGGGACTGGAATTGGACTACGAGATTGAGCCAGTTGAAGTGCAGCCGCCATTGTGGAGGACATTGTCTGGACAGTGCGGTGCAGCCCACCCACGTCTGAATGGATGCCCTCCATGAAAGCTAACACCTGTGCCAATTTGCGGTCGTGGTCTGACAATGCATTGAGGAGCCCTGTCTGCCCCACACACAGCTGGTGCATAAAGTCCACACACTCTGCACTGATGGCAGCAGGGGGCACAGGGGCAGGGGCAGCGGTGCCTGGAATGAAGGACACTCTTCCCCTCTTTGTGGTGCGAACACGGGCAGCAACAGAGGAAGTGGCTGGGAGGGTGGGCACTGCACGCTGTGTGCTGGAAGATGTAGCAGACTCTCCGTTCCCTGTGTCCTCCAAGATGTCTGCACCACCGCCGTCATCAGATGATGTTGAACTTTGCGTCTCGGGCTGTGATTCCTCCAGCATACTCCTATCCCCCTCCGAGGCGCTGGTCACATCTGTGTCACTGGGATCCTGTGCAGCTGTTGTGCTTGTTTCACCACCACTGGTGTCCGTCCCCTGTCCCTCCGTGCCCACGGGAGATGCTGCATAACAGAGAGACATGTAGGGTCAGCAAAGTGACAGCAACAGGACAAACATATTCAAGCAAAGCAACACTGAGGATGACAAAGTCTACATGTTGCAGGCCACCCCGTGCAATCTCACCATGCAGACACACATCACTACCTCAAACAGTGCGTACAAACACCTAAACACGGCACAGCTGAGCCATGTGATGGGCAGACAGCACAACATCATGCATGTTGGGGCGTACAAACACTAACACCAATGGACCAGGCCTGCAGCACACCACCCACAATGCCATTGAAATTCCCAGGATTGGAAAAACATCAGTAAGTGCATGTATGTAATATCCGTGACTGCCACACCCAGCACAGGGGCCACTTACTACCCACTGCATCACAGTAACCACATCACGTACACCAGCGCAGGTACAGGCTTGGTACACATGCAGCCACTCACAGACAAAATCAACCTTCACAGAATACTCACCCCTAGCTTGCTGTTGATGCTCCTTCAAACGTGTGTCCAGCTCAGGCTGTGTCACAGCCAAGATGTGGCACATCAGTGGTGTCAAGCTGCGTCGTGACAACCTGCCACTGCGAGGAGTATCCCCAGTGTCATCTCGGCAACGTTCTTTGCCAGTCGTGATATGTCGTCCCACCTCTTGTGGCAGTGGGTGCGCCGGCGGTTTGACACTCCCAGAGCCCGCACCTTGGTTGCAATGGACCTCCACACGGCCTTACGCTCGTGTACCTTGAGCTGCAGGTGTGGGAGACAAGAGGGGAAAACATCAGTGACACACTCTCATGGTAAAACCTCTCTCTCTGAACAGTGGCATGACACAGACTCATCTCCACATGGCAGATATGGGTCATTGATGTACACTCATGCCAACCACACACGTATCACACTCTGTACAGTCAGTGATGTGTCCTTGTCACATTGGGCGTGGACAGTCCATGCCAGGTAGAATCACACAGAGATGGACAACGAGGACCCACACAAAGAGTCACATGAACAATAACTGTCCAGAAACATGCATCACCAGATAGCTGTCACACCATATGGATGTGTACACAACACATGTCCATCCACCCTTCATGTCCATGCATTTAATGTGTGGGTTGCATACACCCCCTTAACAACTAGGAAACAGCATGTCAGCCAGTGCATTACACAACCCCACACTCTCAGGCACATACACCATCTGATCGACTACATGTGTGCCCCCTTGCACTCACACCCCCACTGTTGGAGACTTACCACAACATTTGGGTACCATATAGCCGTGGGTACTGTGTCAGCACCTCGTCCACCAGGACATCCAGCTCCTCGCTTGTAAATGGACTGGCACGGATCTTCTCCGTCCTAGCCATCACTGTGGACATGAGACGTCAGCGGCGGCAGTGGGCGGTGAGGGGTCCCAGGCAGCAGTCCCTGGAGGCAGCAGCAGGTGAGGGGTCTCAGGCAGCAGTCCCTGGAGGCAGCAGCAGGTGAGGGGTCCCAGACAGCAGTCCCTGGAGGCAGCAGCAGGTGAGGGGTCTCAGGCAGCAGTCCCTGGAGGCAGCAGCAGGTGAGGGGTCCCAGGCAGCAGTCCCTGGAGGCATCAGCAGGTGAGGGGTCTCAGGCAGCAGTCCCTGGAGGCAGCAGCAGGTGAGGGGTCCCAGGCAGCAGTCCCTGGAGGCAGCAGCAGGTGAGGGGTCTCAGGCAGCAGTCCCTGGAGGCATCAGCAGGTGAGGGGTCCCAGGCAGCAGTCCCTGGAGGCAGCAGCAGGTGAGGGGTCACAGGCAGCAGTCCCTGGAGGCAGCAGCAGGTGAGGGGTCCCAGGCAGCAGTCCCTGGAGGCAGCAGCAGGTGAGGGGTCCCAGGCAGCAGGCTCTGTGAGCAGTGGAAATGTGGTGCTCCCTTCCACACATATATAGGGCCCTGGACTCGTTTCAGTGGTCATAGTCTTCTGCCATTGGTGTTCCAGGTCAGCCTTCTTCAAAAGCATCCAATGACCGCCTCCGCGGGGGTGGAGCACGCCTACCGCGATTTTTGAATCTGCATCATGCCACCACGCTAGCGGTCCCCATTCGCTGCAAGGGCATGGTTCATGGCGGTGACACACCACGGGGTCCTGGCCGGCGCTACCGCGGTGGTGCATCTTACAAATGCATCCTATCTCCGCATCCGCTGGGGGCGGAGCACGCCTACCGCGATTTTTGAATCTGCATCATGCCACCGCGCTAGCGGTCCCCATTGGCTGCAAGGGCATGGTTCATGGCAGTGACACACCGCGGGGTCCTGGCCGGCGCTACCGCGATGGTGCATCTTACAAATGCATCCTATCTCCGCATCCGCTGGGGGCGGAGCACGCCTACCGCGATTTTTGAATCTGCATCATGCCACCGCGATAGCGGTCCCCATTGGCTGCAAGGGCATGGTTCATGGCGGTGACACACCGTGGGGTCCTGGCCGGCGCTACTGCTGTTTGATTGCCATAGAGTGACATGGGTGACCGGGATGTGGCTGGTGAAGCATGACAAACGCCATCTGCAGCTATGTGGAGGGCCATCACTAACACCAATGTGTCATGTGCAGCACATGACACACTTGCGTCAGTGGTGGGCATCGACACAGGTACAAATGGTGGTTGGCATGCTCCGCCACCCAATTCACGGACAGTATGTGCGTCCGCTATGGGGAATATGCAGCACCACATCGTACACTCTGTGCGTCATTGTGTTTATGGGGCACGTTTAAGGCACCTACGGACAGTTCTTGTTGTGTGTGGATCAATGGTCATTACTGTACTACACACAGTGGATACGTACAGTGGCACATGGCACTGGATAACATTGATATGGTCTCCTGTCACAAATGTCAGCCACTGTGTAACGTCTCACACCAAATGGAACTCTGTACTCCATTATGTTGATCAATATTTACACACAATGTCGTATCTGCCACCCATGCTGACCACTATCTCACACCTGAGCCCATGTGTTACACTGAAAACCCAGATGAACTCATTCATTCAGCATGACTGTCATCATTGGAAACAGATGTCACCCTGTTGTGTTATTGCTAAGACCAATTACATGCCGCATGTTATGTCTTTGTACACACTGGCAACTCCTGCAGTGTATGTCCACATGTACAGGGGGGGCTCGACCTGCTAAAGGATGACGAGTACTTCAGCACCACACCTGGCATCCGTTGCATTATTATTGTTTGTCACTTGGGTAGACGGCCAGAGCAGATGTCTTTGCTACATGTCTGCCACCTGTAACCACAGGGACCTATGTGGTAGTGTCAGGTCTGTGCTCATGTTGTTTGGACTGTTGAATGTGAATCAGTGACATGTACATTTCAACAATGGTGCTTAGCTACACTATGTTTTTGAGTGTTGTGCTGTGTTCCGGTGCTACTCACCTGCCACCAGTGCATGTCCATTGTTCACATCAGGAATGTTGCGTTGGCAGATGGACTGCATGCACGGTTGTGGATTGTGCTAACTGTATGGAATATAGTATGCAACATTTGTCCACAGGCTATGGGTGTCCAGTTTTGCCCGTGCAATGTGTGTGCACTGATTAGCGGGAATTGTCTACAATGTTGGATGGTCAGCACAAGTGGCACACGTGTGCAGTGTCTTGCCACCAACACTAGTGTATGTGCATGCTATGGGGTGCTAGCCATCCTTGCTCACCATCTATTCCAGCACTGTGTGGGTGGATCACATCTGCTGGTGTATCAGGATGGTGTGGGCACCCAAGACAGGTGAGATGTACCTTGACTGTTGTGCCTGTGACACTCATCCAACTCCGACATTTGGTCAATGTGAGGTACCAGTGTCCCACTACTCATGCACAGCCAGCATGTTTGTTAGATGTGGGATGTTGATTGTATGCTGTGTTGGGCCTGATAGCCTGTGTGGAATGAGGGTCAGGATGCATGTCCTTTGGGACATGTGGTGTAAAATTACATCCACTGGTGTCAGGTGTCTGAGCCAGTAGTCCATATGTCATGCATACAGTATGTTCATGCGTGGACTTGTTGGCATACTGGCTTGGCATTGTCCATGTAGTGTTGTATGTATGTGTTGTGGCACTGTTGTGTCTTGAAACAGCTGGATGTGTATCACCATGGTATGTGTTGTGGTGCACATGTGTCCTTGGGCAGTCCCTCCTTGATGCTGCATGTAAATGTCCAAAATGGGGGAAGATTAAGGGTGCATACAGGCCCTGCTGATCACGTCCCTCATCTATGTTAATGTGTGCCACATTGGCTATCTGTGTGCTTGTAGAGAGTATTGGGCAGTGGGGTAATGGTGGCCTGTTACAGTGGTACACATACTCTGCACAGGCGTGACATCATCTGTCACTGTCCGACTTTGTATTCAAGTCAGCAGCAGATATGGCCTGTGTACTGATGACATTGGCACATGTATGGGTTTGGGATGTGAATGTCATTGAATTTGAGTGTGTTTGAAGTGGCACTGAGTACAAAGACAATCCCAATGATCTATCCACATTGTGTTGTTGATGTGTCCCCTGCAATTATTGGCCAAGGAGGTGTGGCAGGTACAGCAGCAACGTGGAAGCCAGCAGTGTCTCTGCTTCACACATGTCCTGTGTCATGTACACCCAAGGCTGAGTCCACCTCAGCTCGATATGTGACTCTTGGCATTCACATAGACAGTGTTCGTATTGTGTCTACTGACTGTGCACATCCATGACAGTTGTACAATTAATCTGTCTCATGTTGGGACAACACTGAATTGCACTGTGTGCTTTCAGGGATGACAGTCAATGTTAGCGCCGTGACAGGACAGACTTTATGAATTTGTGCACATCCTAATTTATGTTGCTATGACGTGTCCCCTTTCATCTCACCTAGGAGGCGACCTAATGTGTTTCGTACCTTCACCCTGCTGGCTAACATGGAGGATACCGACATCATAAGGCGATTCCGTCTGGATCGGACAAACCTCCTGGAACTTTGTGCACTATTGGAGCCACACCTGCTTCCACGCAGGACATACCCAACAGCACTCACGCCAACGGCAAAGGTGATGGCATTCCTACATTTCGTGGCTACGGGATCCTTCCAGCAAACTGTGGGCATTGCAGGGGGATGTCCCAACCAACATTCAGCATGGTGCTACGTGATGTCCTGTTGGCTATGATGCAACACAGGGACCAATTCATACATTTCCCCAGGCGGCATGAGTTGGCGGATGTGAAGGGCGAATTTTATGCACTTGGACACGTTCCTAATGTAGTTGGTGCAATAGATGGCACACATGTTTCCCTGATTCCACCCCAATCACTGGAGCATATTTACCGAAATAGGAAACATTATCATTCCATAAATGTGCAGGTGGTGTGCCAGGCAGATATGGTCATCTCATACGTCTGTGCAAAGTTTCCAGGATCAGCCCACGATTCACACATAATGCGCAACAGCATTTTACCACAGCTGATGGCCAATCTGGCGCCGGAGCGGGCATGGATTGTGGGTGAGTACAAAGGGTCGAGTCGTGTGCTGTTTGTGTGCCATGCTGTCCTCGGACACATGTCAGACACTCAATCTGTATGTGTCTTTCACACTTAGGTGACTCTGCATATCCCAACGGACCTTGGTTGCTGAGTCCACTTCGCAATCCCAGGACACCAGCTGAAGTGCGCTACAACAATGCCCATGGGAGGACACGTCGGGTCATTGAGCGAACATTTGGACTCCTGAAATCGCGTTTTCGATGCCTCGACAAGACCGGAGGGGCTTTGCAGTACTCACCCGTCAAGGTGTGTCAGATAGTGGTAGCATGCTGCATGCTACACAACCTGGCCGTGCGGAAGGGGATCCCCTTGATCCAGGATGATGATGACCAGCCATAGCCCCCACCTGCAAACACCCAAACGTCAAGTGACGAGGATAGTGGAGAGGAGGAAGGTGTTGGACAGCGTCAGCAGCTCATCAACAACTACTTCACTTGATGGTCAGTGGCAATGTCAATACTGGCTGTTGTCTGATGATGTTGTGCTTGGTGAATATGTGTATGTGAGTTTTGTGACTACAGCATGTTGCAGAGTCAGTGCTGGCTGCAGATGTGTATGGCAAGGGATCTTTTGACACAGCTACTTGATGTCTATGTTGGTACAGTTGCTCCTTGTGACATGTGCAGATTGTCGTACCTTGATGTGCTGTGTTGTGTGATGGTTGTTAGTCCACCACCTGAGTAGCAACTGATGTTCTGTTGTGTTTTCCTAGGTCCCTTCAGCCGCTACTTGCCTGCGGAGTATCCCTGCTCCTGTGACATTGTAATCATGGGTGTGAGTTAACATACTGTGATGAACATGGAACAGTGACAACTACATTGGTGCGTTATTAGTGTTTATTTACAGTGGATACATGTGATGTAGATGTGGATATTGACAGATTTGTGAATGGTGAATAACAGATTTGTCAGTGATGGTAGATGAGACAATAGAGTATACACTAGATCAGTATGGCAACACAGTCCAACAGTCATTTGCCATTCCCACGCCATTGTGTGTGGGGACAGTCTGCAGGGTACACAGCAGGGTGAAGAGGGGTGCCATCATGGCTGGCTACTTGACTGGCTTTTGCCAGATGCTTTGCCACGGGATGCTCCCAATGATTTTTTCGGGCGGCCCCTTGCTCTTTTGGCAGGGGGGGACACAGGTGCATGGCCAGTGGTGTCTGATGAGTCCCCATGCTCGCTGGACGAAGGGGAGGGTGGGGGTCTGTCATCCTGCGGCACAACGGAGGGAGCTGTAGGTGTTGGCGGTACCGCATGCCTGTCCCTGAGGACCCCCACTAGCTGGCCCAGGAGGTCCCTGATTTGGCCCATGCAGGCCACGAGTTGGCCCATGCGGTTGTCAATTGAGCGCAGCATCTGTTGTTGCTCACGGGCATCCTGCTGAGCCTGCCTCAACTGTCCCTGGGCGTGTTCATAGGCCCCCACAACTCTGTGAATGTGTGCCAGTGATTCTGTGGCAGGGTCTTCTTCCCTTTGGGTCAGCCTTGTCCTCACACCTGGCCTGCTGTCACGGCCCTGTTGCCTCCCTCCTGTGGGCACCGGCCTACTCTCCCGTACCTCCGCAGTTGTTGTGGTCTGGTTGGCCTGTGGAGCAGGGCGAGTGTTGCAGGCAGCAGTGGTAGTGGTGGTGGAGGTGGTGGTGGTGGCACAGGTCGTTGCAGCAGGGCTCTGCGTTGATGTTGTTGCTGAGGGTGGTGGGGCTGTGGGGTCCTGGGACACATTACGCCCTGCCACACCAGATGGTCCGGGTTGGTCCTCCTCCTCCTCATTATCCAGGGAGTCTGCATCCGAGGGGAGATGTTCGGGAGCTGGTGACTGGCTGTGCTGGTTGAGGTTGTCGTCCTCTGCAGTCAGTTGTTGGTCACCTGTGGGACAGGAAGTAGATGGTAATTGCCTTACACACCTCAGGGTTGCTTTGTTTGATGTCTCTTATTTACATGTTATGCTACACACAGTTGCCTTTTTCACACATTGTATGTCTGCACAGTGATGTGCCTCATGCCATGAAGTGGAGTTACACTCATCATTTCACAATGGTGTGACCTGTGATTGGTTAGCATGCCACACGTCTAGTATTGGTGATTTCAATGTGAGGTTGTCATCTGACAACTGGCATGACTACAAGTTGATGTTCAGCATCTTTGCTGATCACTCTGCCTGGCAGACATTACCTGTGTGCATGGACTAGCCATTGTCATCACATGCATACCGTTGACATGTCCTGTGCTTGTATTTCTTTATACAGCAGACCATGCTAGTTTGGTTTTCCCATGGTCCTTCATGATCAGCACCCATGTACGCTACAGAGGGAAGTCTGGGTGATACATGTCAGAGGCCCGTTTGCTTGGACATATTTGTTGAGAGTCACAGTTCTGTTTCTGTCACAGTTACGTACGCTGAGCTGTCTGCATCCTGTCAATGGCTGTGCTTTACTTTTCTATTTTTGGGTGAAGTAGAGCCTCATGTTGTCATGTCTCCCAATGCTTTTGTTGAGTGATGGTGGTGTGCATGCACTGTCTGATTACCTGTACAGTGTCACTTTGGTTTTTACTTACAGACACATGCTTCTGGGTGGGGTGCCCCAACCTGCTGAGGGGTGTGAGAGGGGGGCCTGTTGGGAGTTGTAGTGCTGCCTCCAGATACACATTCCCCATCCCTGTGAAGATGGCTACCTACCTGTTAGGTGGTGGGGGAGCGTTCAATGGCTGACACATGCTTCTGGGTGGGGTGCTCCAACCTGCTGAGGGGCGTGAGAGGGGGGCATGTTGGGAGTTGTAGTGCTGCCTCCAGATACACATTCCCCAACCCTGTGAAGATGGCTACCTACCTGTTAGGTGGTGGGGGAGCGTTCAATGGCTGACACATGCTTCTGGGTGGGGTGCTCCATCCTGCTGAGGGGTGGGAGAGGGGGCCTGTTGGGAGTTGTAGTGCTGCCTCCAGATACACATTCCCCATCCCTGTGAAGATGGCTACCTACCTGTTAGGTGGTGGGGGAGCGTTCAATGGCTGACACATGCTTCTGGGTGGGGTGCTCCAACCTGCTGAGGGGTGTGAGGGGGGCCTGTTGGGAGTTGTAGTGCTGCCTCCAGATACACATTCCCCAACCCTGTGAAGATGGCTACCTACCTGTTAGGTGGTGGGGGAGCGTTCAATGGCTGACACATGCTTCTGGGTGTGGTGCTCCATCCTGCTGAGGGGTGTGAGAGGGGGCCTGTTGGGAGTTGTAGTGCTGCCTCCAGATACACATTCCCCATCCCTGTGAAGATGCTACCTACCTGTTAGGTGGTGGGGGAGCGTTCAATGGCTGACACATGCTTCTGGGTGGGGTGCTCCAACCTGCTGAGGGGTGTGAGAGGGGGCCTGTTGGGAGTTGTAGTGCTGCCTCCAGATACACATTCCCCAACCCTGTGAAGATGGCTACCTACCTGTTAGGTGGTGGGGGAGCGTTCAATGGCTGACACATGCTTCTGGGTGGGGTGCTCCATCCTGCTGAGGGGTGTGAGAGGGGTGCCTGTTGGGAGTTGTAGTGCTGCCTCCAGATACACATTCCCCATCCCTGTGAAGATGGCTACCTACCTGTTAGGTGGCGGGGGAGCGTTCAATGGCTGACACATGCTTCTGGGTGGGGTGCTCTATCCTGCTGAGGGGTGGTAGAGGGGGGCCTGTTGGGAGTTGTAGTGCTACCTCCAGATACACATTCCCCATCCCTGTGAAGATGGCTACCTACCTGTTAGGTGGTGGGGGAGCGTTCAATGGCTGACACATGCTTCTGGGTGTGGTGCTCCATCCTGCTGAGGGGTGGGAGATGGGGGCCTGGTGTGTGTTGTAGTGCTTTTTGTCTGTACACATGCATCCCAGTTGGTTTTGTTTAGCTTTGTGCTTTTTCAGGTTGAGTGGTGGTTACATCTGTGTGACCTGTTTTGGGTATTGTGGGTCAGACGAATGTCCTTTGGCCTAGGGGTTGTAGGTTTGAATTTGTGCAAGACGGTACATGGCAATGTGATGATATACATTGGTTTGTACTTACCAGCTTCCAGTCCCCCGCGGATTCCTTCAAGACTCTCTGGATGTAGTATTCCAAGGACCTTCTCCTTCCACGGACTGGATGGTTTGGGTGGGATGGGAGTGCCTCCACCAGTCCCGTCAGCCAGCTGACGGTTCTTGGCCCTCTTCCTCTTCACCACGGTCTTCAGGTCATGCCACCGCTTCTGTATTTCCTGCTTGTTGCGGGGGGTGGTCCCTACTGCATTGACCTTATTGACTATCCTCACCCACATTTGGGTTCTTGTGGCTAATGGGGTGTGTTGGACCATGTTGTCATAGAGTTGTGGTTCAACTCTTATTATCTCATCTACCATGACTGCAAGCTCTGCATCAGTGAATTTTGGCATTTTGTGTGGTGCCATGGTGTGTGCTGTGCAGATGTTCTGTGGTGCAGTTGTGTGGGTGTTGTGGGTGTTGTGGGTGGTGTAGGTGGTGTGTGTGTTGTGGTGGTGCTGTGTGCAGGTTTGCCTCTCCTTTGTTCTCTGGGGTTGGGACCTTCAGTTGTGGAGTGTAGCAAAGGATTGTGGTCAGGGAGGGGCTGGTTTTATGCTCGGCTATGGGGGTGTGGCAAGCTGGTATGTTGCTGTCAGGTGTGTTGTGTGTGTTGTCCTGTGATTGGTTATTTTGAAATTTCTGGGGCTGTTGTCATTGGGCACTTTTGGTTTGTGTTGGGACAGGTCTACTTCAGTGTGTGCATTGTTTTTTTTTTTTTTTCGTATTTTTTCAACGTCCGCCATTTTTTTTGCGGTTCCTCCGCAGCGGTTCCTCGGCAGCGGTGGCTATGCTGCAGCCCTTCCGCCGCCTATCGGATTCATCACTGTTCGCGCACGATGCGGTCGGATTCATAGGTGGGTACCATGGTGGTAGCGGGGATGTCATAATGTCACGGGCGGTTACTCCGTGTGCATGGCGGCGGTTCTTGGCTTTTCCGCTGAGTATCCGGCCATTGCGGTCGGATTTTCAGCTGGTCCGGCGTGTGCGGGCGGTTTTTCGTTGTCTCCCGCCGCCGCGGACGGATTATTGTGCCGGTTCATCGTAATGTGTCCGGCGTTTTTCCCGGTGGCCATGCGGGCGGTTTTTTGCCGCTACCATGGCGGTCGGTATGTTTTTCCGACCGCCATCGTAATCGACCCCTTAAAGAGGATCACAGGCCAAATATTCACCAGGAATGTTGGTTGAGAAGGCTTTCTTGATCAAGCAGCCAAAAAGCACAGGAACAGAGATAGAGTGGTCATGGTCGACCCCCAGTGTTGTCTTATACTAGCAGTTTCCATGACAGTGCAGCATGGCAGGATGAGATACCATTACCAACTTACCAACCAATACCATATGTCCTTTGCATTCCCTTCCACCCTGTCATAGTGTTTCATTCTCCGTTCATGGCCTATCCCTCCATTAGATCTCCTAAAAACGTTTTTGGTTGACTACCATGTTTTATTAAAATTTTGTTAACCAAACTTCCCCAAGTGATACGTGTGGTAGAAGATACTGAAGGCTAACCTAACTTTAGAGAGGTATTGTTGTTATACCTTTGTTCAAATTAATATTTTTAGTGGCAAATCTGGTATCCAAAATGGGTGTATTATGTTTTTATCTAGGCGGGCAGTCCACCAGTGCCAGCACCAGCCAGACATGGATGGCAGAGGAGGCCCAGCAGGTCGAAGGAGAGGAGCATTCCCAGTTGTGGCAGGGACAAGTGGTAAGTCATCTTGCTTTCTTATTGACAATACTGTATTTGTTAAGCGAGGCAGATATACTGCCCATTACCTCCCTGCCCACAGCATTTCACAACCTAAAAACTGCAGCAAGGTTTAATTTGGCGCTGCAGTGTAGTTGGTGAAATGTGTGTCTGGTTCAGCTAACAGCGCGACACAAAGGGCCATATGTATGAAGCCAATTTGCGATCGCAAACGCCGAAATTCACAGAATTTCAGCGTTTGCGATCGCAAATTAGCAGTGTGCAATGTAGCACACTTAAACCCCCTCGCAAAATAAGGAATCGCACACTTTGCGATTCCCTAGTTTGCGATTGCATTCAAGGAATCGCAAATTGCGATTCCTTAAATGCAATGTAAGAAGCACAAAAGAAAGTGCGATTTGGCCTTAAGGAATCAGAATTTACCACCAACTTCAAGTTGGTGGTAAATTGCTATTTCACTTAAAAATGCAAATTTTTGCATTTTTAAGTGCCATGTGGCGCACATACATGCCCTTAGTGCATGTATGTGTGCCACATGTGCACACATGCACATTTCAGGGTGCAACAGGGTGTCCTTTTGACACCCTGGCACCCTTGAAGTTGTATTCTCAATTTGCGATTCTCTAATTGGGAATCGCAAATTGAGAATGTCTTCCCATTCATTCCTATGGGCCTCCTAGCCCAGTCCCTACAACTTACATTTCTATGGACTAACTCCCCACTGCTAAAGTGAAAATATTTGCTGAAAATAATTTGTGGTGGAGGCCACCGTGTAATCTAAGACTAAGGGCCTGATTTAGAGTTTGGCAGATGGGATACTCTGTGACAAATGTGACGAAAAAATAATATATCCCATTCGCTTTACAACAGTGCATCATTTATATTCAATGTCTACTGTAATGTGGCAGATGGGATATCCGTTATCGGCCACATGCATGATGGAGCCTCCCATCTGCTGGACTCTATCAGCCCCTAAGTTTAAAGTCTGGATTCAGGGTAGAATTGAAGAGGGAGTTGGGGAAGAGTAGGGCCATTGGAATAATAATAATACATTAATAATATGCTATTACAGCTGCCCATGAAACAGTCTGCAGAGTAGCAGACCCACCAGCATGGCTCCATTAATGTTGTACATTTAGTCAAGTAATTATATAGCATTTATACGCCTTACTCATTAATGGCAGCAAATGCATTTATTAACACATGAAGTGTCTGTTCAGTTTCACCCAATGAAATCCTTTCAACTAAAATCGCTTTTTGATTATGATGGTGGTCTAGCTTCATTCCTTGCAGTCAATGCGATTGCATTATGTGATGCATGTGTGGAAATAGCTTGGCCTTGTGACTAATCACATCAAAAATTCCAGTGGCCTAGGGGACCAGCAAAGTTCTGTTACTGTGCCACTATGGACATATAAACAAGTGTTAGCGCTGAGCACCACAATTTGCGTTTTTTTCCTTTCTTTATCATATAGCTACTCCTGCTGCTGGAGCCGGCCAACCATCCCGGTGGGAGGTAGCCACCTGTCTGTAGTGCCAAAATGTTAAGGTCTTTGTGACGGAATACCGCTGGCTAGTGGTCTTAGGGGAGGAGGAGGAGACATGGGACTCTACTTCTTTGGGCTACCAGCCAGGGTCTCCTACAACCCGGCAATCCCACTGCCTGCAACTGGGATCCACTGCCACCCAGGGCTGGAACGCCACAAGGAGTCCCCTTTCCTCATCATCAACCAACCACCTCCTCCACCACATCCTTTGTGAGCCGGCACTTATCAGGCGTGGCCAGCAGAACATGAATGGACCTGGATGCCCTCAGAGATCTCTTTTATTGAACCTTGTTTTGGTGGAATGCCTGTTGTGGGTGGAGAGAGTTGGAAGGGGGGTTGGGGAAGGGGGAATTTTGTGGGTTTTGGGGGAAGGGGGTGGGACTGTGTTGGTAGCAAGAGTGGGAAGGAGATCTGGGAAAAAGGATATTTTGCAGGAAGGGGAGTGGGCCTGTAGTGGGTGGAGAGGGTGGGTTTCTCATGTCAAAAAAATAAAGGAGCCTTTATCATCTTTAGTATCTGTCTTTGCATTGCTAGTTAGTGTAGCATTTTGGCTTACGAGAGCGGAACATGAAGCTGTCCTCTGAAATTGTGACACGTTATTCTGTACATTAACTTTTCCCTCCTAGACTTTCCCTACCTGAAGTCCTTTGCCATGCATTTATTCTTCAGTAACTTATTCTTACCTCTTCCTGCTGTCCAGTATACCCAGCTACCAGAGTGGAAACGGAAAACTGACTATGGTATATATGTTTGACTTTATTGCTTGATGATGTTTTGCAGCACCCAGTCACCTATCAGTGATACTTGTTTTCTTGTTAGTTACTGTCCTTGTCCGACCCACTGTAACGACTGACCACTAATGGGATCTGCCAAGTGCCAACAACATACACAAAAATCCATCACTCCTTCCAGAGAAAAACGTTAGTACTAAGGGGTCCATTACGATAGCGGGCGGACAAAGTCCGCCCGCCATCGCAAGGGAGCCAGGGACCGACCGCCGAAGTTGCGGCGGTCCTGCCATGTGAATTAGGATGCACCCGCCACACTGGCTGGCGCATCCTGGCCCTTTTACATTGCGGGTGGATCTGCTGGCTGCAGACCCACTCGCAATGTGTAAGGACTGTGCACAGCATTGCCATGCACTACATGGCAGGCACCACGTGGTGCCTGCCACGTAGTGCATGGCAATGAGGGGGGTACCATAGGTACCCCCCATGTGCACACCCCACCCCCCAACACCCTGGGGGCCCGCAACGGGCCCCCAACAGAAGGAACCGCATGCCTTTCCATGGCGGCAACACCGCCATGAAAATGCGAATCACCGCCTGCATCACAATATGGATGGCGGTGTCTTGCAGACACGCCACCATATTGTGCCCGTTTTCCGCCCGGTCAACGAGTCGACCAGCGGAAAAGCGGCGGACGGTCTTCCCGTCCGCCGTGGACCCCCCAGCCATTCTAATATGGCAGAGGGTCAATCAGGCATGGATGGCGGGCGGATCGCCCCCGCCGGGCCGGCGGTGGCTACCGCCGGACCGGCGGGGGCAATCCGCCCACCATCCTAATGGGCCCCTTAGTTCTTAACTAGTTCTTACCTGAAAAGATCAAGCAATGTCTGCTACTGGTCTCATTTTTCACAAACCTTATTGCAGTGTTTCCCAAGGACCTTCTTAATGCTGGTAGTGGTGCTAACAGGGAAGACATCACAAAACAAGGTCCCACCTATTCCGAATGATGCTTGTGAAAGGAACTTCAACTGTAGGATTATTCAGACTGATTATTATTCACAGGCAACTAGACTGAAAGAAAAAACACAGAGTTAGTGTATAATCCAAGATTGAGACCACCATGACAAAACAGTCAAGCAAACAACTAGTTGCAAGCATTCTGGAGAGTTCATATTTAATTTATTAAAATTTTTAAAACTAAACTTACAGAAACCTCGAGTCAAGATTCAGGATAAGGTTACTCAATGTTGCATAGATTTTGTAAGCAACATATGGGCTGATTCACAATGAAAAGTTAAACATTTGGTGTTTCTTTACTCTTGCAGTGTAAGTCTATGTCTATTAACTTTTCCATCAGTAACATTATGAGTAGTAAATTTGCGAGTAGTAAGTAACTCCTGTTGTTTTAATGGAGTTACTACTAGTTAGTTACTACTCATAAACTTTGTTTCTACTCGTAAATTTACTGGTGGTACAGTTACACTGCAAGAGTAAACTTACAACAAATGTGTAACTTTACCTTTGTGAATCAGGCCATTATGCACACTAGTACTACCTATCCTTGGACAGTCTTTGATCTAAGACTCTGCACTAACATGATGTCCCTTTCATGCCC
The DNA here is from genome assembly GCA_963921515.1 of Calotriton arnoldi. Taxonomy (NCBI): domain Eukaryota; kingdom Metazoa; phylum Chordata; class Amphibia; order Caudata; family Salamandridae; genus Calotriton; species Calotriton arnoldi. The sequence goes on along the minus strand of CAWUFW010012967.1, from coordinate 85,613 downwards.
GAGTTGGTAGTAGGGTTGGTGTGGGCTATTGTTTAGTTAAGAAGATCCTGTAACTGTAGGTGCTGCTTTAATCACATCCGCCCCCTGCCAAGAGCGTGATCCATTTATGTTTTAAATTATGAAGTCACAACTCTTCACTCCAAATAACTTCATTTCGGCTTAAGCCATAAGAGTGAGCAAAATAAATAAATGAATCCAGATCAATCTTAAGCGCAATAAATTTATCAGGATAATCAATACCCAGCTATCTGTGTTCATATTTACAAAATCAATAAGTCACTACAGTAAAATTTCGAATACAAAATTCACATTATATAATAAAATAAAACCGTTTTAAAAATAATATAAAAACAATACACTAATCAGACCCTTAAGATCACTTAGCAGCAATAACAGCTCTTTTTGCCCACATCAACCCAATAATTTTGCAGCTGCACATACATACAAGGGAGATGCATCAGTACCTAGCATTCTTAAGACAATCATATGGCTAGAGGTACCCAGCAACCTACACACTGGTGCAATCCAAAAAGAATGAAACCTAGTGTATGCTGGACACACAAATAACACATGCGGGATGGTTTCTTTTTGGCCTACACAAAATGGGCATTCCTCACTAGATAAACTATTCAATTTCGCTGTAAACACTTTTACAGGGAGTGTACCCACTCTAAACTGATGGTAGAGCTTTCTATCAAAAGGAACAGTAACCAAATCCCAATACTGCTCTAATGAAACTGTAGACTTACAATTTAAAAAAATCGTGTGTTACCATTGCATCCCCCACCACACGCTCTTCCTGTTGGAAGGCATGGGTCCAATAATATTTTTTCAACATATCTTTCAGTGGAATCTTCTCAACCTCAGGAAGGAGGCCTGGGTCACCAAGACCAATTGCCTTCAAAAGCTGCCTCACTGAGTACAGCCAAGGGACTTTGTTAGCTTTATCTAACTTGATTATCTCCTCTAAGGTGGCTGCATAATGTCCCAATTCCCGGGTGACCTAGATCCTACGCCAGTATAGGAGGGGTCGCAAGTCGGCTTTGAGAATGACCTTTTTCATGCCCAAATCCATAAATATAGGATGCAAAGGGGTGCTAGTTGGAAAGGAAACCAGTTCTCCAATAAATTTGTTCTCTGATTTTACAAGACCTGTGATCTCGCCAAACCCCCAGAGCGCGGCACCATACATGGCAGCTCCCAAAGCTTTAGCTTCGTAAATTTTCAAAGCAGGTACAACAGACCTGGTGTGAGAAGCACAATGCTCTTTTAGGATTACTCCAGTTCTCTGCCTGTGTTTTATGGTTGCAACATCAATATGCTTGCCCCGGGATAGATTTAGTGCAAGTTTGATACCCAAGGATGTAAATGAGTCCATCTGTTCTAATAAACCACTACTCAGAGATAACTGGCCTTTAACTTCTTAGAATGGTTGAAGGCCATGAATTTATTTTTCTCAACATTTATCTCTAACCCACGCTGCGTACAAAAATCACCAAAACTAACTAAAATTCTTTGCAAACCGCTTGATGCTTTGGAGATTAAAAGCGTATTGTCTGCAAATAACAATAGCGGTATCTTACCCTTTGCCAAAGAAGGGGCATCTGCCTTGATTATTAAAAGGTAGTGTGCCAGACCATTTACATATAGGGAAAATAAGGTAGGGGCCAGTACACAATCCTCCAGGACACCCTTGGACACAGGGATCTTTTCAGTCAATTGTCCCTACGAGCCCCACCGAATCTGGGCAAAGTTATTTTCATGCTGTCCAACAAGCAGAGATAGTATGTCAGGAGGCATCCCCATTTCTTTCAAGACTTTCCATAGCCTTGAGCGTGGTACCAGATCAAATGCAGATTAATGGTCGACAAAGGCGATACATAAGTTGCCCTTGCCGATCAAGATAGTCTTCCAATATATTATAGCAAATCTGAAGAGCTGATCTATTTTTGTCTTAGGTCTAAATCCTGCTTGCAGCTGGCTTATAATATCATTGCTTTCTACGCAGTTTTGGATCTTTACCAGTACCATTCGGCAAAAGACTTTCTGAAGACAGTCAATTAGACTAATGGTACTATAGTTAACTGGCAGGCTCTTGTCCCTCTTTTTATACACCGGCACCACTTCCGCTCCCTGTCAGGATTATGGAATGGGGGCTCCCATAGCTATCTCATTGGGAATGACCAATATGTAATTTGTCCACACATCTATGTGTTGAAGGTGGACATCTACTGGAATACTGTCTGAGCCAGCATTTTTCCCTTTAGAAAAAGTGGCCAGTGAGTAACAAACATCCTCCCTAGTAAAGGGTGGCGAAGGAAGTCACAACTCAATAGATCACATAACTGGGGATGAGAGTGTTCGGGGTTTCATGAATGGATGAGAAAGGAGGAGTTGGGGAAAAGTGAGACAAAAACAAACATAACATTCATCAAGTCGATGAGCAGCACATCGTCATCACATCTGTTGTGGAAGGAAGAAGAAAGTTCAGTAACAAAATGCAAACAGTCCTTCAGCCCCAGAGTACCAAGTTATCTAATTGTTATGCTACGTATAGTTGAGAAATACAAAATAGGGAGGACCCACCCAGTTCTAAAAATTGTTATTGTTAAGAAAATACTGTATATACAAATGCCAAAATGGACGATACATCTGTATTCTGCTTCCTCGGAATGTCTGTCTTTGGTGCAGGGTTGAACTGGTCCAAGCAGGACCAGTGATATGGTGGATGAGGATCAAGATGGTAGAGCATAAGCTGGTGCAGCCGTGTGCGATTAACTGAGAAGTGAGAACAATCTCTCCACCAATACCAGACAAGTAGCTGTATGTACCTGGTTGATCAATCCCAAAAATGCAAACACAGTTTAGCTGTGTGTGTCCATCATGTGACATGTGCCCAGTGACAGTCCCCCAAGACCACAATCGCTTAGTTATAGTTTGACATTGGAGGCACAACTCAACATTTTCCTGATCAGCGCACCTCTCTCCAGTACAGAGGAGTAGGCCTCTTAGTATTTGAGTCATGTTGTTTCCTATCGAAGTGTTATAAACCCCAGTGTACCCCAATCTAGGCCTAGGTAGATACACAACCTTTTGCCTACATTTGTCCTACCTTGCTTTGCATAACGGTTCTAGCACTGACCTTTTACCCAGGTATGTGCTGAATAAATGTCGATCAGTTTCTTGGAAACTAGCCTCATTTATTATGCATGAGGATTCTTAGAAAAGTCCCCTGCACATGACATACATGTATCTATATGCCTGCATATATTCATTGTTTAGCATAATGGTAGAATTCTACCTTTTATTTACTCTACTGGCGCCTGGAGTCTTCTACATCTGTTTCTGTCTAATTATTTTCACAGCAAACATGTTTTACACTAGAATGATGCTGGTTCAATAAATGCTTATTGAAAATGTCCTCACCGTTCATTCTGTGTATCTCTCTGAGACCAAGTGAGCATGAGTGACTGAGCGAAAAGTACTGTACTGTTTTCACGATCCCTGAAGGTTCAAGGGTTGTCATGTTCGATAGTTGCTAGAAACTATTCGCCCATTGGTAAGGTTAGGGGGCTTATGGTGGTATTATGAGCTAGCTGGTCTAAAGGCTAATATATCTTTTGGGGGTGTCTGGAATCAGTCTGGACACCAATCCCGTAGTTTATGTTGTCTAAACGTGCAGATCCTATATAGATTTGTAGGAGCTACATGACAGAAGTAGATAGGCGTTGTTCCCAACTTCCTTCTTCTGGCCGTTGTGATAGTCCAGTCCCGTCTCCCATCCTGAGTCCAGTCCCGACTCCCATCCTGAGTCCGACCCGAATGAGATAGACCTGTAGTGTTGGTGCACAATAAAATCAAAAGGTTTTTAGTATTTTGTGTAGTTTTGGTAACTAAACTGACTGGTCTTAGAAGAACCTGAAAAAAAAGAAGTACACAAAAGGACCATGTAAGTAAAGATAGTGAAATGTGAAAGAAAGATGAGCATTCAGGTAGAATCATCCCCCGTGACTCAAACATTACAAATAAAGTTTACAAATTAGTCACAACACCCTCTGAGCCACCACATAAATCGTCAGTGACTCAATATCTTTCACTCATTGGTGCAGTAGCTACCTGTTCCAAGCGTGGTGCACATTTGTCTATTGTACCTCTTTTCCCATGGAGGTGATAAGGGCAATTGTATATAATTAATGATGATCTTTACTAGCAGCCCAGCTAGGGAATGAATAATGAATGGTAGGGAAGGGAGGCATTGTCTTACTGCCCTGAAAGCGAATGGAGGCTTTTTGTGTGCACACTGGCACACTCCATACATGTGATTAAATTAAGCAGCATAAGCCACAACCAAATATATAAATGTTCTTCTATGCATTTTTTTTTCTCAAAGCAGTTCAACAATATATATGCAAATTCTGTTGTGGGCTACTTAGTCAGGGAAGCAGAATTCATCCTGAAACTTACAGGGTTCACCCAGACGTTCATCAACTAACACACTTGAATCTGACCAATTGCCCTCATCCTCCTCCTGTGCTGTTCCAAGAACAATTTTAATCTTGTGGAATGAAGTGTGTTAGAAATGGGGTCTCTAGTTTGCAGTGGTTGGCAACCGGTCCAAGTAGAGGCTCTCACTTTAGTCAGGGTAAGGGAGACACACAACTAAGATAACCCCTGCTCACCCCCTTGGTTGCTTGGCACGATCAGTCAGGCTTATCTCAGAGGCAATGTGTAAAGCATTTGTATATACACACACAGTAACATAGTGGAAAAACTTCAAAATGAGTCCACACCAGTTTAGAAAAATAGCCAATATTTATCTGAATAAAAACAAGACCAAAACGACAAAAATCCAACATACACAAGTAAAGATATCACTGTTCAAAGTTTAAGAAAGTGTAGTTCATAGAAATGTATGGATGCATCACTTTTAGAACAAAGTACCTGTTATGCGTCACAATTCAAAGACGAGAACAGGTGCAGGGGAGGTGAGGCGCAAGAAAAACAAAGCGATGCGTCCGTTCCTTACTCCCAGGGGAGGTGATGAGTCAGTTCCTTACTGGAAGGGGAGGTGATGCGTCGATCTCCGGACATGCGGCTTTGGTTCCTTACTGCTGGGCAAAGTCAATGAAGAGACAGCATCGAAGTACGATGCGTCAAAAATCCAGACATGATGTGTCGATGCGGCAAAGCAGGTGCTGCATTGATTTCACAGCTGCGAAGCAGGCGATGCGTTGATTCTTTAGCCGCAAAGCAGGGCTGATTCAGAGTCAGAGCGGGTGTCATGGAAGTCAGTGACACGGTGCTCGGGACCACTTGGCAAGTCAGAGCTCTCACCAGGCACTGGTAGTTGAAGTCTTTGATGGCCCTGTGACTTTCTAACAAGAGGCAAGCATGCACAAGCCCTTCGAGAACCTTGGAAGCAGGATTCAGAAAGCAAAATCAAGTCCTTTCATTCCCAGAACAGAAACAGTAAGCAGCAGTCCAGCACAACAAAGCAACAGGCAGGGTGTCAGTACCTCCTACAGCATCCTGCTCTTCTTCCTGTCAGAATGTCCTTTGTCTGATTTGAGAGTGTCAGAGGTCGAATACTTATACCCCTTTCTGCCTTTGAAGTAAGCAATTTTCAAAGGAAGGTCTTTGTAGTGCACCAGGCCCTGCCTTTCCAGACACACTACAAGGGGGTGGAGACAGCTGTGTGTGAGGGCAGGCACAGCCCTATTCAGGTGTCAGCGACAACTCCACTCTAGCTCAAGAAGGCCCATCAGGTGGTGAAGGCCCATCAGGATATGCAAGACACACCTCAGCTCTCTTTGTGTAACTGTCTAGAGTAAATGCACAAGAGCCCAACTGTCATCCTAACCTGGATATGGATTCTACAGACAGGCAGAGGCACAGAGTGGTTAAGCAAGAAAGGCCCACTTTCTAAAAGTGGCATTTTCAAACACGCAATTTAAAAAACAACTTCACCGAAAGATGTACTTTTAATTTGTGAGTTCTGAGACCCCAAACTCCAAATCTCTATCTGCACCCAATGGGAAATTACAGTTAAAAGATATTTCAAGTCAATCCCCATTTTACCCAATTGGAGAGATAGTCCTTGCAATAGTGAAAAACGAAATTTGCAGTATTTCACTATTAGGACATGTAAAACACAACAGTACATGCCCCACCTTAAAAAAACTGCATCCTGCCCATGGGGCTGCCTTGGGCATACCTTAGGGGTGCCTTAAATGTAATATAAGGGAAGGTTTGGGCCTGGAAAATGGGTGCACTTTCTAGGTTGAAATGGCACTTTAAAATTGCACTCACAGACACTGCAGTGGCAGGCCTGAGACATGTTTGCAGGGCTGCCTTAATCATGTGGGTGGCACAATCAGTGCTGCAGGCCCACTAGTAGCATTTGATTTATAGGCCCTTGGGACACCTGGTGCACTTTACGAGGGACCTACTAATAAATCAAATAAGCCAATCATGGATAAACCAATCACCAATACAATTTAGACAGAGAGCATATGCACTTTAACTCTGGTTAGCAGTGGTAAAGTGCCCAGAGTCCTAAAGCCAACAAAAACAGGTCAGAAAATAAGAGTAAGAAGGTAAAACGTTTGGGGATAACCCTGCAAAAAGGGCCAGGTCCAACAAAGGATTTCTTCATTTTAATCATGGTCAATCTCTCCATGTTTTGAGGCAAGAGACTGGTCCTTCCGACTGTGACAACTACAGCAGCTGCACTGAACACACTCTCAGAAGACACACTGGCGACCAGACAAGCCAGATACTTTATTGCCAGCTGGCTCAGCTCTGGCCAGTGTTTCAATTTCCCATATCACTGGTACAATGGGTTTTGATCCAGGTAGACCTCTTTTGGATTTTCCAGATAGTTTTGGACCATCCTCTAATTAGTTATTGGTGCTACCACTTGCTCAACCTATGTTGGCTTTGCCTCTGCATTTGTCTAGACTCCATGCCCATGATGCTATCTTGTTGCTGCTAGTTGCCCATTTCACAACCTCAAAATAAGGATGTCCATGATGTTACTATTGCCCATTTCCAGTTTCTTTACATGGAAGGCCTATCAGTGCCTTCAAGTAAACCTTAACATGATTATAAATGGCTTCCCAAGTGGAGAGCCACTTTAGGAGGAGCCATATCCAGGGCAGCTCTAATCAGGTCTACAAATCGCAGAATTCCCGGGTGGCACCCATTTTGGGTGCAGCCTGTCATAAATAGGAGCCACACTCATCAGCATGTGCTCAGTCTTGAGAGGATTTCAACTTGAGAGGTGCAATCTTCCCCTCTGCAGTTTAAGATTCAGTGATTCAGCCCTGGGAGCCTCCCTTTTTGTGGGATCATGGAAGTAAGAGACAACCTAGTGCAGGATGAATGACCCGGACCCGATCAGGTAATTCCTTTATTGTTTTTCTAGCAATGAACTTTCCTTGAGACTTTTCCTTTGCCAATAATTCGTATTGCTCCACATCAGAAACAATCAGGCTAAATCAATTCAAACACAGTAGAAATCAGATTAAAGCAAGTAACTAACAGAACTCAAACAGACAACTCGTGTTATTTTTAAAAGCAGAGAATGAAAACAAAACTCATCCTAAGCGATCAGAACTTTGTGGCTACCTCAAGGTTTGGATAACATTGTGTGTCGAGAAAGAGGCTCTAAAAACCCAGAGACTATAATACATTGCAGTAAGGCACCTGCATGGTATGCTAATCATATACTCCATGTATTATATGGCAATTGTGAGATTGTAAGAACATAATTGTTGTGCTTATCCTCTGTTTATATTGTATCTCCTCTAGAGACCTTTCACCCTTGAGAGGCTAAGTTATCTCATGAAGGAATAAAACAGCAATATATTCAACAGTTGCAAGAAAGCAGTTAGGCCAGAGAACTTAGTGAGTACAAAGGGAAGAGAAGGACTCGCCATGAAACTATAGTAATCATTGTTATCTTTGTGTTTCAGATCTCCTTCCCAGCTCCACCCATCCACAACCCTTCCCCTCACCTGGCCACACTTGGAGACGGCTTCAGAAAAAGCAGCTCTAGTGGTGCCTGGAGAGGGGCCCCTCATGAGCAATGATTCACTGCCAAGTAAAGTAGGCGCTGAACCTTTGGGCCTATGTAAGCACTTGACTTAATCCCTGCCACTTGAAAGCAAGCAATTGCAGAGGTTGGGTCTGATTCTTCTATTACTGGTGTTGCTGGTAATGATGGTGTTTGCTGTGAGACACTTCTGCCTGGAACTTCAACTTCCAGCCATTCTTCTTCCAGGTCTCTCGCTTGATTGACAATCCAAGTCTTGTAAAGTGAAACAACCCTTTCTGAAAATTGAATGAAAGTGGCTAGTATTTGTTTTGTATCATGGATCAAGTATTGTGGCACATATATACTCTTTGGAGGACACAATCTCTCTTTGCAGCCTTGGATTAAAAAGCCAAGCAAAGGATTAAGCTCTAAACTAATTAATATGCTACTTCATTCACGCCGGTGAACCTTTTTCAGCTGGAATTGTAGCAGATGCAACAACGAGATTGCTTGGCTCACCGTACTGTCCTCTTTGCTAAATTCGCGTGTGAAAACCTCAAAAGGAAGTTGTATTTGTGGCAGTCACTTGACTAGCCCCTATTTGTCCACCTCTACTGTCTTGTTTTTCCTATTTGCATCCCCCCCTCCTTGAAGGACGTAGTCGATGATCAGTCTGTAGTGCTCAAACAGGTGTTGCAGCATGTAGTAGGTCGAATTCCAATGTATTGGCACCTCCTGTATGAGTGCTTTAACTGGTACTCTATTAGAATGATGAATGGTCCTCAACTCGTTCTTTGCTTTAATGGAATGGCTGAAATGAGTGCAGCTTCTTTGTCAGGTGGCAAGTATGTTGCTGACTATGTCCTCTTTTTGAGAAAATCCTACTCCTTCCACAAATTAAAAAGGGAGGAGGTCCAGCACTAACATTTTAGCCAGCTTCCCATTATACAAACATGCCGTTGGGTAGTTGCATTAATATGGCCCTTCCTTCCTAAACATGCCTGTGATAGCAGGCTGGATTTTCTTTTTCTTTTGTGGTGCCACTGGCATAGGTGACTTCCGGACAGAAGCAGGAGTTGGTAGACTCAATGTGCATCTTGTGGGAATTACTGTATGTGACAGTGTCTGCACCTGAGTCTTTGTGCCATTTGGAGGTCGCTGGTGAGGATGTAATGCTGTATTCCTCTTCTTCCTTATGACCATATTCTTCTATCACTGTGAACTGAACTGCTTCCCCTCTCTGATCACCACCACCAGCAGCTATCTTTTTAAGTGCTCCTCCCACCGGATTGCATGATATTTTCTCAGATGGGACTTTTGGCTTCCAGTAACGTAGCTCGAATGTGGCTTACCCCGACAAATACATGTGTGGCAAATGGAACATACTGCAATATTATCCGAAAATAATATAAATAAAATAAATAAATAAATCCTCCTGCTTGCTAATCTTAAAGCAGTTCCAAACTGGGGAGGATAACTTTTTTAGTGCGCCACTGCCAATGTCTGAAGGCTTGGACGTAGGTGGCTGTATCATTTGCCTCTCTGTAGGGTGTACTTCTACTGTGATAGTGGTGGATGCAGGTCTCAGTGGGGGTCTTATTACTATGGAAGCAGGCGGTGGTGGAACCACATCCCTCTGAGCAGGCTGAATAGGAGGGTTCATCTTATTGTTCTCTGAGCCGCCCTCCATACTGACAGTCGCTGTTACTCTCCATAATGCTAAGGCTTTCAGGAACTTTCCTTTTCCCTTGTCTCTCAGGGCAGGTCTTGGATTTGGCCAGGGTCCAAACCATGCCCAGATCATCATAAGGGGGCTTGGAATAGATGGTTGATTACCCTTTCTTTCTTGCTGGAGATTATGAACCCAATAGTTGAAGAGCAACATCTTGATCAGCAGGAAGCTCAAGCTCTTGTTCTGCTACTACTTCTGGAAGAACTATTGGTGCCTGCGGGCTCATGTTGTCCACTTTCCTGCAATGATTGTGTACTATGTGGCTGAGACAAATCCAGTTCAGACTCACTGATCCTCGCCATGACTGCAGTGGCTACATCACTGAGAGACATAGACTTGGGCTTAGCCTTAAGTAGGGGTGGTGCCATTGCATAGACATAATATTTCAATAATATACAGATTGGATTGAAAATGTTACTTTATGTGCCTCTAAGGCCTATGAGAGATGCTTGTGACAGCCAGGGGGTACAGGGGAAAATGGAATAATTCTTAAAAAATTATTGCTGGTGTGTACCTTTGGCCTATGAGACACCTATGTCAGGCAAGGGGTGCAGAGAAAAATCAAATAACTGAATAATAATAATAATTGCTGGTGTCTACCTAGGGACTATGTAAAATTATATGGAAGGCAAGGAGGTGCAGGAGAAAATGGAAAACATACTTTAAAAACACTACTATAGTCATCCTCAAGCACATTAAACTCATATCAGGGGGAAAATGAACAAATAAAAAGGCATAGGCCCCATCTATCAATGTTCCTAGAAAATGGCTTTGAAAAGTGGGAGAAAAGGATTTACAAATTGGCTACACAAAGTGGCAACTAGCCACATGTTTAGAACAACAAGCAAGAAGGCATGGACTACAAACAACACATGCAATCCTATGGCATAACAAATGATGCTGACTATGCAAAATGGCTGGCCAGCCACTTGGCCACCAAGGGCGAAAGCATGGACAACATAGGACACATGCAGGTCTATGGCAAAAACAAACTGACTACAAAAAATGTCCAAGCTCGCATGGCCACCAAGGGCGAAGGGACGGACAACAAAGAACACTTACAGGCCTATGGCAAATGGAAAGCACACTGGTTACACAACATGGTTGCTCTGCCACATGGCCACCGAGAGCGAAGGCATGGACAACAAAGAAAACATGCAGGCCTGTGGTAAAAGCACACTGACTACACAACATGACCGCCGGCCACATGGCCAAGAACACATGCAGGCCTATGGCAAAAGCAAAACACACTGGCTACACAAAATGACTGCCCTGCCACATGGCTACCAAGGTCGAAGGCATGGTCAACATAGAACACATGCAGGCCTGTGGCCAAAGCAAAGCACACTCGCTACACAAAATGGTTGCCCTGCCACATAGCCACCAAGGGCGAAGGCATTGACAACAAAGAACACATGCAGGCCTATGGCAAAAGCACACTGATGACACAAAATGTCCGCCGGCCACATGGCCATCAATGACAAAGGCATGGACAAACAAAGAACACATGCAGGCCTATGGCAAAAGCCCACTGACTACACAAAATGCCCACTGGCCACATGTTCACAACAACAAGCAAGAGGGCTTGCACAACAAAGAACACATGGGAGCCTATGGTAAATGCAAGCACACTGGCTACACAAAAAGGCTACCCTGCCACATGGCCAGCAAGAGCGAAGGCATCAACAACAATGATCACATGCAGGCCTATGGCAAAAGCACACTGACTACAGAAAATATCAGCCGGCCACATGGCCACCAAGGGCGAAGGCATTCACAACAAACAACACATGCAGGCCAATGGGAAAATCACACTGATGACACAAAATATCTGCCGGCCACCTGGTCACCAAGGGTAAAGGCATGGACAACAAAGCACACATGCAGGGCTATGGCAAAAGTACACTGACTATCGAAAACAAGGAACTGGAAGTGAAGAAGACACTAACCGGTTGTGGAGGGTGGAAAGTTCCTTTCTACCCTAGCTCAATGTACATTACTGAAAAGTATCCCACCTAGTCTTATGCCACTCAACATGATGAGAGAAACTGCTTGCCCCAACTATATTCCATGCCACTAGGAGTGGGAAAGGAAAAAAATCATTTTCTTTAAATAATAAAAATGGCCCTGTAGTCAAACCTTCATCAAGGCTCCCACCAATGCACCCACTTGGCTTCGCTCTCCCTGGTTTGTGGCCACAGGGCTAACCCCTTGAACTCCTACCCCCATGGGGTTACAATTTGACTTTGGGTTGGACCAGAAGTGGCAAGTATTATACTGCCAGTGCATACGTTTGAGAAATGCATGCTACACACAACTGAGTTACGCAAATAGCCGCATAACTGGGGGAGTGATACATTTTTTAAATCACCCTGACAAAAGCCCTGGACCTCTTTAGGCCTGTGAGAGTAGGGCTGAAACATGTTGGTTGAGAAAGGGTCATAAGACCATTAAATACTATAAAACTCCGTTCATACCTTAGTTTTACTGTCTCCACCCACTCCGCGAATATAGGGATACCTTGGAATGGGTGAAGGATTTTTAATTTCCAGTTATACCATCTAGTTCCTTTTTCTTGTAAGAGCTCCCTGACATGTGGTCGAGCCCACCCCGATCTTTAGGAATCAGGGTGAACCAGATGATGAAGCATGACACTATTAGAGGAATTGAAGGTTATTTAAAGAAAAGGATTTTTTTCCTTTCCCACTTCTAATGGCATGGAGTCTAGTTGGGAAAAGCACACTGACTAAACAAAATGTCCACTGGCCATATGGACATATGTTCACAACAACAAGCAAGAAGGCATGGACAACAAAGAACACATGGAGGCCTATGGCAAAAGTGCACTCTATACACTAAATGGCCACCCTGCCACATGACATGCAGAAAAAGACAAAATAGTGGCCTATGGCGAGCATGCGTGTTCACACACCCCCTCCACACACACCACACACGCACGCATGCGCACACACACACACACACACACACACACACACGCACGCACACACACACACCCACACACACACACACACACACACACTTGGCCAGCAAAGAAAGGAGGAATGGTAAACAAGAAAACAATACCATTAATTCAGCAATGCAAAAAATGAAAATTAAGTCAACTTTAAAAACGTCCTAATCACAAACATCCCTAGCAATCAAAAATCCCCCACCAAAATACACTTTAACACTCTGCTGAAAAACGTAAAATACAAAAAAACCACATTTTACATTTAATCCAAGTCCATCCATAAATCGATAGATGTTCTGAACAAACATATAGCACAGGCAACATTTTTTATAATACGCCCAATCCCTAGTGCTCGCTGGCCATGGCCCATGGGCAAACTAGGACATAGGCAGTAAAAGAAGCAAAATACTAGTCACAAATCCACAAACAACAAAAATGAAAATGGAGAAAAAGTACTTTAAAACCAGGCCTCCAGCCCTCCCAAAAATGTGCAAACATTTTCCCTTAGAAAAAACCCAAAAAAGTGAATGCAGAATAGGTCCCTACTTCAACTCCAAGCCACCCACAATCAAATTTAAACATTTAAGAAAAAACATAGAAGGTATAAAAATACTGGTGCATGACCTCCATCAAACAACAAAATTCCAAATGTTCTTTAACTTACTTAATTTCTCACAAAAAAATCCTTAAAATCAAATGGTGTATGCAGCAGTGATTGCAGAAAAAGAAGAGAGTGATTCTCCAAATGAAAAGTGACCAAGGGATGGACAAAGCAGTGGCAGGAGCCTTCTAAGCAGGAAGAGAAAGTTGGAGTCACTGTGGCACTTCTTTGTTGAAAAAAGTAAAATAAAAAAAAAGTTTGGCTCTAAAAAACTAACTAAACCATCCATTCGGGTAGAATACCTACTCGAAAAACTATTTTGAGTTGGTTTCACTGCTTCTCGAATAGAAAATATACTTGAGAAGTAGCCCACTGGCCACGATCAATTGTGTTAGAAAATCATACCGAAAGGCTTTGTAGCGACTGGAAATCGCTCTAGGGAACACCAAATCTCACTCGCCAGCTTGCTTGTAGAGCTTTGCATTGTTCCTGTTGTCATTGCGTTGCTTGAATGGGAACAAAATTCCGCCATGTGTCGATTAGTGGAATTCGGCTGGAACTCCACATCAAAAGAGTAAGCGGAGTCACCAAATTCCTCCAATTCTGAGAGCAGAATAAAAACGTCTGCCCGGGCCTACTTGTTAGTCTCCAATCTGATGGTGTCCTAGCTGTGAGTAAACAGAGAGCCACCAGAGATTGTAAACTTGTCTATTAGATAAGGAAGGTTGCTGGTCATGATTGCTTTGCCAGGCATATATGCCTCACTTGGTGTTCCATATATATGTATGTTGGGCTTCATAATTAGGGTAATGATGGTGTTTATGCATCATACATTATGTCTTAAAAATGTATGGTTGGTGCATGTAAATCCGTGTTAAGTCATCAAGCGATAAACAACCACTGAATGAAAAACGTGTTAATATGGATATAGATTCATTTGTCGACAAAAATGAACTATCACCCTTATTAATAGAATCACCCGTCCTAAACGCCACATCTACCTCGGCACGGAAGTATGTAGTTAGGCAGGCCCAGTGACCCAGGCCCGGGATTACTGATTGATGGGTCACAGGTAGGAGAGTGCATAGCTGTCAGGCAAACACTCGGGCAGGAAACTCTTGATCAATTCTACAGATAGGCGCAGTGACATTACAATGGTTATGGGAGATTGCCCCAATAAAGCACACATGGCCGGTGGGGGTACGCACTCCTAAAAACACCATAAAGTCAAATGCCACATGAATTAGGAACACATAGCCAATCAGGGCCTAGCACAAGTGGTGATCACACGCTCCCCATGCCAGATATCTGGGCACATTCACCACTGCCATACTGTGCCCACGCAGGTCAAGACCCACCTGTAGTAAACATATTAATTTATGACCCTAAAGGCAGCAACCAACATTCCTCCACATATATGATACTCCAGAAACCTTTTATCGCTTGTTGTAATATTGTATATAAAGAAACTTAAAACTTGTTGTAAATTGAGACAGTCCTCAGACCTAGTGCCTGTAACTGTTCTCCCAGCCAAACTGTTTAATTAAACAGACTATTCCTGTTTTCCCAAACGCCTCTTGTATTCTGTTTTTTAAGAAAATTCGATTTGAGCAACATTTTGGTGAGCCCCCCTAGGAGGATTGAGACCTTGTACCCAACTGCAGCCAAAGGAAGGTGACCATACCCAGACGGATTCACGTTGCGCAACAAGAAAGGTGGGCAGACTTTGCTATTGATTGGAAGTTCTGCTGAATCCCCGGGGCGGAGGTCCATCCTGAAGCAGCCACCACAGAGACTACGGGGCATATTTACAAAAACTTAACGCCACCGTAGCATCAATTTTTTGGCGTTACAGCGGATTTTTTTTTTAATCGCCTTATGTACAAGTTGCCGCTAAGTCCAGTTAGCGGCAATTTTCTTGCGTAAACGTGACTTACCAAAAATGAGATACAAGGTAGGCGTTCCTGCATAAAAACTCCAGTAAAACACACAACGCAATACTTACAAGGATTACCTTGTATGTCACAAAACCAAAAAAAACTGCTGTTAAGTCCAATTAGAGGCCGTTTTTTAAGGCCAGAAGATACCTGGTCTTAAAATTGGTGCAAACACTTGGGGCCACATATAAAATATTTGAGTGCTGGACAGCGCTGCAAGGAATATTGCAGCGCTGCCCTGCGCCAAAACAAAGGTCAGGAATGCGCCCTATCAATAAGATAGGGCGCATTCCTGGGCCCCATTCATGAAACGTGTTGCATCGCTGCGATAAAATAGTGATTGGACACTTTTCACTGCGCCCTCCTTGTGACACCATGGATGCGCCATATTTACTGTACGGCGCTCCATGTCGCAATCAATGACAGATAAGTCTGGAATCCTGACGTATCTGTCGGCGCTAAAGTTGAGCATTGCTGCATTTGTGTCGTAAACATGACGCAACTCCAGCGGTGCATGGGGCAAGCCTATCCCTATGGCACTGCGTCACCCTTAGGCCTGCCATGAGGCAGGCATAAGGTTTTGATGCAGTGGCATCCTAGAATTGTTGCAGTGAAATCTGATAGATTTCACTGTGCCACTCCTACGAGACTTTGTTGCATGGAAACACCCATCCTGCATACATCATACCTGATGCAGGTATAATGTGGCGCAGGGCTTTACAAGGTCACACATATGCCTAGATGCGTCACTTTGTAAATACGGCACAACGTGGTGCAATAATATACTCTGCAAGTACATCACGAAAATGACCACCTGGCGGGTTCAACTGTTGCAAGGGGCTCACGAATAACCCCCCTGACTTATTCCTCTACGTTGGCTCACAATGGCTGCCATGCGCCAATGCAGGCACTCTTGCGCCATGGTGCAAAGGTGACTGTGTTGCAAAGTTGATTGATGTTGTGCAGGAAGGGACATATACCTGCACAAAACCTATCAATCCAGGGTACTTCCTCTTTCTCTGTGTGCTGCAGAATGCTACACACACAAAAGGTGAAAAAAGAAGAGAAATTAAAACATTCATCCTCGTACCGCCTCCCAAACACCACCCTTGGTTTGGTGTTAGATTCTGACCCATTGCGAAGGCTTACGGTTTCTCGTAAACCTGGGAATGCTTCAGATTTAAATTGTTTGGTGTGGGAACACCAACAGCAACAACCATTTACCCGCCCTTGCACACTGTTTAATGCGTGAAAGGGGGACATATTTACAAGGCCATGAAAAGCCACGTAAAGTGGCTTTACGTGGCCTTGTAAACATGTTGTGGCACAATGCGGCACCGGAACGTCAAACAAGTGACGCTACAGCGTTGCAAGAGTGCTGCTAGGGCCTGGAAAATAGAAGAACTCCCACAATTGATCCATGGCAAGGTCAGCGACGCCATGGACCTCCTGCCCTTGCAGCTCAGAGCACAAAGGAGACCACCACCACCACCCCTGACATGCATCGCTCACCTGAACAACTGCTCCATTCCCTTTGGGTGACAACTGTACCTGATCCCCTCTAAGTGCTGACCTTGGTAGACCAGAACTTCAGCAGCAGGAAGCTGGAGACCAGGAACCGCAGAAAGCCAGAAACTCTCTGGAGCTGTGGAAGAAGGAGAGACGCACAACCAGTCAATATTAAATTAGGTTATCTGCCATCTGAGGAGTCACATCTGAGGACTACACGCACTCTGCACTGGATGACCACATTGCAGTGGAGCCCACATCACTGGGGGAGTGTTCAGGGGAAGTTTCGGATCCTGTCTCTGAGTACGATTGCGCATTCTTGCTGCCACATGCAGCACCTTCCGCCTCTCTTGTATAACCTGCTACAGATTGGGAGTGGCTTGTAGATGTAGCAAGGGATGCCTACTCCTCCTACGCCTCCAAGTAAGACTGGTTGCATGAATGACAGCTTGTTGCACAGACCCTTCACTCCCTGTCCGCAGCATTTTGGCGACCAGTAAATTGCAGCCAGGTCCAGACCTGTTCAGCGGTGTCAGTGATTTGCTTGTCAACATCTGAGATCACTCGCAGTCTTTACAGGTAGAAGAGGGAGTATTTGATGCCCAACTCATGGAAGAAAATAACCGTGGTGTTATCCACTTTCACCACCCCCAGCTTGCGTACCTCCCCCGGGACAGTGTCACGAGCCCTGTAGGAGGCGGAAGAGAAAGGGTCTAGGACCTGTCCCCGGCAGCGGATGGCTCGCCGGCACTCGATGGGCCCGCTCCACAACAAAGAATGGAGAGAGTGCACCTGCTGGCAGCAGGTCACGCAACCATGTCTCAGTATATGCCACTGTATTAGCCCCTTCTGCTCCCTCATGCAGACTCAACACCCTGATTTGTTGTTACGCGGGTAGCTGCCCTCAGCATCCTTCTCTATTCTTTCCAGTGACTTCATATGTGCAATTAGCTGCTGCACCTCCAACACTGCGCTCAGGGTAATCGGGGGAACTTTGGCGAGTTCTTGCTCATGTCCTGTACCTTGTAAGCCACCTTGTGATGATTTGTGCACTCCAGGGTGTAGTCGACTGTGATGTGGCTATGTAGCCCCAAAGGAAGTGCTTGTTTGTTCGAGGGAGGTACCCGCTGTGAGTACAGAGTCTAGTTTGGAGTTCAGGGTGTCTTCTGTCACCTGCCCCGCCAGACAGCGAACCCCAGCCGCTCGGTTCACCAACACGGAGGAGTGGCCCTATGTCGACGCTACCCCCGTCTGCAGGCAGGACACCTTTGCGCCAGACACCCAGGCACTATGTATGACATGTGGTGCATTGCAGTGTGACCAGCCGGCCCCTCTCCTCCAGTCAGGTGTATGCTAGCCAGGAATCTTCGTTGGGCTGGCACTGTTGGAAATCCCCCGTACACCCAAGATCTCACTACCAGGGCGTGAGGAAAGGCATCACCTCCCAGTCGACTCCTCCGAGCTAACACTGGCAACCAGATTCTGTGTTCCCCAGTGTCCCAGTGAGTGAGGGCAGATCAGGCAGCACACCTAAGGGCCGATGCCTGAACGACCCCCATGCCCCTGGCACCCACCTCCACCAACGGCCGATATCAGTGACAAGAGCTAGTTAGTAGAGACACCCACCAGTCTTGTGCAGTGCCCTTGGCAATGCAGGTCCGCTGCAGTGCAGGAATTGCTCAGGGCACAGTGGGCACCACTCACAGGCACTAGGCATGGGCCCTAGTCAACCCCTGGGCCTCCTCCGCTCCCCATCCCACCTTCTCCTCACCTGGCATGGACACCGGGGATCAATCAGCCGTGCTGTCTCAAAATCTATGACTCAGCCAGCAGTAGCCGCAGCCAGGCCGGATTTCATTATACTGGGTTCAGCAGTTGCCTCCAAGTCCACTGGGCTACCTCACGATGCAGGTGATGCAACAGGGCCCCCTTAGGCATGAAGTTGAGGCACTGCCGCCACACAAGTTCAGCGCAGCTCAGGGACCTCACCCTCCACAGCATCTGCCCTTCGCAACATTATCCGGCCTGTGATGCAGAGAGGCGCAGACCCACATTGGCATTCTCCTACGTGCCCCCCCGGTGTAGTGGTGGCACGTGTTATTCAATGCAGACCTCCCCACGTTGGTGCACAGGAGTGCTCTACCTATCACAGCTCCAAGGGCTGCCAGCCGGACTACTCACACAGGTCAGCAACGTGTCTCCATGCTACCTGCCAGACTACGGTCGCCGATGCCTCAATGTCTACTGCCACGCCCCACTGGTTTGTGACCAACGTGGACCGCCTCCACCGTCAGGCCACAGCAACTCCAAAGCACCGGTGTCTCCCACTCTGGGTCTCAGACACAGGCTCAGCGGGGCCTCTGAGCCCCGGGGACTGTCCTTGGGACTCTGGCTGGGCATCCTGGCTGTTGGGGGTTTTTGGGGGGTTGTTGATCTGTGCTGTACTTGGCCCTAGCTGCTCCATTCTGCATTCCATTGTTTTTATATATTTTTTTTCATTAGAGGCTATTTTTGCCTCTAGAGGCTGAAAAGTGATGGTGGGCTGACTATTGTGAATTTTTTTGCCACTAGTTGACCTTTCCTCGCTTTTTTCTCGCTAACATCAATTTTTTCATTGCCTTGACACTAGTGTTAATGCCAGTTTTCGCCACAGCTAGCTGATAGTATCGCCATGTAACGACGTATTGTAAATACGTCGCTTACATGGCAATAAATTTCGGTGATAGTCAGCGGTAAAAAAATTGCCGCTAAACAAGGCCAAAATTGCTTAGCGGCAATTCTTGTAAATATACCCCTACATCCGAACCTAACACAGTCTAAAGCATTTGGCGTACGGAAAACTAGGGAGAATTGTAAAAATAATTACCTGAGTGCCCTGCCACAGACGGGGTCTGGCATATTACCTATTTTATATGTCCCAACTGTATCAGTTGTATGGCCGCCTCAGATGCGTTCCCACAGATTTCTTCTTTGTTCGATAGCTGATCGCTAGCTTAGATGAATATAGTGCAATACTGTGTATAGCCCTTGATAACTCCCAGATAACCGATATTTGTGGCAAAGCTAATCCTGAATTGGGCAGAGTTGACACCTCAGTCTCATAGTTTTTTAGTTCACCGGTTTTCCTGTGCTCAAGTGGCTTCTTAACACCCGTGGTATCTGGAAGGAGTGTGGCAGGTGCATCTAGCTTGACCCTAGATGCTAGAGAGTGGAATTTGAATAGGGAAATCTTGGACCCAGGAGACTGGGCGTAACTGGTGTGTAGCCAAGAGGGGCCGGTGATTCCAGAGTTATAACTAAACGGTGTCTATGATTACCACCTTTGTCTGGGAGCGGATAGTGACAGACTATCTGGCTCACTTAGGATCATGTTGCACACTAGTCGTCTCTTGCTAGAGTATAAATTGTGATGAGCGAACTACGTTTTTTGACAAATTTTTTTTTCTTTCAACGGTTATTAAAATGTGTTATTGTATGCGATGATATTGCATTGATTGTTTTGAAAACTGTATTACGTAACAATTTGAGTTTATGCAGATTTTATTCTAACATATGGCATATTCACCCTGTGTTACAATACTACATATATAGTCTTATCTTGTTTTATTGAAATGTTTGTTCGAACTGTTGTGATGTAAAAAGTGTAAGCGCTGAGCTCATAGTATGTAATTTGTAAGAGTGTACCACGTACGAATTGCCCCTACTATTTGACAACCCAAATTAGGACATCATCAATTGAATTGTACTTTCAAAATTACTAAAATTGTCATGGATTCCCCACTAAAGCACATGAAGACTAGGTTCCCCAAACAAATAAAAAGACTTAATAAGTTTTGCTAAGTGTGGCATTTACACACAAAGGCACACACATTTCCTTGATCTAGATGTACAGGTCCGAAAAGAGAACAAGCATTTGCAAAGCAATAGGTCTTGCATTTGTGAGAGTTAGAGCTATTGGTGTTGTAAATGACAATGTCTTTTACACATGCGTTTTGGTTTGGCATTTGCTTGAAGCGACACAGGCGGGAGATGTCAAAGGAGCTGTTAAGGGAAGAAGAAAAACAGACAGGGGGATGGGAGTGAAAGAAGCCACAGGGACCTGATGCAGATAAAAGTTAAAATGTGTACATAACTTCAAATTAACATTAGCCACAAGAGCCACAAAGAACATTAAATACTATCCTCACTCCTGTTTTCCAGTGCACAGGAGAATGAGAGGCAGCAAAACAGTAACAAGAGTAATATGCTGCCTGACAAAAAATTAACACACATTGTGTGCGTTACAAAAAACACTCCTGTAGGGGCACTGCTTTCAGCCATGCATACAGAGACCTTACAGGGGTATGCAAAAATACTTAATGCAATGCCCTAAAACACACGCCCAATGGAGGAGCCTGAAAGGTACATTAATACATAACACTTGGTAGACACACACCTTGAATTACTTTTGCTGTGAAATACACAAATGTAGATGCAAGCACACCAGCCACAGTTCCTAAAAATAACACACATAATAGAACATCAATCAAGGTGTGTTGTGAATGAAGCACTTACTCTGTGTGAACGTACTCTGTATCACGCACACAGACAATGGATATTGTTGCTCAGAAATTTACGCCAACTGTGTTAAAAGAGAATGCATCCCTGGTCCACCATGTGATACAAACAGAAGAGCATTGATTTTGAAATGCAAGTCCTACTTTTGTTCTCTCTTAGTGACAAGAAGCTTGATGCACTCTGGAAAGGAATAATAGCAATATCTGTTTGAAAAGTGATTGAAAAGAGTCCACACAAATTTCCAGAACTGTAAATGAGCCACCATGGGAAAGTACGGAAGTAATGGACTATGAATTATGGCAAATCAATGATATGTGAGGTATTCTGCTAAGTTCAGGTGGCCCTCTTCTGGTAATAATACTTTCAAACGTTTATCCCAAGGAGTTGAAAAAGCACCCACATAAAAATATAAAAAGACATTTATTACTCAATCACAAAAGGAAAACCAAGCTAAAGCATGTTTCCACACAGTCTTATTACGTGGAAAATAATTACACTCACAAAAATCAGTTGAAAATAATAACAGAGAGGAAATACAAGCACTCTAGTTCCATGTACTAGATGGGGGTGCGAACAAAGACTGGGTAAGAACACACAACCACTATCAGAGCTACTTTGGATGTTGAGAAAATTCCTTCCGCTCCTCCCACAGGATTCTAGGAGGATAGTGGTCCAGGCATTGATCACGTCCAGACTGAAATATGCGAACATTCTCTACCTGGGCCTGCCGGATTTCCTCCTGCAGCGCCTTGAGGTGGTGCAAAATTCAGCAGCTAGGGCAATTCTCCGTCTAAAACCTAGGTCCCACATGGCCCCTCATTTAAAGCCCTTCACTGGCTCCCGGTGACGCAGCAGATAAAATTTAAGGCCATGGTAACTTTTTTGAAAGCTCTCCATGGCAAGGGGGCTAGCTACCTTAGGAGACGTGTCTATGCCGGTACGCACCTACAAGAGCACTCAGATCATCCTCTGCGATGTATTTATGTATCCCTAAGGTGCACCTGGCACGCAGGGGTGGTAAATCCTTTAGCCTCCTGGGCGCACAAACATGGAATAAACTGCCGTTGGCCCTTAGAACCTCCACGGATCTGACTAATTTAAAAAAACTGTTGAAAACCTGGCTTTTCAGGAGCTAAACCATCTCCAGGGCAGTATTGTGTGAACCTGTAGCGCCGGGACACTCCTTTTGGAGTAGCTGCACGCTTTATAAATACCAGTCATTCATTCATTCATTCAAATCTAAATCCCTAGGGTTAAAGTTTCTGAACATATCCCATCCACCGAGAAGACGTGGTTCTTGTACAATCAAAAACATCAGTGCTAAAATGAGTAATTATAACCTACTGGAATCCGGTTAAAAGTAAACAAATACATTAATAAATGCCTACAGAGCGCATGGTTCCTTGGCACTGTGAACTTACTGATAAGCAGGAGAAATATTGAAAACAATCCATGAGTCGTTGGCAAGACTTTACAAACACGCGCAGCTCCCGACAGTGAATGTTAAATTATACTGTAATTTGGTTAAGCAGACTACAGATTGTTGGTATGATCGGGCTGCAGCATATTCCAACTCCCCTGTTCGTGCACTTAGTTAAAAGTAGGCAAAACCGTTGAACAAAAGCTGAAAATACTGTGAGCTGATGCAAACTTAATGAAATGGACAGCTTGGAATTGCATCACCTCGCTAAACCGTGCATTTGCATTTTTGACCGCGGTGACAAAGCACATATGGGGGAGGCACAGAACAGGCAGCCACACTAGGAAAAGCATGAAAAGGTCAAGGCTCGCGTCATTATGCCATATAACCCATTACTAAACATCAAACATATTGATCTATTTCAGCATTACCAGCTAATACTCCTGCATGCCTCCTGTTGTAGCTGAGCCATCTGCAGTGTGCGCCGATCGCCGCAGTCCAATAAAAAACAACCACATGCACTCTATGGTTCCCAGCACCAACTCTATGATTTCCAGGCACAGGTGACGACATATCTATAGGCCTAGAAAGAGAACTATGGGGAGCTCGGTGTCCATACGGCATTGATTCTACGGGCTGTGGGCCGGCTGCTCCGGTGCCGAAGCTGATGTTAAGAGCTGGTACAGATTAGGCTGTTGCTTTAATGTCACGGTTATCTGCAAAAGATACTAAGAAGGGTTGTGGAAGGAGTGAGGGTGTGGGTGGGACGGAACGGGGAGAGTAAGTGGATAGCACAAAACATGAGCAGGCAAAAAAAAAAGTCCCATTCTGAGCTCATAAACACTGAAAGTGAAAGGAGACAGTACTTGGCCTGTGCTCGGTGGCAAGAAAACGGAAACACAAAGGAGGGAAAAGAGGAAAGATTGACCAGTCGCAAGCAAGTATTTCTGAAGGACACTAGCATGGACAAGTAAAAAGCAAGGGCAAGAAATAGGTGGAGATTAACTGCACAAGCCATCTACAACAGGTCGCTAAGCGACAGAGCAAGCGCTGGCTGCTCAAACTAAAAAAGGCAGTCAGTGTTAGAAATGTGGGCTATCTTTAAAGAGGTTCAACCTGATAACCCCACAATGCCGATAGCAAGCAAGGCATTGGCACCTTTCCTACCATATGCAGGGATGGGCGTGTTCACACCCACTTCCCCTGCATTAAGATATTGATAAAGCGGGATTCTTATATTATCTTACCATCACTAAGAATCCTCAGGTCGCCAGAATCTTTTTACCTGCTGAATAGTGTGAAGGGAAGAAAATCCAATTTGGTTATGCAACAATTTAGAATCCAGTTTACCTTCAAAGATCACTGACTCCGAATTCAAATTTTAGGGGTTTATTACAAAGCCAAGAATAACTGCACATACAAGCACCTCAACACGAGGTTAAAGAAATAAATGGGCACTAATACAAACATCATCCTACGCAGGAGTCTCATCCAACTCAGGATGAGAAGAATCGTTAGCTCCAGAAGCATTAAACTAGCAATGACGGCTCCAATCTCTATATTATTCTTCATTTACCTAATAAAAGAGAAAAGTATTAATCTGTCCCTACTCTACCACTAAGGTGACATCCCTACTTAACAAGTTTCCCCAGGCAAGAGTAGAAAGAAAAAGGTGTCAGCTGTGAAGACTTCCTAAGAAGTGCACTCACTTAGCATTTGAGCTCGTTCTAAGATGCTCCTTCCTAACTAGATCTCTCTCTTTCGCCCTTCTCTCAGGTCTCCTCTACCTCCAATCTGCTCTCTTCCCTCGGGGCACTATCCCTAATACAAAATCTGCATACAATAGGACACGCCCTTGTCACGCCTCTCCGGCCAGGTCTTCCTTCTCGTACTTTTCCATCGAAACTCTTACTTCATCCAGGACGGTTACAGTGACCTTGGGTCCCAGGCACCTTCTCCGCTGAAAGTATCATCCCTACATTCCAGTATACTCCCATCTCAATGTCTCCCACCATCCTAACTCCTAAAACAAAGAGCCAGTCTTTCACTTATGAGGCATGTGTCCTTGCACCTGCAACAGAAAATACATTCAACAAACTTTCCTCTGTACGAATCTACAAATCGTGCCCAGAGAGCCTTCCCAAGAGAACACCTTCTCTGCCTACAAAATAAGCTAACATAAGAATGAACAGGCCTTTCCTTGACGTATATGCAGTCAGGCCTTTACACAATTTAAACACACAATTTTAATTACTTCTCTAAGCATTGGTTCATACATTTCATAGGCGAAAAGTGAACTACACGTGCAACTTAATATGGTACACGTTTAACTACTGCTAATTCATTTATGCATCATTTTAAACGTGTTTCAGTTAAGCATTACATTTACATAATTATAATAGCACAATTACTCTTCTATTCACTCTAATAAATGTGGTTTAGAACTACATTTTACTGGCCATTCGTTAATATATGTCTGGATATATGCGGGTGCGGACTAACGGTGATTATGATGCACCCCTACAAATTTCTCGAGAACATGGCGCTCTATCAATATTCAAACTAAATAGTGGCAGGAGCCGACTAGCCCCCCTACTGGAAGAAGGTCAGAAAGGTCTAAGACAGATAAATCTAAAAGAAAACAAGTCCAGGCTCCCCCAGCACAGCCTAGGGAAGGGCCTCAACAGTGACTCAGTGAGCTCAGGAGATGAAGGGTTGGGCTACAGGGTTCGCCCAGAGAGCCAATGAGGGTGCGGAAAGCGAATTTCAGGGTGAAGCCAGACTAACTAAGGCAAAAGACACACAATTGATGGACGGAATGCAGAACAAATAAAAGCATTCACCCCCAGTTAAGAGATCTGGGTTAAATTCATTATTCTTTTGCTCACCATGCCACCCCAGTTTAGACCTGGCCATATGCAAATCAGTCTTGACTCTGTGCCTCATGGGAATAGTCCAGCCCGAACTGCCAAGCCAGGTCCTCCCTGGACCGGAAACAAGCATCCTAAAACCGGTTTCGGGGTTTCACCCCTCATCAGCCAGGATAGCTTGATTCCAGTGGCACAGTGAGCCCGGGACCGACGTCTGGGCATCCCCGTCGCACTTATGGCGAGGAAGCAAAAGGCACACAATTGATGGACGGAATGCAGAACAAATCAAAGCATTCACCCCCAGTCAAGAGATCTGGGTTGAACCCATTATTCTTTTGCTCACCATGCCACCCCAGTTTAGACCTGGCCATATGCAAATCAGTCTTGACC
The DNA here is from genome assembly GCA_963921515.1 of Calotriton arnoldi. Taxonomy (NCBI): domain Eukaryota; kingdom Metazoa; phylum Chordata; class Amphibia; order Caudata; family Salamandridae; genus Calotriton; species Calotriton arnoldi. The sequence continues at coordinate 59,588 of CAWUFW010012967.1, read as the reverse complement.
CTGTGCCTCATGGGAACAGTCCAGCCCAAACTGCCAATCCAGGTCCTCCCTGGAACGGCAACAAGCATCCTAGGACCGGTTTCGGGGTTTCACCCCATATCAGCCAGGATAGCTTGATTCCAGTGGCACAGTGAGCCCGGGACCGACGTCTGGGCATCCCCGTCGCACTTATGGCAAGGAAGCAAAAGGCACACAATTGATGGACGGAATGCAGAACAAATCAAAGCATTCACCCCCAGTCAAGAGATCTGCGTTAAATCCATTATTCTTTTGCTCACCATGCCACCCCAGTTTAGACCTGGCCATATGCAAATCAGTCTTGACCGTGTGCCTCATGGGAACAGTCCAGCCCGAACTGCCAAGCCAGGTCCTCCCTGGACCGAAAACAAGCATCCTAGGACCGGTTTCGGGGTTTCACCCCTCATCAGCCAGGATAGCTTGATTCCAGTGGCAGAGTGAGCCTGGGACCCACGTCTGGGCATACCCGTTGCACTTATGGCGAGGAAGCAAAAGACACACAATTGATGGACGGAATGCAGAATAAATCAAAGCATTCACCCCCAGTCAAGAGATCTGGGTTGAACCCATTATTCTTTTTCTCACCATGCCACCCCAGTTTAGACCTGGCCATATGCAAATCAGTCTTGACCCTGTGCCTCATGGGAACAGTCCAGCCCAAACTGCCAAGCCAGGTCCTCCCTGGACCGGCAACAAGCATCCTAGGACCGGTTTCGGGGTTTCACCCCTCATCAGCCAGGATAGCTTGATTCCAGTGGCACAGTGAGCCCGGGACCGACGTCTGGGCATCCCCGTCGCACTTATGGCGAGGAAGCAAAAGGCACACAATTGATGGACGGAATGCAGAACAAATCAAAGCATTCACCCCCAGTCAAGAGATCTGCGTTAAATCCATTATTCTTTTGCTCACCATGCCACCCCAGTTTAGACCTGGCCATATGCAAATCAGTCTTGACCCTGTGCCTCATGGGAACAGTCCAGCCCGAACTGCCAAGCCAGGTCCTCCCTGGACCGGAAACAAGCATCCTAGGACCGGTTTCGGGATTTCACCCATCATCAGCCAGGATAGCTTGATTCCAGTGGCAGAGTGAGCCTGGGACCCACGTCTCGGCATACCCGTTGCACTTATGGCGAGGAAGCAAAAGACACACAATTGATGGATGGAATGCAGAACAAATCAAAGCATTCACCCCCAGTCAAGAGATCTGCGTTAAATCCATTATTCTTTTGCTCACCATGCCACCCCAGTTAAGACCTGGCCATATGCAAATGAGTCTTGACCCTGTGCCTCATGGGAACAGTCCAGCCTGAACTGCCAAGCCAGGTCCTCCCTGGACCGGAAACAAGCATCCTAGGACCGGTTTCAGGGTTTCACCCCTCATCAGCCAGGATAGCTTGATTCCAGTGGCACAGTGAGCCCAGGACCCACATCTGGGCATACGCGTCGCACTTATGGCGAGGAAGCAAAAGACACACAATTGATGGACGGAATGGGTCCCGTGCTCTCCATGCCACTGTAGTCAAGCTATCCTGGCTGATAAGGGGTGAAACCCCGAACTGGTCCTAGGATGCTTTTTTCCAGTCCAGGGAGGACCTGGCCTGGCAGTTTGGGCTGGACTGTTCCCATTGGGCGCAGGGTCAAGACTGATTTGCACATGGCTGGGTTCAAACTGGAATGGCATGGTGAGCAAAAAAACGATGGATTTAGGCCCAGATCTCTGTACTGGGGTGAATGTATGACATTGTTCTGCATTCTGTCCATCAATTGTTCTTTTTGCATTTGTCACCCCGAGTGGGACGGGTATGCCCAGACGTGGGTCACGTGCTCTCCATGCCACTGGAGTCAAGCTATCCTGGCTGATGAGGGGTGAAACCCCGAAACTGGTCCTAGGATGCTTTTTTCCAGTCCAGGGAGGACCTGGCCTGACAGTTAGGGCTGGACTGTTCCCATTGGGCGCAGGGTCAAGACTGATTTGCATATGGCTGGGTTCAAACTGGAATGGCATGGTGAGCAAAAACTATGGATTTACGCCCAGATCTCTGTACTGGGGTGAATGTATGACATTGTTCTGCATTCTGTCCATTAATTGTTGTTTTTGCCTTTGTCACCCCGAGTGGGACGGGTATGCCCTGACGTGGGTCCCGTGCTCTCCATGCCACTGGAGTCAAGCTATCCTGGCTGATGAGGGGTGAAACCCCGAAACTGGTCCTAGGATGCCTTTTTCCAGTCCAGGGAGGACCTGGCCTGGCAGTTTGGGCTGGACTGTTCCCATTGGGTGCAGGGTAAAGACTGATTTGCATATGGCTGGGTTCAAACAGGAATGGCATGGTGAGCAAAAAAACTATGGATTTAGGCCCAGATCTCTGTACTGGGGTGAATGTATGACATTGTTCTGCATTCTGTCCATCAATTGTTCTTTTTGCATTTGTCACCCCAAGTGGGATGGGTATGCCCAGACGTGGGTCCCGTGCTCTCCATGCCACTGGAGTCAAGCTATCCTGGCTGATGAGGGGTGAAACCCCGAAACTGGTCCTAGGATGCTTTTTTCCAGTCCAGGGAGGACCTGGCCTGGCAGTTCGGGCTGGACTGTTCCCATTGGGCTCAGGGTCAAGACTGATTTGCATATGGCTGGGTTCAAACTGGAATGGCATGGTGAGCAAAAAAACGATGGATTTAGGCCCAGATCTCTGTACTGGGGTGAATGTATGACATTGTTCTGCATTCTGTCCATCAATTTGTTCTTTTTGAATTTGTCACCCCGAGTGGGACAGGTATGCCCAGACGTGGGTCCCGTGCTCTCCATGCCACTGGAGTCAAGCTATCCCTGCTGATAAGGGGTGAAACCCCGAAACTAGTCCTAGGATGCTTTTTTCCAGTCCAGGGAGGACCTGGCCTGGAAGTTCGGGCTGGACTGTTCCCATTGGGCGCAGGGTCAAGACTGATTTGCATATGGCTGTGTTCAAACTGGAATGGCATGGTGAGCAAAAAAACGATGGATTTAGGCCCAGATCTCTGTATTGGGGTGAATGTATGACATTGTTCTGCATCTGTCCATCAATTGTTCTTTTTGCATTTGTCACCCCGAGTGGGACGGTATGCCCAGACGTGGGTCCCGTGCTCTCAATGCAACTGGAGTCAAACTATCCTGGCTGATGAGGGGTGAAACCCCAAAACTGGTCTTAGGATGTTTTTTTCCAGTCCAGGGAGGACCTGGTCTGGCAGTTTGGGCTGGACTGTTCCCATTGGGCGCAGGGTCAAGACTGATTTGCATATGGCTGTGTTCAAACTGGAATGGCATGGTGAGCAAAAAAACGATGGATTTAGGCCCAGATCTTTGTACTGGGGTGAATGTATGACATTGTTCTGCATTCTGTCCATCAATTGTTGTTTTTGCCTTTGTCACCCCGAGTGGGACGGGTATGCCCTGACGTGGGTCCCGTGCTCTCCATTCCACTGGAGTCAAGCTATCCTGGCTGATGAGGGTGAAACCCGAAACTGGTCCTAGGATACCTTTTTCCAGTCCAGGGAGGACCTGGCCTGGCAGTTTGGGCTGGACTGTTCCCATTGGGCGCAGGGTAAAGACTGATTTGCATATGGCTAGGTTCAAACAGGAATGGCATGGTGAGCAAAAAAACTATGGATTTAGGCCCAGATCTCTGAACTGGGGTGAATGTATGACATTGTTCTGCATTCTGTCCATCAATTGTTCTTATTGCATTTGTCACCCCGAGTGGGACGGGTATGCCCAGACGTGGGTCCCGTGCTCTCCATGCCCCTGGAGTCAAGCTATCCTGGCTGATGAGGGGTGAAACCACGAAACTGGTCCTAGGATGCTTTTTTCCAGTCCAGGGAGGACCTGGCCTGGCAGTTGGGGCTGGACTGTTCCCATTAGGTGCAGGGTCAAGACTGATTTGCATATGGCTGGGTTCAAACTGGAATGGCATGGTGAGCAAAAAAACAATGGATTTTGGCTCAGATCTCTGTACTGGGGTGAATGTATGACATTGTTCTGCATTCTGTCCATCAATTGTTCTTTTGCATTTGTCCCACCGAGTGGGACGGGTATGCCCAGATAAGGGTCCCGTGTTCTCCATGCCACTGGAGTCAAGCTATCCTGGCTGATGAGGGTGAAACCCCGAAACTGGTCCTAGGATGCTTTTGTCCAGTCCAGGGAGGACCTGGCTTGGCAGTTCGGGCTGGACTGTTCCCATTGGGCGGCTCAGGGTCAAGACTGATTTGCATATGGCTGGGTTCAAACTGGAATGGCATGGTGAGCAAAAAAACGATGGATTTAGGCCCAGATCTCTGTACTGGGGTGAATGTATGACATTGTTCTGCATTCTGTCCATCAATTGTTCTTTTTGAATTTGTCACCCCGAGTGGGACGGGTATGCCCAGACGTGGGTCCCGTGCTCTCCATGCCACTGGAGTCAAGCTATCCTTGCTGATAATGGGTGAAACCCCGAAACTGGTCCTAGGATGCTTTTTCCAGTCCAGGGAGGACCTGGCCTGGAAGTTCGGGCTGGACTGTTCCCATTGGGCGCAGGGTCAAGACTGATTTGCATATGGCTGTGTTCAAACTGGAATGGCATGGTGAGCAAAAAACGATGGATTTAGGCCCAGATCTCTGTATTGGGGTGAATGTATGACATTGTTCTGCATCTGTCCATCAATTGTTCTTTTTGCATTTGTCACCCCGAGTGTGACGGGTATGCCCAGACGTGGGTCCCGTGCTCTCAATGCAACTGGAGTCAAACTATCCTGGCTGATGAGGGGTGAAACCCCAAAACTGGTCTTAGGATGCTTTTTTCCAGTCCAGGGAGGACCTGGCCTGGCAGTTTGGGCTGGACTGTTCCCATTGGGCGCAGGGTCAAGACTGATTTGCGCATGGCTGGGCTCAAACTGGAATGGCATGGTGAGCAAAAAAAACGATGGATTTCGGCCCAGATCTCTGTACTGGGGTGAATGTATGACATTGTTCTGCATTCTGTCCATCAATTGTTCTTTTGCATTTGTCACCCTGAGTGGGACGGGTATGCCCAGACGTGGGTCCCGTGCTCTCCATGCCACTGGAGTCAAGCTGTCCTGGCTGATGAGGGTGAAACCCCGAAACTGGTCCTAGGATGCTTTTTCCAGTCCAGGGAGGACCTGGCCTGGCAGTTCGGGCTGGACTGTTCCCATTGGGCGCAGGGTCAAGACTGATTTGCATATGGCTGGGCTGAAACTGGAATGGCATGGTGAGCAAAAAACGATGGATTTAGGCCCAGATCTCTGTACTGGCATGAATGTATGACATTGTTCTGCATTCTGTCCATCAATTCTTCTTTTGCATTTGTCACCCCGAGTGGGACGGGTATGCCCAGACGTGGGTCACGTGCTCTCCATGCCACTGGAGTCAAGCTATCCTGGCTGATGAGGGGTGAAACCCCGAAACTGGTCCTAGGATGCTTTTTTCCAGTCCAGGGAGGACCTGGCCTGACAGTTAGGGCTGGACTGTTCCCATTGGGCGCAGGGTCAAGACTGATTTGCATATGGCTGGGTTCAAACTGGAATGGCATGGTGAGCAAAAAAACTATGGATTTACGCCCAGATCTCTGTACTGGGGTGAATGTATGACATTGTTCTGCATTCTGTCCATTAATTGTTGTTTTTGCCTTTGTCACCCCGAGTGGGACGGGTATGCCCTGACGTGGGTCCCGTGCTCTCCATGCCACTGGAGTCAAGCTATCCTGGCTGATGAGGGTGAAACCCCGAAACTGGTCCTAGGATGCCTTTTTCCAGTCCAGGGAGGACCTGGCCTGGCAGTTTGGGCTGGACTGTTCCCATTGGGTGCAGGGTAAAGACTGATTTGCATATGGCTGGGTTCAAACAGGAATGGCATGGTGAGCAAAAAACTATGGATTTAGGCCCAGATCTCTGTACTGGGGTGAATGTATGACATTGTTCTGCATTCTGTCCATCAATTGTTCTTTTGCATTTGTCACCCCAAGTGGGATGGGTATGCCCAGACGTGGGTCCCGTGCTCTCCATGCCACTGGAGTCAAGCTATCCTGGCTGATGAGGGTGAAACCCCGAAACTGGTCCTAGGATGCTTTTTCCAGTCCAGGGAGGACCTGGCCTGGCAGTTCGGGCTGGACTGTTCCCATTGGGCTCAGGGTCAAGACTGATTTGCATATGGCTGGGTTCAAACTGGAATGGCATGGTGAGCAAAAAACGATGGATTTAGGCCCAGATCTCTGTACTGGGGTGAATGTATGACATTGTTCTGCATTCTGTCCATCAATTTGTTCTTTTGAATTTGTCACCCCGAGTGGGACAGGTATGCCCGACGTGGGTCCCGTGCTCTCCATGCCACTGGAGTCAAGCTATCCCTGCTGATAAGGGGTGAAACCCCGAAACTAGTCCTAGGATGCTTTTTTCCAGTCCAGGGAGGACCTGGCCTGGAAGTTCGGGCTGGACTGTTCCCATTGGGCGCAGGGTCAAGACTGATTTGCATATGGCTGTGTTCAAACTGGAATAGCATGGTGAGCAAAAAAACGATGGATTTAGGCCCAGATCTCTGTATTGGGGTGAATGTATGACATTGTTCTGCATCTGTCCATCAATTGTTCTTTTTGCATTTGTCACCCCGAGTGGGACGGTATGCCCAGACGTGGGACCCGTGCTCTCAATGCAACTGGAGTCAAACTATCCTGGCTGATGAGGGGTGAAACCCCAAAACTGGTCTTAGGATGTTTTTTTCCAGTCCAGGGAGGACCTGGTCTGGCAGTTTGGGCTGGACTGTTCCCATTGGGCGCAGGGTCAAGACTGATTTGCATATGGCTGTGTTCAAACTGGAATGGCATGGTGAGCAAAAAAACGATGGATTTAGGCCCAGATCTTTGTACTGGGGTGAATGTATGACATTGTTCTGCATTCTGTCCATCAATTGTTGTTTTTGCCTTTGTCACCCCGAGTGGGACGGGTATGCCCTGACGTGGGTCCCGTGCTCTCCATTCCACTGGAGTCAAGCTATCCTGGCTGATGAGGGGTGAAACCCCGAAACTGGTCCTAGGATACCTTTTTCCAGTCCAGGGAGGACCTGGCCTGGCAGTTTGGGCTGGACTGTTCCCATTGGGCGCAGGGTAAAGACTGATTTGCATATGGCTGGGTTCAAACAGGAATGGCATGGTGAGCAAAAAAACTATGGATTTAGGCCCAGATCTCTGAACTGGGGTGAATGTATGACATTGTTCTGCATTCTGTCCATCAATTGTTCTTTTTGCATTTGTCACCCCGAGTGGGACGGGTATGCCCAGACGTGGGTCCCGTGCTCTCCATGCCCCTGGAGTCAAGCTATCCTGGCTGATGAGGGGTGAAACCACGAAACTGGTCCTAGGATGCTTTTTCCAGTCCAGGGAGGACCTGGCCTGGCAGTTGGGGCTGGACTGTTCCCATTAGGTGCAGGGTCAAGACTGATTTGCATATGGCTGGGTTCAAACTGGAATGGCATGGTGAGCAAAAAAACAATGGATTTTGGCTCAGATCTCTGTACTGGGGTGAATGTATGACATTGTTCTGCATTCTGTCCATCAATTGTTCTTTTTGCATTTGTCCCACCGAGTGGGACGGGTATGCCCAGATAAGGGTCCCGTGTTCTCCATGCCACTGGAGTCAAGCTATCCTGGCTGATGAGGGGTGAAACCCCGAAACTGGTCCTAGGATGCTTTTGTCCAGTCCAGGGAGGACCTGGCTTGGCAGTTCGGGCTGGACTGTTCCCATTGGGCGGCTCAGGGTCAAGACTGATTTGCATATGGCTGGGTTCAAACTGGAATGGCATGGTGAGCAAAAAAACGATGGATTTAGGCCCAGATCTCTGTACTGGGGTGAATGTATGACATTGTTCTGCATTCTGTCCATCAATTGTTCTTTTTGAATTTGTCACCCCGAGTGGGACGGGTATGCCCAGACGTGGGTCTCGTGCTACACGACGGGATGAGAGACGTCGCCGACTGGATGAGGAACAGCCACCTTAAACTGAACTCAGACAAGACGGAAGTCCTCTTCCTGGGCTCATCACCCTCCGCCTGGGACGACTCTTGGTGGCCCCCGGCCCTGGGCACCGCGCCCAAGCCAACGGACCACGCACGCAACCTGGGCTTCATCCTGGACTCCTCCCTGTCGATGACCAGACAAGTCAACGCCGTCTCATCTTCGTGCTTCAACACTCTGGGCATGCTCCGCAAGATCTTCAGATGGATCCCCACTGAAACCAGGAAGACCGTCACCCAGGCACTCGTCACCAGCCGACTGGACTATGGGAACACCCTCTACGCCGGAACCACAGCCAAACTTCAAAAAGACTCCAGCGCATCCAGAACGCCTCCGCACGACTCATCCTGGACATCCCCCGACACAGCCACATCACCGGACACCTGAAAGACCTGCACTGGCTCCCCGTCAGCAAGAGAATCACGTTCAGACTCCTCACCCACGCACACAAGGCCCTCCACGACCTGGGCCCCAAGTACCTCAACGACCGCATGACCTTCTACACGCCCACCCGCCAGCTACGATCAACCAGCCACGCCCTCGCCACCGTACCACGCATCCGCAGAGCCACCGCCGGAGGAAGATCCTTCTCCTACCTGGCAGCCAAGACCTGGAACTCCTCCCCACTCACCTTCGGCGAACCCAGGACCATCTCTCCTTCAGGAAGCAGCTCAAGACCTGGCTGTTCGAGCAGTAACTTACCCCCTCCCCCAGCGCCTTGAGACCCTCCAGGGTGAGTAGCGCGCTCTATAAATGCCGTGATTGATTGATTGATTGATTGATTGATTGATTGATTGATCGTGCTCTCCATGCCACTGGAGTCAAGCTATCCTTGCTGATAATGGGTGAAACCCCGAAACTGGTCCTAGGATGCTTTTTTCCAGTCCAGGGAGGACCTGGCCTGGAAGTTCGGGCTGGACTGTTCCCATTGGGCGCAGGGTCAAGACTGATTTGCATATGGCTGTGTTCAAACTGGAATGGCATGGTGAGCAAAAAAACGATGGATTTAGGCCCAGATCTCTGTATTGGGGTGAATGTATGACATTGTTCTGCATCTGTCCATCAATTGTTCTTTTTGCATTTGTCACCCCGAGTGTGACGGGTATGCCCAGACGTGGGTCCCGTGCTCTCAATGCAACTGGAGTCAACCTATCCTGGCTGATGAGGGGTGAAACCCCAAAACTGGTCTTAGGATGCTTTTTTCCAGTCCAGGGAGGACCTGGCCTGGCAGTTTGGGCTGGACTGTTCCCATTGGGCGCAGGGTCAAGACTGATTTGCGCATGGCTGGGTCTCAAACTGGAATGGCATGGTGAGCAAAAAACGATGGATTTCGGCCCAGATCTCTGTACTGGGGTGAATGTATGACATTGTTCTGCATTCTGTCCATCAATTGTTCTTTTTGCATTTGTCACCCTGAGTGGGACGGGTATGCCCAGACGTGGGTCCCGTGCTCTCCATGCCACTGGAGTCAAGCTGTCCTGGCTGATGAGGGGTGAAACCCCGAAACCGGTCCTAGGATGCTTTTTTTCCAGTCCAGGGAGGATCTGGCCTGGCAGTTCGGGCTGGACTGTTCCCATTGGGCGCAGGGTCAAGACTGATTTGCATATGGCTGGGTTCAAACTGAAATGGCATGGTGAGCAAAAAAACGATGGATTTAGGCCCAGATCTCTGTACTGGGGTGAATGTATGACATTGTTCTGCATTCTGTCCATCAATTTGTTCTTTTTGAATTTGTCACCCCGAGTGGGACAGGTATGCCCAGACGTGGGTCCCGTGCTCTCCATGCCACTGGAGTCAAGCTATCCCTGCTGATAAGGGGTGAAACCCCGAAACTGGTCCTAGGATGCTTTTTCCAGTCCAGGGAGGACCTGGCCTGGAAGTTCGGGCTGGACTGTTCCCATTGGGCGCAGGGTCAAGACTGATTTGCATATGGCTGTGTTCAAACTGGAATGGCATGGTGAGCAAAAAAACGATGGATTTAGGCCCAGATCTCTGTATTGGGGTGAATGTATGACATTGTTCTGCATCTGTCCATCAATTGTTCTTTTTGCATTTGTCACCCCGAGTGTGACGGGTATGCCCAGACGTGGGTCCCGTGCTCTCAATGCAACTGGAGTCAAACTATCCTGGCTGATGAGGGTGAAACCCCAAAACTGGTCTTAGGATGCTTTTTCCAGTCCAGGGAGGACCTGGCCTGGCAGTTTGGGCTGGACTGTTCCCATTGGGCGCAGGGTCAAGACTGATTTGCATATGGCTGGGTTCAAACTGGAATGGCATGGTGAGCAAAAAAACGATGGATTTAGGCCCAGATCTCTGTACTGGGGTGAATGTATGACATTGTTCTGCATTCTGTCCATCAATTGTTGTTTTTGCCTTTGTCACCCCGAGTGGGACGGGTATGCCCTGACGTGGGTCCCGTGCTCTCCATGCCACTGGAGTCAAGCTATCCTGGCTGATGAGGGGTGAAATCCCGAAACTGGTCCTAGGATACCTTTTTCCAGTCCAGGGAGGACCTGGCCTGGCAGTTTGGGCTGGACTGTTCCCATTGGGCGCAGGGTAAAGACTGATTTGCATATGGGTGGGTTCAAACAGGAATGGCATGGTGAGCAAAAAAACTATGGATTTAGGCCCAGATCTCTGTACTGGGGTGAATGTATGACATTGTTCTGCATTCTGTCCATCAATTGTTCTTTTTGCATTTGTCACCCCGAGTGGGACGGGTATGCCCAGACGTGGGTCCCGTGCTCTCCATGCCCCTGGAGTCAAGCTATCCTGGCTGATGAGGGGTGAAACCACGAAACTGGTCCTAGGATGCTTTTTTCCAGTCCAGGGAGGACCTGGCCTGGCAGTTGGGGCTGGACTGTTCCCATTAGGTGCAGGGTCAAGACTGATTTGCATATGGCTGGGTTCAAACTGGAATGGCATGGTGAGCAAAAAAACAATGGATTTTGGCTCAGATCTCTGTACTGGGGTGAATGTATGACATTGTTCTGCATTCTGTCCATCAATTGTTCTTTTTGCATTTGTCACACCGAGTGGGACGGGTATGCCCAGATGTGGGTCCCGTGTTCTCCATGCCACTGGAGTCAAGCTATCCTGGCTGATGAGGGGTGATACCCCGAAACTGGTCCTAGGATGCTTTTTTCCAGTCCAGGGAGGACCTGGCTTGGCAGTTCGGGCTGGACTGTTCCCATTGGGCGGCTCAGGGTCAAGACTGATTTGCATATGGCTGGGTTCAAACTGGAATGGCATGGTGAGCAAAAAAACGATGGATTTAGGCCCAGATCTCTGTACTGGGGTGAATGTATGACATTGTTCTGCATTCTGTCCATCAATTGTTCTTTTTGAATTTGTCACCCCGAGTGGGACGGGTATGCCCAGATGTGGGTCCCGTGCTCTCCATGCCACTGGAGTCAAGCTATCCTTGCTGATAAGGGGTGAAACCCCGAAACTGGTCCTAGGATGCTTTTTTCCAGTCCAGGGAGGACCTGGCCTGGAAGTTCGGGCTGGACTGTTCCCATTGGGCGCAGGGTCAAGACTGATTTGCATATGGCTGTGTTCAAACTGGAATGGCATGGTGAGCAAAAAAACGATGGATTTAGGCCCAGATCTCTGTATTGGGGTGAATGTATGACATTGTTCTGCATCTGTCCATCAATTGTTCTTTTTGCATTTGTCACCCGAGTGTGACGGGTATGCCCAGACGTGGGTCCCGTGCTCTCCATGCAACTGGAGTCAAACTATCCTGGCTGATGAGGGTGAAACCCCAAAACTGGTCTTAGGATGCTTTTTTCCAGTCCAGGGAGGACCTGGCCTGGCAGTTTTGGCTGGACTGTTCCCATTGGGCGCAGGGTCAAGACTGATTTGCGCATGGCTGGGCTCAAACTGGAATGGCATGGTGAGCAAAAAAAACGATGGATTTCGGCCTAGATCTCTGTACTGGGGTGAATGTATGACATTGTTCTGCATTCTGTCCATCAATTGTTCTTTTGCATTTGTCACCCCGAGTGTGACGGGTATGCCCAGACGTGGGTCCCGTGCTCTCAATGCAACTGGAGTCAAACTATCCTGGCTGATGAGGGTGAAACCCCAAAACTGGTCTTAGGATGCTTTTTCCAGTCCAGGGAGGACCTGGCCTGGCAGTTTGGGCTGGACTGTTCCCATTGGGCGCAGGGTCAAGACTCATTTGCGCATGGCTGGGCTCAAACTGGAATGGCATGGTGAGCAAAAAAAACTATGGATTTCGGCCCTGATCTCTGTACTGGGGTGAATGTATGACATTGTTCTGCATTCTGTCCATCAATTGTTCTTTTTGCATTTGTCACCCTGAGTGGGACGGGTATGCCCAGACGTGGGTCCCGTGCTCTCCATGCCCCTGGAGTCAAGCTATCCTGGCTGATGAGGGGTTAAACCACAAAACTGGTCCTAGGATGCTTTTTCCAGTCCAGGGAGGACCTGGCCTGGCAGTTGGGGCTGGACTGTTCCCATTAGGTGCAGGGTCAAGACTGATTTGCATATGGCTGGGTTCAAACTGGAATGGCATGGTGAGCAAAAAACAATGGATTTTGGCTCAGATCTCTGTACTGGGGTGAATGTATGACATTGTTCTGCATTCTGTCCATCAATTGTTCTTTTGCATTTGTCACACCGAGTGGGACGGGTATGCCCAGATGTGGGTCCCGTGTTCTCCATGCCACTGGAGTCAAGCTATCCTGGCTGATGAGGGGTGATACCCCGAAACTGGTCCTAGGATGCTTTTTTCCAGTCCAGGGAGGACCTGGCTTGGCAGTTCGGGCTGGACTGTTCCCATTGGGCGGCTCAGGATCAAGACTGATTTGCATATGGCTGGGTTCAAACTGGAATGGCATGGTGAGCAAAAAAACGATGGATTTAGGCCCAGATCTCTGTACTGGGGTGAATGTATGACATTGTTCTGCATTCTGTCCATCAATTGTTCTTTTTGAATTTGTCACCCCGAGTGGGACGGGTATGCCCAGATGTGGGTCCCGTGCTCTCCATGCCCCTGGAGTCAAGCTATCCTGGCTGATGAGGGGTTAAACCACAAAACTGGTCCTAGGATGCTTTTTTCCAGTCCAGGGAGGACCTGGCCTGGCAGTTGGGGCTGGACTGTTCCCATTAGGTGCAGGGTCAAGACTGATTTGCATATGGCTGGGTTCAAACTGTAATGGCATGGTGAGCAAAAAACAATGGATTTTGGCTCAGATCTCTGTACTGGGGTGAATGTATGACATTGTTCTGCATTCTGTCCATCAATTGTTCTTTTTGCATTTGTCACACCGAGTGGGACGGGTATGCCCAGATGTGGGTCCCGTGTTCTCCATGCCACTGGAGTCAAGCTATCCTGGCTGATGAGGGTGATACCCCGAAACTGGTCCTAGGATGCTTTTTCCAGTCCAGGGAGGACCTGGCTTGGCAGTTCGGGCTGGACTGTTCCCATTGGGCGGCTCAGGATCAAGACTGATTTGCATATGGCTGGGTTCAAACTGGAATGGCATGGTGAGCAAAAACGATGGATTTAGGCCCAGATCTCTGTACTGGGGTGAATGTATGACATTGTTCTGCATTCTGTCCATCAATTGTTCTTTTTGAATTTGTCACCCCGAGTGGGACGGGTATGCCCAGATGTGGGTCCCGTGCTCTCCATGCCACTGGAGTAAAGCTATCCTTGCTGATAAGGGGTGAAACCCCGAAACCGGTCCTAGGATGCTTTTTCCAGTCCAGGGAGGACCTGGCCTGGAAGTTCGGGCTGGACTGTTCCCATTGGGCGCAGGGTCAAGACTGATTTGCATATGGCTGTGTTCAAACTGGAATGGCATGGTGAGCAAAAAACGATGGATTTAGGCCCAGATCTCTGTATTGGGGTGAATGTATGACATTGTTCTGCATCTGTCCATCAATTGTTCTTTTTGCATTTGTCACCCCGAGTGTGACGGGTATGCCCAGACGTGGGTCCCGTGCTCTCAATGCAACTGGAGTCAAACTATCCTGGCTGATGAGGGGTGAAACCCCAAAACTGGTCCTAGGATGCTTTTTTCCAGTCCAGGGAGGACCTGGCCTGGCAGTTCTGGCTGGACTGTTCCCATTGGGCGCAGGGTCAAGACTGATTTGCGCATGGCTGGGCTCAAACTGGAATGGCATGGTGAGCAAAAAAAACGATGGATTTCGGCCCAGATCTCTGTACTGGGGTGAATGTATGACATTGTTCTGCATCTGTCCATCAATTGTTCTTTTTGCATTTGTCACCCCGAGTGTGACGGGTATGCCCAGACGTGGGTCCCGTGCTCTCAATGCAACTGGAGTCAAACTATCCTGGCTGATGAGGGGTGAAACCCCAAAACTGGTCTTAGGATGCTTTTTTCCAGTCCAGGGAGGACCTGGCCTGGCAGTTTGGGCTGGACTGTTCCCATTGGGCGCAGGGTCAAGACTGATTTGCGCATGGCTGGGCTCAAACTGGAATGGCATGGTGAGCAAAAAAAACTATGGATTTCGGCCCAGATCTCTGTACTGGGGTGAATGTATGACATTGTTCTGCATTCTGTCCATCAATTGTTCTTTTTGCATTTGTCACCCTGAGTGGGACGGGTATGCCCAGACGTGGGTCCCGTGCTCTCCATGCCCCTGGAGTCAAGCTATCCTGGCTGATGAGGGGTGAAACCACGAAACTGGTCCTAGGATGCTTTTTTCCAGTCCAGGGAGGACCTGGCCTGGCAGTTGGGGCTGGACTGTTCCCATTAGGTGCAGGGTCAAGACTGATTTGCCTATGGCTGGGTTCAAACTGGAATGGCATGGTGAGCAAAAAACAATGGATTTTGGCTCAGATCTCTGTACTGGGGTGAATGTATGACATTGTTCTGCATTCTGTCCATCAATTGTTCTTTTTGCATTTGTCACACCGAGTGGGACGGGTATGCCCAGATGTGGGTCCCGTGTTCTCCATGCCACTGGAGTCAAGCTATCCTGGCTGATGAGGGGTGATACCCGAAACTGGTCCTAGGATGCTTTTTTCCAGTCCAGGGAGGACCTGGCTTGGCAGTTCGGGCTGGACTGTTCCCATTGGGCGGCTCAGGGTCAAGACTTATTTGCATATGGCTGGGTTCAAACTGGAATGGCATGGTGAGCAAAAAAACGATGGATTTAGGCCCAGATCTCTGTACTGGGGTGAATGTATGACATTGTTCTGCATTCTGTCCATCAATTGTTCTTTTTGAATTTGTCACCCCGAGTGGGACGGGTATGCCCAGACGTGGGTCACGTGCTCTCCATGCCACTGGAGTCAAGCTATCCTTGCTGATAAGGGGTGAAACCCCGAAACTGGTCCTAGGATGCTTTTTTCCAGTCCAGGGAGGACCTGGCCTGGAAGTTCGGGCTGGACTGTTCCCATTGGGCGCAGGGTCAAGACTGATTTGCATATGGCTGTGTTCAAACTGGAATGGCATGGTGAGCAAAAACGATGGATTTAGGCCCAG
The DNA here is from genome assembly GCA_963921515.1 of Calotriton arnoldi. Lineage (NCBI taxonomy): Eukaryota > Metazoa > Chordata > Amphibia > Caudata > Salamandridae > Calotriton > Calotriton arnoldi. The sequence continues at coordinate 44,051 of CAWUFW010012967.1, read as the reverse complement.
ATCTCTGTATTGGGGTGAATGTATGACATTGTTCTGCATCTGTCCATCAATTGTTCTTTTGCATTTGTCACCCCGAGTGTGACGGGTATGCCCAGACGTGGGTCCCGTGCTCTCAATGCAACTGGAGTCAAACTATCCTGGCTGATGAGGGGTGAAACCCCAAAACTGGTCTTAGGATGCTTTTTCCAGTCCAGGGAGGACCTGGCCTGGCAGTTTTGGCTGGACTGTTCCCATTGGGCGCAGGGTCAAGACTGATTTGCGCATGGCTGGGCTCAAACTGGAATGGCATGGTGAGCAAAAAAAACGATGGATTTCGGCCTAGATCTCTGTACTGGGGTGAATGTATGACATTGTTCTGCATTCTGTCCATCAATTGTTCTTTTTGCAGTTGTCACCCCGAGTGTGACGGGTATGCCCAGACGTGGGTCCCGTGCTCTCAATGCAACTGGAGTCAAACTATCCTGGCTGATGAGGGGTGAAACCCCAAAACTGGTCTTAGGATGCTTTTTCCAGTCCAGGGAGGACCTGGCCTGGCAGTTTGGGCTGGACTGTTCCCATTGGGCGCAGGGTCAAGACTGATTTGCGCATGGCTGGGCTCAAACTGGAATGGCATGGTGAGCAAAAAAACGATGGATTTCGGCCCAGATCTCTGTACTGGGGTGAATGTATGACATTGTTCTGCATTCTGTCCATCAATTGTTCTTTTTGCATTTGTCACCCTGAGTGGGACGGGTATGCCCAGACGTGGGTCCCATGCTCTCCATGCCACTGGAGTCAAGCTGTCCTGGCTGATGAGGGGTGAAACCCCGAAACTGGTCCTAGGCTGCTTTTTTCCAGTCCAGGGAGGACCTGGCCTGGCAGTTCGGGCTGGACTGTTCCCATTGGGCGCAGGGTCAAGACTGATTTGCATATGGCTGGGCTGAAACTGGAATGGCATGGTGAGCAAAAAAATGATGGATTTAGGCCCAGATCTCTGTACTGGCATGAATGTATGACATTGTTCTGCATTCTGTCCATCAATTCTTCTTTTTGCATTTGTCACCCCGAGTGGTACGGGTATGCCCAGACGTGGGTCCCGTGCTCTCCATGCCACTGGAGTCAAGCTATCCTGGCTGATGAGGGGTGAAACCCCGAAACCGGTCCTAGGATGCTTTTTTTCCAGTCCAGGGAGGATCTGGCCTGGCAGTTCGGGCTGGACTGTTCCCATTGGGCGCAGGGTCAAGACTGATTTGCATATGGCTGGGTTCAAACTGGAATGGCATGGTGAGCAAAAAACGATGGATTTAGGCCCAGATCTCTGTACTGGGGTGAATGTATGACATTGTTCTGCATTCTGTCCATCAATTGTTCTTTTTGCATTTGTCACCCCGAGTGGGACGGGTATGCCCAGACGTGGGTTCCGTGCTCTTCATGCCACTGGAGTCAAGCTATCCTTGCTGATGAGGGGTGAAACCCCGAAACTGGTCCTAGGATGCTTTTTTCCAGTCCAGGGAGGACCTGGCCTGGAAGTTCGGGCTGGACTGTTCCCATTGGGCGCAGGGTCAAGACTGATTTGCATATGGCTGTGTTCAAACTGGAATGGCATGGTGAGCAAAAAAACAATGGATTTAGGCCCAGATCTCTGTACTGGGGTGAATGTATGACATTGTTCGGATTCTGTCCATCAATTGTTCTTTTTACATTTGTCACCCCGAGTGGGACGGGTATGCCCAGACGTGGGTCCCGTGCTCTCAATGCCACTGGAGTCAAACTATCCTGGCTGTCCATCAATTGTTCTTTTTGCATCAGCCTAACTAAGGCAGCACGTGGCTCTGAGCAAAGGGAACAGGCCAGATGGTGCGAGGAAGAGAAGAACAAATGGAGGTGAGAAAGGGCCCACAATAGGGAGTTAGAGCGAGGCTACATGGCAGCGCCCTCTACTAATGCTGGGAAGAGTCAGAGGCCAATGAAAAGCTGTTAGCAGGGCTTAGAGCCACATCGTTCAGGCATAGGAAAGAGCCTTACCAAGAGATAAAGGAACAGGACAGCCTGGTACTCATTCACCCCGTCACAGAAAAACCAGGATGTCACCAGTGCACACACACTAGGGGAGCAGCAATGAGGATATGGTTGCTCCTCAAGGGTGCATGACAAAGGTAGGCAAACCCTGAGGAAGATAAAGCTAAGAGGGAAGGCAAGACCATTGTATATCAGTTTTGTGACCTGTTAACTGATGGGACTGAGGCGAGGGACCAGTGTGACTGGCCTTGGCCAAGAGAAGAATCGTTTGAACCAAAGGATGTAATAGTGGTGGAGGACTGCATCAGGCATGAAAGAGGAAACCCTAAGTGGGACTTCCTCTACATGCAGCAATGCCTTGCGAGATGAGAATGCTATGTTGAGAGTAGACCCATAGACTCATCTAACATAAGAATGTGCCTGTTACTACAGAAGGGCTCAGCAGGGATTGTATATGTGCCAGGGGCCCAGGTGGATAAAGAGGGGTTGAGAACCAAGTTACCGCCATTGCTGGATGGGGCAGGTAAGTGTATTACTTGCTTCGGGAAGAACACCGTGGGTATCAATCTAGCAATAGGAGACATTAAGAACCTGCTAAACAGTCTTATTGGGGTGGAGACAATCACGGTGTTTGCCCGAGCTCGCATTCCGGACGCAGGCACCACCGAAGCTCTGAGGTGCATCCTCCTCAACGTGCGCTCACTGCACAGACATGCTATAGAGATCTGAGACCTCCTTGACACCCTCTCACCAGAAGTCGCCTTCTTCACGGAAACCTGGACCAATGCCTCCTCCGCCCCCGACATCGCCACGCTATCCCGGACAGATACAAGATCCAGAGGTAGGACCGCCCCAACCACCCTGGAGGAGGACTCGCCATTGCACACAAGAGCTCCCTCCGACTCTACACCTCCAGCACAAGCGACTCCCCTTTCACCACCAAACACCTCCACTTCCAGATCCAGACCAGGCCCAGAACGACCCTCCGCCGCACCCTCGCCTTTAGACCCCCAGGACCTCGAACTTCGTTCACCTCTACCATCGCCGACCTCATCGCCCCCCACGCCATTGCCTCCATGGACTACATACTCATCGGAGACCTGAACTTCCACCTCGACAACCTCAGCGACCCCAACTCCACCGCCATCCTGGACAACCTCACCAACATCGGACTGAAACAGCTCGTCACCACCCCTACCAACAAGGCAGGACACACCCTCGACCCCATCTTCGCTGGAGGGAACACCATCCGCTTCAGCCACACCATGAAGCCCCTCTGCACAGACACTTCTCTTTCATCAATGCCACCGCTCACAAACCCACTCCACGCCCACCGCGAAGTAACTGGAGCAGGGTCACAGAGGAGCATCTCGACTCTACCCTCAACCACGATCCCTCTCCCGCCTCGACCAATGCCAACTCTGCAGCCAAAGAACTACACCGGCGGATCACCAACTGAGCAGACAAGCTCGCCCCCCTCCGCAACCGCGACAGACAGTGCCCCATGAAGGCCCCCCTGGTTCACCACCGACCTCCAAGAATCGAGACGCACCTGCAGATGTCTCAAAAAATTATGGAGGAACAGCAAAACCACAGAAGACCAGACCACCTACAAGAACGCCATGACAGAATACCACCAACTCATCAGATCCACCAAAGGACCTTCATCCGGAACAAAATCCTCGCCAACTCCAGCAACTCAAAGGAACTCTTCAGCATCATCCAACAATTCACCAAACCCCCCAGTGAAGCCACGGACGTCACACCCTCCCAGGACCTCTGCAACAAGCTCGGCTCCTACTTCCATCTGAAAATCAAGGCACTCTACGACAACTTCAACGAACAAACTCCAGAAACCACTCCTTCCTCCAGCGATGACAGCTAGCCCATCATCGCTGCCTGGACCCCGGACAGCCAGCCTACCATCACCACCTGGACCCCGGTCACCACTGAAGATACCACCACGACCATGAAGAGCACTCATTCAGGAGCCCCCACGGATCCCTGCCCACTGCACATCTTCAACAGAGCTACCGCCGCCATAGCACCCGAGCTACGACGTACCATCAACGCCACCTTCAAATCCGGCACATTCCCCGATGACTGGAAACGTGCAGAAGTCAAGCCTCTCCTCAAGAAACCCCCTGCAGACCCGACAGACCTGAAAAACTACTGACCCATCTCTCTCCTTCCCTTCGCGGCCAAAGTCACTGAGAAGATTGTCAACGCCAAGCTGACAAACTTCATCGAAGAGAATGCCATCCTCGACCCTTCCCAATCTGAATTCCACAGGACCACAGCACAGAGACCGCCCTCCTCGCCGCCACAGTCGACATCCGCACACTCCTCGACCAAGGCCACACCGCAGCCCTCATCCTACTAGACCTCTCCGCTGCATTCAACACCGTCTCGCACCGCACTCTCACAGCCAGACACCACGACGCCAGCATACATGGAACCGCCCTCGACTGGCTCCGCTCCTTCCTCGTCGGCAGAACCCAAAGGATCAGACTCCTGCCCTTCCTCTCCAAACCCACAGAGATCAACTGCAGAGTACCCCAAGGATCATCGCTCAGTCCCACGCTCTTCAACATCTACATGGCCCCCCTCGCCGCTATCGTCAGACAGCATGGACTCAGCATAGTATCCTATGCCGATGACGACCAGCTCATCCTCTCCCTCACAAAGGAACCCGACACCACCGGACACAGCTTCCAGGAAGGAATGAAAGACGTTGCATCCTGGATGAGCAGCAGCTGTCTGAAGCTCAACTCGGAGAAGACAGAAGTCCTTGTCCTCGGACCCACCCCCTCAGCTTGGGACAACACCTGGTGGCCCACCGCCCTCAGTAACGCCCCCTACCCCACGGACCATGCCTGGAACCTCGGCATCATACTTGACTCCTCCCTCACCATGACCCGCCAGATCAACGCCGTTGCCTCCACCTGCTTCAACACCCTCCGCATCCTTTGCAAGACCTTCAAATAGAACCCCCCTGAATCCAGAAAGAGCATCACCCACACACTCATAACAAGCAGACTCGACTACAGAAACGCCCTCTATGCTGGAATCAACAAATCCCTGCTACGCAAACTCCAGACCATCCAGAACACCGCGGCCAGACTTGGCCTTGGCATCCCACGACATGATCAAATCAACCAACACCTGCGAAACCTCCACTGGCTCCCCGTTGAAAAGAGAGTAACTTTCAAGTTTCTCACCCACACCTACAAATCCCTCCACAACACCGGACCCAAATACCTCAACGAAAGAGTCTCCTTCCACGTACCCAAGAGAAACCTCTGCTCCGCCGACCTCGCCCTAGCAGAAACCCCGCACATCTGCAGAACCAGAGCAGGTGGAAGAGCCTTCTCCTACATTGCGGCAAAGGCCTGGAATGAGCTCCTGGTCAACATCAGACGCTCCCGCACTCTGCACACCTTCAGGAAGAGCCTCAAGACCTGGCTCTTCGGCTGACTCGGAGCTGCACGAACCCACCCCCCAGCACCTTGAGACCCTCTCAGGTGCGTAGTGCGCTTCACAATTCCCTGATTGATTGATTGATTTAATATGCACCGGTACCGGACCGCCCAGATGTAGGAGGGCTATTGGCCGAGACCATGAAGCCAGATGAAAGCATAAACAATTTCCTGAATAGAATGAGGGAGAGATGAGCACCGGATAGCCGTGGACAGATAGGGGCCCACAAGTGTCATTTTTCCACAATAATCTTCAAAAGGGTTTGCCACTGAAATACAAAGTGGGATGGACAGCGTAGTGGGGCTAGACACCAAACCCTGATGAGAGATACAAGCCCATGTACTCCACCACCCCAAAAGGAAGCAAGATAAGGATAGAGAGAGGGAGAGAAAATACAGAAAGAAGTTGATACAGGAACCAGGGTACCACCGCAAAACACTGCAAAGCACATGGGAATGGGTGGTTCTGAGAAGAACAGCTGTAGCCATATTGGCACAGAAGGTGGCAGTAACAATGGGGGTACCTCCGCAGAGATTCATAAAGGATGAAGTATGTAGTAGATGGAACCGGGGAAGTAGTGCACAGTGGACAGAAAGAAATGGCCAGACATCACAGAGCTCCCAGTGGCAAGGCATGGTCGCACTTCCTCATCAGCTCCCAGAAGTAGATAGGTCGCGGGGACAACAATGGCCAACCCAACGTTCGGTGGATGGAGAACACACACATATCCACACATGTTCTGTACTATCAGTCACGCGTCGATCGGAGGAAGAGCCTACCTTTACAGTGCAAGTAAATAACACTCCTTACAGCTTCCTGATAGACACGGGGCAACAAAATCAGCCTAAGGGAAGGCATAGTCTCCCTATCAAGAAAGACCATGGACACTCAGGGATTTTTGGGTACAGTGATCTGGGTCACCTTCACAAAACCCCTAGAGTTGGACAGAGGCGGCAGCCGCGTGAATGGGCAACTGTTATATAATCCCTTGTCCCCGAATAACTTATGAGGGTTAATAGCCAAATTAAACAATACCATTTACTTCTCTGATGATGGGACGTGACCTTAAGATTCATGTCATTAAGACGCCCCACAGTACAGATGAACCAATGAGAGTGTCCTCCTCCGACCAGACTGCCTTCACTAAGGTGGTCCTAACTATTGACGCTAACACACCGGAATTGCTGGGACAGAAGTTGCAACTGCCCAAAGAATTTGTATTCTTGACACCATGACTGGGAACCCCAAGAAGAAGTATGGTTCTGCTTAGAAGAAGTTGAAATACTGCCTGCTTATGAAGTCCTGCTGGCCATCGATCAGGCAAACGTGATATGGGCATGTGTCATCTTTCTAACACCTGGTCTCAGTGTACAGGAGATAACAGATGACCAGTTGTTCGGCGACTGCTTCAAAGCTTCAGAAATTCTTTTTGTAGATTGAATTGAGGTGAGGGTAGAGCTACAAAAGAGGTTTCCAGTACCCGTGATGGTACTGACAACTTTCCAGGAGCAGGACTTGTCAAAAGTGCCACTCAACTATGGGCGCAGGGGTCTCATTAATACCGCTGAACATGTGAAAATAACGTTGAGTGAAGGGGCCACCCTACACTGAGTGTGCCAATACCCACTTTCTAAGGAAGCCGGCGAAGGTATAGCACCCACACTCCAGGCACTAATAGATCAAGGGGTCCTCTATGTCGGAGTACCCCCCTGTAATACGCAATCTTCCTAGTCAGAAAGAATAAAGGGGGAACGCAGCACTTGGTACAAGAACTACGCCCCCTCAATGACATCATGGTCCCAGAGTTCCCCATAGTACCAGACTCCTCCATCATCTTAACTAATTTATCGGCAGACGCAAGTCACTTTTCCTTAATAAACATCAAGAATGCATTCTTTAGCATCCTGCTGCACACGACAGTCAGTACCTGACCATATTTACATTTCGATGGGTTCAGCTGCTAGTCTGGAGATTACCACAAGGGTACTGTGAGTCCCCATGTATCTTTAATAGAAAACTAAGGAGGGATCTCACTAAGTTCCAGTCAAGGAGCACCCTGATACAATATGCGGATGACATCTTAATATGCAGCCCCTCCGGAACAATATGTCATAAGGACACAATAACTCTCCTCATTGCGCTAGCCAAAAAGGGATACAAGGTGGAGCGGGGCAAGATGCAATATGTGCAGCAGGATGTTAACTATCTAGGGCAACTGATTTCAGGGGCCAGTCAGCGGGTCACCTCAGAACGTGCAGACTCCATTAGGGCTATGAACCACTGCAAACTAAAAAGAGCATGCAAAAATGATTGGTTGTTTGCCATTATGTTGGGCACTGGGTCTTTGACTACAGCACACTCATCGCCCCCCTACTCGCAGCCATTTAAAAGGCAAAAACTGGCAGCGAGAAACTAATGTGGACACCCTAAATGCACTATACTTTCTGTAAACTTAAAACTGAGGTAATGCGCTCACCTGTGCTAGGGACACCCGACTATAAAAAGGAATTATTTTTATTTAGCCACAGTGATGGGCGAGTCATGTCGGCAGTCTTAGCTCAAAAATATACCTTGGGGCACAAACCCCTTGCGTACTACATCGGGCACTTACACTCAGTCATGCAGGGTCACTTCCCATGCAAGTTAGCTCTGGCAGCAGCAGCTTTTGCTGTCGATAAGAGTACCTCCATTGTAATGGGATCACCTCTGACACTGTATGCAGAAAATTCAGTATTTATTGTCATACAAAATAGCAAGAGCACGCTGACTATGCAACAGGTTTCAGGTTACGAAATTGATGCTCTCCTGATCGTCATTAAAAATAGCGTGATGTCGCCTGGTGAACCCAGCCACCTTCATAGCCCCTGAAGTTCAGGAGGGGGAGGAAATCCATGATTGTGCAACATACACCCCTGATGGGAACAGCTAGACAGAAGAGGATCCCATCCCAGACAGTGACGCACTGTTCTTCAACGGATCCTCCGTGATGGACCAGGAGACAGGGGTAAGACATACGGGGGCAGCAGTAGAGACAGCTCATAGCCTTTGGAATCGCTGCAAGTGACAGTGCATTTAACTCTCCTACCACACTTCCCCGCACAGGCGGCAGAGTTCATAGCACTGATTGAAGCCCTCACCCAGAGCACATGAAAGATCTACTCTGACTCATCCTATGTCACCACCACGGTCCATTCGAGCATAGGGAGGTGGAAAGACATAGCTTCCTGAAATCGAACGGTAGGCCCGTCATGCACAAGGACCTCCTCAAACTACTAGTCACTAACCCTACCTAAATACGTAGCTGTAGTGAATTGTGCAGCGCATACCGAGGGCAAGGACTTTGTTTCATAAGGAAATGCAATAGCTGACCAGATGGCAAAAAGGGCAGATTACGGAGTGGTTGAGGAAACACACATACTCCCCTTATAGCAGGCAGCACAGATAATGCTCACTCAGGACAGACCATACACAGAGACAGCAAAATGATACGTGAGGGAGTTGCAAGGAACAGCAGTATAGCAAGAGAAAGAGCTATGGGAAGCCAGGGGTTGCAAACAGACAGCACACAACCTCATAAATCGACACCCACCCACAGGAAAACCAGTCATGCCCCAGAGCTTAGTGAGCAAGGCACTGCACCAATTGCACCTTCCAACACACACTGCAAGAAAACATGTTGGTGGAACTTCAGACTGACTGGTTCATCCCCAACGTCACGGAGGTGATAGCGATGTACTTAAATGAATGCTCTGTTTGCCAATTATACTCAGGGCCACTGGAATTAAGCAATTGTGTTGCCACCGCAGTTTTTGCATAATTGTAGATTTACCGCATTTGCCACATAGTCTGTCATCTGCTGCATAATCTGCAGAGTTTAACCAAAAACAAATTTTGTTTTTAGCTCAAACAGTTCAAAAGTTATTAAAAGCACAGCAAAACATGTTGCAGCACAGTGGAAGGCCCTTTGCAAACATTGTTTTAACACAAATTAGCTACCCAAGGTTGGATTTGTTTTGTTAATTATATATCCCTCACACTTCTACTCAACATAGCATCTATTGTTGGACGCACAACCAGTTGTCATGCTTCATCATGGGACAACCCACGCTCTACAAAAACCCTGTTTGATGGAGAGCGGGCCTTTTCACCTGGAGACAGGGAGGCACTTCTATCTAAAAACGGACCCGTGACCTAAATACACTAAAAACCAATGTGTCATCCTAACTAAACCATTATATATACTAGAGATGAAACTAGGTGTTAAAATTAATCGTGGAGAAAAGGGGAATTAGTACCCCATCACCACTATACTGTCAACATGTTTCTGCCTCGTGGTTCATGTTAGTGGAATTCCTCAGCACGGAGACACAAAATCTTGATGTGGCAAATTCACTGTCTTTGCCAATATTGACATAAAGGGTGATGTCAACCTCTTTTGTATCTGGCCCATAAGTACTTGTAACAGATAAGAATAGTAATAGTGATATTGAGATATCTTCTAGTGTGTAGATTGAGCAATATATACAACTATAGATAACCATCCGCATGCAGCATTCGCATGCTTAGTGAAAAAGTGACACTGCACAAATGTTATGGCCAAAAACATTATTTTTCATGTTGTGTTACCAGCTCACAGTCTTACCCCTCTCTTGGGTTATCTGGGCCCCATGGAGGGAGGGCAACAGGAACCCCTGTAGTCACACCACACTCTACGGTGAAAAATGGAAGGGGAAGTACAGTGTCAGCCGGTTACTGCATTTACTCCTAACATTGGTACAAATGTAGCCATATCAGTGGTTATTGCATCTCTTCTTATAACATGCAAACCGGGATTCAAAATTCCTGATTACATTCACCCTCTTACTTCGTCAAGGTGCGTTCCTCTCAAAGACCCAATCACGTCTGCTTCTGCTTCCCGATGTGCGGAGGGGAAGGGACGGATCGCGTATATGTAGGAAGCGGCTTCCTGTCAATCAGAAGTGCAGCTGTAGTCACATCTCCTAGTGACTAACCACCAGAGGGCTATTGCTCTCACCTGCGGTGGCATTTCTATAAGGACAGTCGGCATCCTGGCTGCTGATGTCACTACGGCAGCGCCTAGGGCCGGCCAATACCGGGTGACTGTTCCTTGCTTTCTGGGACATGTAGTCCCGGTTTATAAAATCTCCTCGGTTAGAGACCTACCGTTGGTCAGCAATAAATGTATAAGAAAACTTTTGTCATGGGTGTAGCTCCTTATATGCGGTGTGGTCGCATGTACTGATCTCATCAGGGGGGGCACCCAGAATGTAAACACCCGGATGTAGCTCTTTGTATTTATGGGGCACATGGTCCCAGTGTGCAGTCGCTACAATTATGATGTGATACATCGGGTGAAGATTGTATTACCCCGAGTACTGGTGGGACCCAATCTGTCCCATTTCAATGCAAAACCCAGAGTTGTAAAAAGGTTAATAACTGATTCCACACCCTTGATATCCCTGGGCATGTTCATGGGATTTGGAACCTATGGGCCCCTAAGGATGTACATAAAGATGCACCGGTGTATCTAATGTATCATGTGCAAACAATGCATGCGTTAAACAGGCAGACTAAAAGGGGATTTATTCATGTAAGCGTAACCCAGGGTTTTTTTTCTAATAAAAAAACAGAACATGATGTTGCTCGATGGATCTGGATTACCTTGTTACCATTGTGTGTGGTTAGGTGTCTTTACAACAGTTGTGACCACAGGATTTCATTGCTTAGCCCCTTTTCCCAAGTTTTCAATCTGTATACCTATCTTTGTTCTCGTAGGAACAGTTTTCTTTGTAGGTCTGTGGTGTTAGTTTTCATTTTCTTTAGAACCACAAATGTCATATCCACATCTTTGTGGTTCAGGCCAAGATAGTGGTGAGTTAGTTTTGTATTGTTCCTTTTTCATCGGATCGTGCTCCGATGTTTACTGACGAGCACTTTTATTTTGCAGGTTGCCATTCCTACATAGAACAAAATGCACAGGCATGTAATCAAATATACAACATTCTCACTACTGTAGTTAGTCAATGTTCTTAGAATCCAGGGTATTCCTGTTTTAATGTCCACTTCTTTCATTGCCTTTGTGAGCTGGCAAGAAATGCAATTCCCGCACAGGTTATGTCCCACTGGAGGTTGACTTTCCCAGAGTGTTGTCTGTGGTGGGATATGCAATAGTGGAGTCTTGGTCTGGACCAGTTCATCACATATTGTATTGTTTTGTATTAAGCACTTGTAAAGCGCACTGTCGCCCAAAGGGTATCCTGGCGCTGTCAAACATGTGCTCAAATCAGCCGTAGATGGATATATGGCCGTGAACAGATTGATCGAGGCAGGCTGATTATGGGATGGTTCAATCCCTGGGAAAGAGCCAGGTTTTGACTCCTTTCCTAAACTGCATCAAATCTTCTGACTGTCTGATATTAATAGGGAGTTTGTTCCAAAGCCTTGCTGCCGCAATGCTGAAAGCTCTCCCACCTGATTTAACCTTTCTGAATTTGGGCACCTTAACCAAATTGGCCGAGGATGAGCGTAAACTCCGGATGGGGACATACCATGCAAATTTGTACTGCATGGGTTTGGGTCCAGTACCGCGCAGAGTCTTGAACACCAGGCAGAGGGATTTAAACTTAATCCTTTCTGACACTGGAAGCCAATGTAGCTCTGCCAGCGTTCGCGAGGAGGATGAGTATCTTGGTCTTGATAAGGCCAGCTTGGCCGCCATTGTCTGGACCCTCTGCAGTCTCTCAATTAAATACTTTGGAGACTCTAACAGCAGTGCGTTACAGTAGTCTAGTCTACTCAAGATAGCGCTTCTGACTACCAGTGCTCTGGCCTGTGAGGGTAACATCGGTAGGATCTTTCGGAGCACCCTGATGAGGGCAAAGCAGCATCCAGCAGTTTTGTTGATCTGTGTTTCCAAGTTTAGTGTTCTTCTAAATGCAAACAGTGGGGGGCACCATTGTTTGGTCCCACCATTTAGAATCCTCCAGTTTTTCTTAATGATGTTCTGAACCTTATTAGAAATAGGTGTGTATGTGATTACGCATGCGATTCTGTCTGTGTCTGGTTTTTGATGGGTTTCCAAAATAGCTTCTCTATTGTTATTTTTTGCTCGCTTCTTTGCTTTTTTTATAGCTTTTTTTGGGTAATGGCAGGCCAGGAGTTTCTTCTCTATTACTGTGGCCTGTGCAATGGTGGCCCATGCAGGTAAGACAAGAACAGTCTGCTCTTATATGAGATCTTCCACCCCAGAGCACTAAGCCAGAATCTGCCCATGGGACAGTTCCTACGGGTAAATAGAATCACCCATCCTGAACTCCACATCTACCTTGGCACGCAAGTATGGAGTTAGGCAGGCCCTGTGACCCAGGCCCAGGATTCCTGAATGATGGGTCACAGGTGAGAGGGTGCATAGCTGGCAGGCAAACACTTTGGCAGGAAACTCTTGATCAATTCCACAGATAGTTGCAGCGAAATTACAATGGTAAGGGGAGATTACCCCAATAAAGCACACATGGTCGGTGGCGGTACACGGTCCAAAAACACCATAAAGTCAGATGCCACATGAGTTAGGAACACATAGCCAATCAGGGCCTAGCACACGTTGCGATCACACACTCCCCATGCCGGACATCTGTACACATTCCTCACTGGCCACACTGTGTCCACGCAGGACAATACCTGCTTGTAGTAACAACTGGCTATTAATTTATTACCCTAAAGGCAGCAACCCACATTCCTCACCATATATGGTACGCCGGAAACCTTTTATTGCTTGTTGTAATATTGTATATAAAGCAGCCTCAAACTCAATATAAATTGAGACAGTCCTCAGACCTAGAGCCTCTAACTGTTCTCCCAGCTGAACTGTTTAATAAAACAAACTGTTCCTGTTTTGCCAAATGCCTCTTCTCTTCTGTTTTTTAAGGAAATTCGATTTGAGCAACAAAGGAACCATTGCAGGTTAATATTACAAATACTGACTTTCAAAAAATGTGTATAAACAAAATTATACCTGTGATGCTCTGTGGTAAAACGTTTTAGTAATGGAATGTTCCTTCAACACTTGTAAAACATTTTGGGTATTCAAAGGTGCATCATACTACTTCATGATAATTTTAGCTCTTAGTAACTATTGTACATTGGTACAACAAAAATATATTAATTGTACGTTCATTAAACTGTCACATATCAACATAAATGCAATATGTATTACTCAGTTCCTCATCAAAGTATTTAATGTTTTATTTCCGAAAGCATGTATTGTAAGAAACCAATTTCCAGAAGAATGCGAAGGGGCTGAAGAAAAAAATGAAACTATTTGCAAAATAATGAATTGCTGTTCCTCAAAGAAAAATGTAAGATGCTATTTCCCATTCCCTGACAGTAAGTTATTTTGATATTACACGGTAGTGTGTGTGTGTGTCTATGTGTGAGTGTGTATATATATATATATATATATATATATATATATTACTTATTGGCAGTCACCAGTAGGTAGTTATAGTTAGGACCTAGTATCCATCAGAAGAGCGTTTTGGTGTTGTTTGACGAATCTTTAAAACTAGCATGACGCTCACTCCAGCTGCTGTCTTGAAACTTCTGTGTTGCCCCATCAAGCAGGGACAGAGAAAAAAAGGGGGTCCCAAAATGCATTTTCCACATGTTAATTCCCAAAGAGATTTTAGACACAACTACAGCCTGAACCAAATTTGGCAGAAAGGTAGCTGTTGGTCCAGAAAGCAACCATTTTGTAAAATGACGTAAATCCATTCAGTTGTTTTGGAGATATTAGGAGAAAAACCTAATTTTATAGATAAGGACGCAGATCCTCCGAGGATCCAACAGTCCTCGTGCTGAAATCTGATTGGCCCGAATAGAGCCTCCCCTGCAGCCCTGGGGACCGCCATCTCCCTGGAGCTATAGATGACAGTAATATAGGGGACTCACGTGCCACCCCACAGACCCAGGGACACCATGTACCCATAGTCTGAAATAAATTAATGTAGGGGGTCCATCGCGGATCTCATGGTCCTGGTGGCCACCACCTCCCTGGGGCTAACTTCTATGATGGAGGGGGGCTACTCGCCCCCCCTCGTGGAGCCATTATGGCCCTGGGGACAGACACCCCCCAGGGACGGCTCCTGCTATGTCCCAGGGTGCCAACACCCAGGACATAGCTGTGTGCTGTGGCTTGGCGAGAGGTTTAACCACTCCCACCAAGCCTTTAGCAAACACTCCGCTTCCAGCAAGTGAGAGCAGTGAAAATGGTCTTGCTTGCTGAAAGTGGAGCATTCATCTGTTTCTCTGCCTGCTGTCAAGCAAGAAGGGAAACAGACAAATTGCTTTCAGATACAGGGAGCTGCATGTTTAGCAACTCCCTGTGGCTGAAAGCAATGCTGGCTCCCGGAGGAGGCGGTGAGCTGGCAGGTACAGAGGGGGCCTTCAGGCTCCCCCGCCAGTCCCAGTAGAGACTGGGTGCCAAGGGGGCACCAAGCACAAATGACCGGGCCCTGCTGGCTGAGGTCCCCCGGGCCAAAAGTGGACCGGGAGTGGAGCAAAGCAGCCATCCCTCCCTCATTTGTAAAAGCCCAGCCCCCGGGGGATGGAGAACCAAATCAGCCTCCCTCCCCATTGCAAAAAGGCTGCACCCCAGGGGATGGGTCCCTGGTGCCAAAATCAGACCAGGGGGCCATACAGCTTCCCTGCCTTAGTAAAAATGTATTTTAAAAAAGGGCAGGCCCCTGGGGCCAAAATCAGCTCTTGGAGGGGAGTATGCCTATGTTTGGGGATAAAGTCCCCTTGGCTGGTGAGGGTCCTTGGGGGCCAACATCCCCTCCTGTTACCTCCAGTAAGTCCCACACAGCAGGATCCAAGGCCCCACCTACTTTCTCCACCACTGGTGCACTAGTGTTTGGGGTATGAAGTCCTCTTAGACACTGAGGGTCCCTGGGGACCAACAACCCCTCCTGTCACCTCCTGTAAGTCCCACACAGTGAAATTTCTGAGCGCTCATGAGAGGCTAGCCCCCTTTCTCCACCACTCTGCAAATGCGCCTCCTGGTGCACTACTAGTTGAGAAATGAAGTCCCCTTGGCCCCTGAGAGTCCTTGGGGGCCACCAACCCCTCCTGTTACCTCCAGTAAGTCTTACACAGTGGGATTGCTGAGAGATTGTTGGAGGCCCGACACCTTTCTCTGCCACTCTGAAAACACGCCTCCTGGTTCACTACTTGTTAAGGGATGAAGTCCCTTTGGATGCTGAGGGTCTTTGGGGCCATGAAGGGCTCCTGTTAGCAGTAGTAAGTCCCACACAGCGGGATTGCTGGCAGCTGGTCAGAAGCCCTGTCCCCTTTCTCCACCACTCTTGAAACGCACCTAGTAGGTAAATAACCATAGAAATTCACTTTAAAAAACCAAAGGTTTCAGGGACGTTATAGTTAGGAAATAGAATTTGAAAAACCTTAGAAATTCACTTAAAAAACCAAAGGTTACAAGGACGTTATAGTTAGGAAATAGAATTATAAAAACCATAGAAGTTCACTGAAAAAAACAAAGGTTACAAGGACGTAATATTTAGGCTTAAATGTCACTCGTACAAAACCATTGAAATTCAGCAGCTATAGTTACCTGAGCTAACTATAACTTACACCCCTGCAATGCACTGATTATGACCTCACATATTACATCACTAATGACATGGTCAGTGACATCACTGATGGGACTTCCTGGTTGAATTGTTGGCAGACAATCAGATCTCACACGAAATTTGAAGGGTTCATGGAGCCTTCGCATCCCCAGATATACAAATTTGGATTTCTGTTAATAACTCTAAAACTGCTGAATGGATTTACACCAAATAACAAGAAGCGTGGTCTGCAAACCAAAAGCTACCTTTCTGCTAAATTTGATGTAATTCCGTCCAGCAGTTCGGGCTGCAGGCGTGTCTAAAGACTCTCAAGGAATTAGCATTGGGAAACACACTTTTTTTGATCCCCACCTTTTTTCTCAGTTCCCGCTTGACGGATCACCCCAAACTTTCCATGCACAACTAGAATCACAGGAGCACTTTTTCTGGAAAAGTTAATGAAGACTCGTCAAATGGCGCCAAAGATATAGGCAGGTCAACAGACGCTTTGCCTATAGAAACTAAGTCCTAACTATAACTACCTACTGGCAACAACCAGTAGGTTATATATATTATTATATATATATTATTTATTGCAAAGGCAGCACTAGTATAAACATGGAACGCGTTTCGGCTGTTAGACCACCCTCTGTCAACCAAACAAATGCCTCAAGATGTGTGTTTCATTTAAATCATTATCAGTATCAAAGAGGAGAGAGAGGAAAAAACTATAGCCAGTTCACTTCCCCTAATAATGTATGTAGATATCAACAGGAACTAGCTACAGGATAGAAGCTCCTAGTGTATGTTTGTTTTATAGAAAACACATTTGTTTTTTAGGAAGACCCTCACCCACCAACCTAGTTGGTGGCATGCTTCATCATCGGGTCCCACCCAAGGCACCGAGTGCACCTTGGGTGTGCTTTGACGCCTGGATGCAGCGGAGCAGGTTTTGTGCAGTGAGTGTGCAGTGAAGGTGAGCTGCACACTCACTGCACAAAAACCTGCTCCGCTGCATCCAGGCGTCGAAGCTACCCAAGGTGCACTCGGTGCTTGGGTGGGACCCGATTTGAAGCATGCCACCAACTAGGTTGGTGGGTGAGGTCTTCCTAAAAAACAAATGTGTTTTCTATAAAACAAACATACACTAGGAGCTTCTATCCTGTAGCTAGTTCCCGTTGATATCTACATCATTTAAATCATTCTCACAGGTGTTATCAATTAAATAAACATGAAAGAGTTACTTTTGTATTTGCATTTCCTTCGAATTTGAAAGGATCTCTGTCTTTTTACAAACATCTGTTAAAATGTATTTTTAAAACATGTTTCTTTCAATTTCCAGCAGTAAAGATAAAAACCGGTAGTTTGCATATTATATTAGCATCGTCCTTCACAAGTAATACGTCTGCAACCTTCCCTCCACTGGGAACCAAGGACCCCTTTGTTCCACTTGACTGTCTCAGGGTAGAGAGGTAGAACAGTCCAAGGCCTACTCAGGGAAGGTGGTGTGGGCTAGTACCACATTCCTTGGGCACAAAAAAACACAATAAATCATTGTACAGCCAGTGATTTTACTTATAAAATGGAAAAGTCACACACACTACTCAATACTATGCATTAATTTCCATTATTTACATGGCATGTAGGCAGGTGAAAATACCTAAGGCAACATTCTATAACAGTCTATGCCCCCAGAAAGCCCGGTACCATAAAACTACAATTCCCACCCCTATATACTGAATACAATATAATGGGATGCAGTTATTAAAACTTACGTCTACTGGATTTGTCAGGGTTTCACAACAAACAATAAACAGCATGACCATACAATCAAGAATTCAATGCAACATTATTAAAACAATGCAATATGTTATCACATTGACATTTCAAGTCGTATGGAATGGTTTGCTGTTAACTTTAATAAAGGAGTCAACAAAACAGTCAATGTACAGTGCTAGTCTTTTTTCTACCTTCATAGTTGCTGCAAAGAAGCCTAAGAACCTGAATAAAAACAGCAGTGTACCCTAGACCTCTAAGACTAAAATTCCCAGCTCTAGAGGTGCTTGAAACTGGGACACAATCTTCTTCAGGGACGATTTGGGTGACTTTGATAACTTCTTAGAAAAGGCTTCAGAGGAAGCAGCTGCAATCTTGGTAGCTGTCAGACTGAGGGGCCGATTCCGATCTCGGTCGGAGGCGCACCCAATACCATTCGGTCGGGAAAAAAGCCATGCGAAAGCCTGTTTCCCGACCGAACCGTACGCGGGTCCGGCCGAGCGAGTACGATGCGACTCGCCGACCGACTCGTCCGGGCGACCCGACCGCTCCGACCGACTCGTACCCGGATCGTACCGCTCCGACCGACTCGCTCGGACCCGATTCGCACCGCGCAATGGAGACGTTTTCCGGCCGGGTAAGTACGATGCGCACCTCGACCGCTCCGACCGACTCGCGCCCGTCCGACTCGAACTCGCTGTCGGAGCCGTAATTTGGGGGTCCGTGTCGGACCCCCTGTACGCGTACCCGTGCGGGCGCACACAGGGGGACCCATGGGTCCCCCTACCTGCTGCGTGTACGCCGCGGAGCGCTCGCGGCGTACTCGCTGTAGGGGGCGCCCTTGTCCGCCTCGCACCCATTGAGGCAATGGGAGCCCGCGTACGCGTTGTACGACCGGCTCCCATTGAGTTCAATGGGAGTCCGACTCGACTCGTGTCCGATAACATACGGACGCATCGGACTCGTTCGGTCGGACTGCACGGGTCCGATTCGGTCGGAAATCTCTCCGGGTCCGGCTCGGTCGGAGAAATTTCCGGCCCGAATCGGAATCGACCCCTGAGTGTTTCACTGTGGGTATGTCTGGACTTCAATGCTGCTTCATCTTGCCTACCTTGTACTCTAAGGACGCTAAAAGCTATTCTTGTGTACACAGGCGGAAAGGGGACTTGGGGAAAAAAACACACATCACTGCGTACCAGCCTCTTTGTGACATGGTATGGATTTGTCTTATGTATTCTAGTACAGAAGAGAGTAAACAAACAATATTACTACTTATTCTCCTGAACTGAATTGTATAACATACTGCATATGATATACCTTTTCAGAGCTGAATAACACTCTGCAGCAACATGTGCTTGTGAATACAAAATGGTATGACTGAAACATATAATGTAAAATATTAGTCTAAGGTCTACGTTGTCGTGAGCGTAATGATTTATATTTATATGACAGTGGCCCCCAGAGCATTATTTAGATTGTTAGGGCACCTCAGATGTAGATATGCAGTTTTATAAAGCAGTCCCAGCACCTTCTGTGGCTCAATTTTGCCTTCAGGCTAGATTTTTCCAATCAGAGACCTTGCGCTGCAAAAAGTACTTTCCCCCTCTTTTCTTTAGTTTTAAGCATGCTTGATACTTCCTTATGTTGTTTAACTCAAGTCCAAGTGGTAACCCATGGCAGTTTACTTTGAGGGACCATATGGGAGCTTCCCCACCCTCCACAGTCCCTGTGACCCCTGCCAGCTCCCTTGCAACCAGCATATGTTTCACTGCCAATGCAGGAAGAAGAGGTGGAAAAATCATCCGCTGTGGCTCCATGGGCTTTGGGCCTCCTCGACAGCTGATGACGTCAGGGAGCAGTGGCACTTCAAGTCTCTTTGGTCCTCAAGGGCCCCCGGAACTTCCGGTAGTAGAGTGCAACAGCACTCATTCTCCTTTTTCTGTTTCTTCTCTGCGTTTATCTGCTGGGCACTGGGACCACTACATTATTGGGGGGTGCAATGCATGCTCCACTGTGCCTCATGACGAGCTGAGCTCGTCATAAGCGTCGAAGGTGTTAATTGAAAATCCATACTACCAACAAAATGAGCAAAAATTAAGTCCCCTACTTGACTACTTTGAGGATACCTGGGTGGGAAGGCTACACCGATCTGGACACAGAAGACGGCCTAAATATCACATTCCGAGGTGGAATGTATATAACTGTACCCTAAATAAAGAAGCCAAAACTAACAATGCTGTGGAAGGATGGCATAACGCCTTCCAAGCCACAACAGGCAGAACTACACCAACTCTACAAAAACTATTGCAATCTATCCAAAAGGAACAAAACTACCAACAACTAAGGGGGTCATTAGGATGGCGGGCGGAAGCACATCTGCGGTGCTTACGGGGGCGGAAAATGCCCTTTTCCGCACTCCAGCAGCGGTCCTACCGCCATATTACGATGGGCAAACATAGCCCATTTTCCTTCCGTTGCATAGCCAGGAGAACCGCCAGATTTTTGCGCCCACCACCGCGGCGGAGTGAGCCAATAGGGACTCACTGCCGTGCGGAATGATGTTCCGTCCGCCGTACAAATCACGATGCCGCAAACAGCCCATCACACCACAGCGGAGAATCCACTAACCCAGAGACAGCGGAACCACGACAGCGGAGCACGAAACCAGACTCCCGGTCCCCTCCACGCGGTCCGGACCGCAATGGATCCAGCTCTTCAAGCCATACCGGTGCTGTACCTCATACACTACCAGCAAATAATGGACTGTCGCGGACAACGCCGCAGGTACGCAATGACACAACTCCGCACACAACCACAACACACAACTCCTGTGCTGATATACGGTTCCTGTCCACATCAGACACTCTGGTGGGGACAGGAACACCTCCCCAAGTGTACCCACACATGTCCCACCTGTCAGGAAATCACCCCTACGCATCCGGGTCACCAATCAACAGCAAAATCACTGCAATGTCCCGGTCACGTCACCGCAGCGGTGAAGACTCGGGAAAACATGCGCAAAATGTAGTAGGCAGGGCCGGCGCCAGGCATGGGCAGTCAACAAAGATTCACAGGGCTCCACCTCCACCCTTCCCACACTACGCTTCCCACACCCATTTGGGGCACATGCTGTGTGCTTCTCCTGTGCCCCCCCTGCACAATTCATCTCCCAGGTGTAGCCAGACCTTGCACCTCACACACCAAAGGACCAGGGCGCTTGACTTGGAAGGTGGGGGTGAAGAGGAACACCCTGCACAGAAGCCCAGGGGCTGGACAACCCTCCTCCTCACACCTATCTCCCACTCATGTGAAGCAAACTGAGTATAACTATAAAATGAAGACTCACACTGCATAAGAACATCCACTGAACTGTCCACACTGCCTGTCAAGTCACTCACAAACACCCCACACTGACACACAGCCACATACACACACCATAGGTCAGCAGCAATGTAGGACAATCAATGGGCCAGCCAAAAGTGAAGTGGACAGTGCTGGAAAACCATGGAGCAAGCCACATAGCATCTGTACATCACATGCAAGAGAAGGAACATATCACAACACCCTTAGGTCATCAAATCAGACATGGGTGGCACAGTGAGTGAAATTAAACCAAACTGACCTCTGTGCAACTATTCAGGGACACATCAAGGCAAGCCATGCATAGTCACAGTAATGATAGGAAATGTCTGAAGTCATACAGTGAGCAGCCACACATCTGTCTCAACTGACTTGACATGTGTACATCATCAGTACAACACACATGGCCCATTGTCACACTCCTTGACTGTCAAACACAACTAGGATCTTCACACATACCCATTCCCTACCCACCTCATACGTGCAGCACTCAACACCTGTGAGAAGCACACACAAAGGCCAAAATGGTGTCATGTGAGTTCAATGACAACCAATCACATTCCCTGTGGTGCACCCACAAACATCACACTAACACACAGGGATGCCTGAACCAATGCAGACACCAAAACAATAGCCAAACACAAAGCTCACAGACAACATACACAGAGGTACAACAAGCCCACACATGTGCAGGAAAACAGTGAAAAGGCAATGTGACCCTAGACAGAACAGGAATACACAACATTGTCACTCAGGACCAATGCACAGACACCATACCTCAACACAAACAAGAGGTGCATCATCAAAAATCTACCATGAACACTAACTGGGATCAATGGGACAATCAGCTAACACAGACACAGACACCTCACCACCCATGAAGTGGACAAGGTGCCATATTGTACCAGAAGCATGCACATGCACAACCCTGAAAAGTGACAGGTCAAAAATAGGAGGACTAACCACCAATGTGCACTTAAAACAAGCCCAGCAACAAAAATCCTCCTTGCTGCATGTGACAGACACACAAGTAATGCACACCATACCTGCAACACACATCTGCATGTATCACACAGCAACAACCACTCACACACAACGTCATGCAAATAGAACATCACACACACATAGCATCAGTAAGTACAAAGAGCCAACACAGGCCAAACACTGCATACATCCACAACTAAAACACAACAGATGCACAGACCAATCCATCACAATGCAAACTCAGCTGCACATCAGGGGGATGCACAACAAGCAAGTACAAGGCAACATACACTGACAACACTGCATGCACACCAAGCAGTGTGTGCACAACAACCAAATCAGTAGCACACACAATAGAGTGCCACACCATGAACTCCCACAGCACAAACATAACATCACACTCAGGAAGTGTAGCACTACCTCAGCAAACACACATACAGCTTAGCCATCACCCACAGATGCACAACTCAGGGACATCCAGGTGCAAACAACATGCCCAGAGGACTGTGCTGTCCAAAAATCTGCACTGCACATGAGCAACCATGACAGCAAACAAGTACAAGGAAATAACACATAACTAATTTGCAAACTGTCCTCAGTAGCACATTGGTCCTGGACACAGATCAGCCTCACACAGCATAGTGTCACACTATGAAGTGGTGGGGAGGCTCACACACTGGCAAGCCATGGGGTGGAAGACATGAGACTGAAGTGGTGTGTACTACAGTAGTGGACAGGTGAGAAGTGTACAGTACACAAACACATAGAGGAGTCACTCACAATGTGTAGGCATCAGAAGCACATATGGGGGATGGCATGACTCCACATACCACATACCATACTGGAGCCAAAAATGGGTCAAGTGACAGCAATGCATGAGAAAACTCACAAATATTGTCAGTGTGGCTGAGCAGTTCTGTACAGTGTGTACAAACAGTAACAAGACACATGGCTGATCAACAAAACACAACACAGACTTGCCTGTCACACACTCTGCATACTCACAAAGCAACAACAAGTAGGTGTCCCCCAGGAGTGCAAGGACACAACAACACACTGCACACTGCCCAACCTACAACTCCCACATGTGCCCACAATCTGAAACACATGGCAGACTATTGAAACAAACAGGCGCTCAGCTTCTGTGTCATACATGTGTGCAGTTGGCATTGCAGGGGCACACACACATCAACACTGACAACAAAACCACCCCTACACACTTCATGACCACACAATGGCACACATCCAAATGTACCCATGTGACTAGGAAGACAGGCCATCACAAGATGACCATACATCAACACTGCTGCTCACACATCAAGAAAGATCACACAGATATGAAGGACCCTGGCCAGCACACAAGTAATCCTGTGGATAGAATACACCTCTGTTCTGGAATTGCATCATAACATGACATGTGGACAATTTAGCAAACCTGACCATATGATGAGTATGATAATCGTAGATCATCACAAACACCCATCATTGCACCCTCAAACCTCAGAAGAAAGAAGAACTAAAGTGCCCCTCACCACTGCCAAACCCAGAAAAAGTAAAAGAAGCAATTGGCAATGTGAAGGTGGCATACAGAGCATTTGTCACATGCAACCATACACATACCGAAAACACTTACATTTAGCAAGGACACTGACAAAGCAGACAACAGGAGTAACTGTCTTTATTACATATCACCAAGATAGGCATCAAAAGTAGACAACAGCAAGGCCAGTGGCCAGTCCATAGTTCAAAGTAGGTACATGGGTGCATGAGAACCTGCACAGGGAATGGGCATCCAAAGTTACAAACAGCAAGGCCAGTCGCCAGTCCATAGTGCAAAGGAGGTACATGTGAACATGAGAACCTGCACAGGGAATGGACCCCCAAAGTGACAAACAGCAAGGCCAGTGGCCAGTCCATAGTTCAAAGTAGGTACATGTGTGCATGAGAACTTGCACAGGGAATGGGCATCCAAAGTTACAAACAGCAAGGCCAGTGGCCAGTCCATAGTTCAAAGGAGGGGCATGTGAACATGAGAACCTGCACAGGGAATGGGCATCCAAAGTTACAAACAGCAAGGCCAGTGGCCAGTCCATAGTGCAAAGGAGGGACATGTGAACATGAGAACCTGCACAGGGAATGGTCCCCCAAAGTGACAAACACCAAGGCCAGTGGCCAGTCCATAGTTCAAAGTAGGTACATGTGTGCATGAGAACCTGCACAGGGAATGGTCCCCCAAAGTGACAAACAGCAAGGCCAGTGGCCAGTCCATAGTTCAAAGTAGGTACATGTGTGCATGAGAACCTGCACAGGGAATGGGCATCCAAAGTTACAAACAGCAAGGCCAGTGGCCAGTCCATAGTTCAAAGGAGGGACATGTGAACATGAGAACCTGCACAGGGAATGGGCATCCAAAGTTACAAACAGCAAGGCCAGTGGCCAGTCCATAGTTCAAAGGAGGGACATGTGAACAGAAGAACCTGCACAGGGAATGGGCATCCAAAATTACAAACAGCAAGGCCAGTGGCCAGTCCATAGTTCAAAGGAGGGACATGTGAACATGAGATCCTGCACAGGGAATGGGCATCCAAAGTTACAAACAGCAAGGCCAGTGGCATGGGAATCACCACAGTTCTGAGGATACAGATGGGCAGTCCAGGCACCGCTGTGGGAGAAATGGCTTTGGGAGGGGCACTTTGCCTCAGACTTGGCTGTCAGTTGAACTGGGAGGTGGCTGATTGTCGGGGACCGTTGGCGGACCAGACCTGGGAGAGGGAGGAGCAGCTGAGGTAGAGGCATCAGTGGCTTTGTGAGCCGGAGGGCTGCTTGGACCGGGTGGCATGGTGGCACGGGGAGGCGGAGAAATGCTGCTGTGAGACACAGTGTGTGAGGGAGAATGTGGAGGGCTGCCTTTCCACTTCTTGGGGATTCGATACTGAAGAATTGTCTTGGTAGGAGTGTGAAGTGGGGCGGGCACAACAGCCTCACTCCCCACCAAAGGTGCTTCAGGTGCAGGTGGTGGCCCTCCCTCTGGTGATCTGCTGGGTCCGGTGGTACGCTTGGCCTGGCCTTGCCTTTTCCCCTCCATACCCTGTTGACCAGGTGAACCCCCCACAGTGCCCTCCTGTCCCAGCTTCACAGGGGTGTGGGTGGGAGTTGAGGTTGTGGGTGAACCTGCCTTAGAGAGCCGTTTCTGCGGACTCTTTGCAGGCACCAGCTTCACAGCAGGTACGGCAACTTTTTGCCTGTCTGTGGGAGCAGGTTTTGGGACGGAAGTGTCTTTGGATTGGACTGATTTGGATGCATGTGAGCCTGAGGCCTGCTTCTTGGCTTGATGCCCCTGAGTGTCACCCGAAGGGCTTTTGGCTTTGCGTTCCTGTGTGACTTCTTTTGTTTTTGGGGATGGTGTCTGCGCTCTGGCCCGCTTGGAGTGCTGCTGTGTTGTGATTCGTCTGGAGTACTTTGAGCCTGAGGGCTGTGGTGTGTGGTCACTCTTGTCAGATGTGGCCACTGGCAGGGTGGTTGCCAAAGGGAGTGGAGCTGGACCCTGAGCCTGTGCCAGCTGAATGGCTGCCGTCACTGTGGAGGACAAAGACTGGACAGTCCTGTGTAGCCCACCCATGTCAGAATGAATGCCCTCCATGAAGGCAACTACCTGTGCCAACTTCTTGTCATGATCAAGGAAGGCATTCAGTAGAGTAGTCTGACCCACACACAGCTGGCGCAAAAGCTCCACCGCCTCAACACTGAGGGCAGCAGGGGAGACAGGGGCAGGGGCAGCGGTGCCTGGGGGGAAGGACACTCTACCCTTCTGACTGCTGCGGGTACGGGCAGCACTAGTGGAACTAGCCGGGAGGGTGGGCACTGGACGATGTGTGGTGGAAGAAGAGGCAGATTTCCCACTCCCTGTGTCCGCCAACATTGAGGAGTCACTGCTGGCGTCAGATGACGTTGAGGTTGGTGTTTCCGGGCGTGATTCTTCAAGGGCACTCCGGTCCCCCTCCGAGGCGCTGGTCACATCAGTGTCAGTGAGCTCATGTGTTGCCGTTGAGCAAGATGCCTCATCCACGGTGTCCGTACCCTGTCCTTCTGTGCCCTCTGTAGATGCTGCAAGAGACAGAGATGTAGGTTCAGTTTAGTGCCATACTCACAAACATCATATGCAACCAAAGCAAACAACTCGAATATGATACCCCCATGTAGCACACTACCCTGTGCGGTCTGCATGTGCAAGCCTCATGCAAAAGTCAGAAGATGCATGGAAACATGCATAGTTGGCATCAATGACCCATGTGACGATCACACTGCCAAATAGCTGGCCCGTGCCTCCCAGTTACCTGACATCGTGATTCCTGTAAGCATACCTATGTGCCTGTAGGTGAGATAGATGTATATCTCAACATGTTGTCACAGTCACATATGGAGTCACTTTAAGGGGACAACACAGATACTGACTCCAGGATGTCCTCATACCATGGCCATGAGCTACTGATGTCCACCATGTTGTGCTTTGAAGCGCAACAACCCTTGCACATTGTCGGCAGATGTGTAGTTCTCACAATTCCAAAGTCAGACACTGCACACATCAACGTAAGCACACTCAGATGAGGAACACAGCTGTTCACTCCCCGGTGATGTCTATGACACCCATAATGCAGCAGATGGCATGAGGCCACATCTTATCTTGCAATGTCACGGGCCATTATTTTAAACACATGAGAAAGTACATGTAGCAAAAATGCATGTCAGCTGCACTCAACACAGAGGCCACTTACAAGCCATTGCATCACTCTGGAAACATCACAGAACTCAACACTGGCGCAGGATTGGGATACATGCAGTCACTCACACCCAAAGTCACCCTTCGCAGAATACTCACCCCAAATTGCTGCTGATGGGCCCTCAAACGTCCATCCAGCTCTGGCTGTGTCACAGCCAAGATGTGGGCCATTAGTGGTGTCATGCTCCTGCGCGACAACCTTCCAGTCCAAGGGAGTAGCCCCAGCGTCATCTCTGCCACGTTTTTGCTCATCCGGCAGATGTCATCCCACCTTTTGTGACAGTGTGTGTGCCGTCGGTTGCAGACACCCAGAGCCCGCACCTTGCGTGCAATGGCCCTTCATAAGGCCTTACGCTGGTGGACTTTGAGCTGCAGGCATGGGAGACAAGAAGAGGCAGTTTCAGGGAGACTGGGCCATGTTCCACTGTGTCTCAGGACAGGTGCATGCAAACACTTAGCACAGCTGTACAGAATGCTTGATCAGAGGCCATACAACATGACACGTAGTACATTTGCATCAGAGAATCAGATTGAAATGCATTTAGGTATGAGGGTGGACACAGGACCTGGCCATCTCACACACATGCAGAATGGCAGCACACAAAGCAATGTGAAGAAGACCCTCATCTGTGATGCAGTATGTGAGGGAGCAAGGCATACATCATGTTGCAAATGATGTTTTGGGGAAGACTCACTGTGTCCAACACTACACACCCCTCAATGTCCTTGGCCTGTGAGTGGCTCACTATGTCGTGGATGTCACATCTAGGGACATGATCTTACATTCTCACACCCTTCTCACAAGGCCTGTCTTGTGCAATCATCAGGCCTAAGATAGCTCATTGAGAAACATGGTGGAAGACAACACATATATCTCACTCTGTCCATTTACTGATGGGTCCCTGTCAAATTGGGCAGTATCTGTGCAGGCCAGGGGGGCTCACACTGAGGTTAAACCTGGCCCATCTGAACAATCACATGCATGTACAATATGAGAGGTCAAACAGTGCCTACACATGCAAGTCAGTACACATTATGAAATCAATGGAAGGAGGATGTTTCAGAAGTACATCACTCTGATGTGTCATAGGCGATTTTCCACCAAGAGTGTCACCCTCAGGCATTTCAATCTTGTGCATAATGCTCACATATCCATGGTGACAATCTGAAAAGTGTACACACATCCTTCAGTACCCTCAGGACGAAACACATTTGTAATGTCCCAAATGAGCATGTGAAAAGCGAATGGACTCTGACATCCATTAGCACAGGCAATGTTAGTTCTGACTTCCACTTTCCAAACCAGCAGTGTTACTGTATGGCTGCAGAGACACTGCATGTCCCTCCCATCCTTCAATGCAGCCATGGATCTGTGGTAATAATTCTACACACCCCATTGACATGAAGTCAGCATGCCAGGCAGTGTATCACACAAACTTGCACTCACAGGCACATACTACGGCAGAGCAACATCATGTGAGCACTCTTTGCGATCCCCAAATTTCACTCTGAAACACTTACCATTACATCAGGAGCACCATATAGCCTCCCGTAGTGTGTAAGCACCTCGTCCACCAGGACCTACAGCTCCTCTGTGGTGAAGGGACGGGCCCTGATGTTCTCAGTTCTCGCCATCACTGGGTCCAGGAGACAGGAACAGCAGCAGTTGGGGATGAAGAATGGCAGGCACCAGTGTCTGGATTCAGTGGAAATGTGTGGCTCTCTCACAGACATATATAGCCCCTGGGCTTGTTTCAATGGTACTCAGCTGCTGCAATTGGTGTTCCAGGTCAGCTTTTTTCAAATGCAACCAATAACCGGCCCGCGGTGGCGGTGCACGCCTACCGTGATTTCCAAAATTGTAGTCCACTAGCGCGATTGCGGTTCCCATTGGCTGAATGGGCATGGGCATTGGCGGTGTCACACCGCGGGGCCCAGGCGGTCGCTACCCCAATCGTGCATCTTACAATTGTATCCAATGACCGGCCCCGCGGTAGCGGAACACGCCTACCGCGATTTTCAAAAGTGTATTCCACTAGCGCGATTGCGGTTCCCATTGGCTGAATGGCATGGGCAATGGCGGTGTCACACCGCGGGGCCCAGGCGGTCGCTACCGCAATCGTGCATTTTACAATTGTATCCAATGACCAGCCCCGCAGTAGCGGAGCACGCATACCGCGATTTTGAAAAGTGTATTCCACTAGCGCGATTGCGGTTCCCATTGGCTGAATGGGCATGGGCAATGGCGGTGTCACACCGCAGCGGCCAGGGCAGCTGACTTCGGAGCACAGGGCTCACGGTTCGATCCCCGGCTCCGGCGGCAGCTCAGCTCAGCACCATGTGACTCTGGGCAATAGCTCACTTAATTTCCACGACGGCCCCCAGCGCCTTGAGACCCATAAGGGTGAGTAGTTTGCGCTTTACAAATACGGTTTTACATTTACATTTACATTTACCGCAGGGCCCAGGCAGTCGCTACCGCAATCGTGCATCTTACAATTGTATCCAATGACCGGCCCGCGTTAGCGGAGCATGCCTACCGTGATTTTCAAAAGTGTATTCCACTACTCCGATGGTGGTTCACATTGGCTGAATGGGCATGGGCAATGGCGGTGTCACACCGCGGGGCCCAGGCAGTCGCTACTGCGATTTGGCATCTTTACATTGGTGCCAATGACTGTGATTGCGGTGGCGGTGCATGCTTAGGGCACCTATGGACACATCATGCTGTAGCAATGGCAATGGCCAGTTCTCATCATTGAACACTCCACACTTACAATGTGTGATGCCACCAGATTGTTAAATTGAATGCTAGTGTGACATTCTACTCACTGATGTCTACACATGCCATGTCAGTGCACTGGAGTACATGCATTGGCATGTAGTCCCTCACATGTCACTGATGATGTTGTTGTGCATGTACACAGATCTGTTGTGTGATGGACTCTCAAATATGGAAACATGTCAATGTGTGAGATGGCTAAGCAACACACAGTAATGATGGACTGACTACTTAATGTGCCTACTTCACTGTGTAGATTGCTGAACTCATGTTGATACTTGATCTTTATGCACACACTGTACTCATTGTGTCGTTCATGTGTGCCCTGTCCGACTCACGCAAGAAGGTGTGGCAGGTACAGCAGCTACGTAGGAGACAGCAGTGTTGGTGTTTCAGACATGTGCTGTGTCAAGTACTCTCAGGGCTGGTGACACAATGTGTCGGAATGTCCCATTTCACATTCACATAGTCTGAATCTGTCTCGGGTGCACTCAGTTTGTACATACTGATCACGTGTGTGACTACTTGGGGTCAAGTTGTCTCTGCATGTGACTTGTGCTGTAAGCTGGTGTGTCAGGCCAGTCATCGTTGGCGCTGTGTCAGTCAAAATGTCAGATGTTGGACACATCTCATGGGTGAATTGAATTGACAAGTGTCCCCTTTTATCTCATGTAGGAGGCGACCAAATGTGCACCGGCCATTCACCTTGCTGGCGGACATGGAGGACGTAGACATCATCCGTAAGTTCCGGTTGGATTGGCAAAACCTCCAAGACCTATGTGCTCAGTTGGAACCCCATCTGAGGCCTCGCAGGACATATCCAACTGCTGTGGCACCAACATGTAAGGTGATGGCGGCCCTGCATTTCCTTGCAACTGGCTCGTTCCAGTACACGGTGGCCAGCGCAGGTGGGATATCGCAGGCAATGTTCAGCATGGTGCTACGGGATGTCCTGTCCGCTATGATGGTATACAAGGACACTTACATCCATTTTCCACGGAGACAGGAATTGGCAGCTGTGAAGGCTGATTTCTATGACGTTGCCCACATCCCTAATGTTGTTGGTTCCATTGACTGCACCCATGTTGTACTGGTTCCGCCACAGGCACAAGAGCACATCTCCGGAATAGGAAGCATTCCCATTCCATTAATGTGCAGGTTGTAAGCCAGGCAGATATGATCATCTCACATGTCTGTGCCAGATTCCCTGGCTCAGCCCACGACTCCTACATCCTGCGTAACAGCATCGTACCACAGATGATGGCGAATCTGCATCCTGACCGTGCGTGGCTTGTAGGTGAGTTAGCTGAGTCAAGTATTGTGCTGTATGTGTGAAATGCTGTCCGCAGCTACAGTCATTTTACTAAATTGTTCTGTGTATCTGGCACCTAGGTGACTCTGCATATCCCAACCGGCCTTGGTTGCTGAGCCCACTGCGGAATCCCAGGACCCCGGGTGAAGTCCGCTACAATGAGGCCCATGGGAGGACACGTCGAGTGGTGGAGCGTACTTTTGGGCTTCTGAAGTCTCGATTTCGGTGCCTGGACAGGACCGAAGGTGCACTGATGTACTCTCCCGAAAAAATGGTGTGTCAGATCGTAGTAGCATGCTGCATGCTCCACAACCTTGCCCTGCGCAAAGAGATCCCCCTGATCCTGGACGATGATGAGCAGCAGATGCCCCCTCCTGCAAACCCACACATGTCCAGTGACGAGGATAGTGGAGAGGAGGAAGGTGTCGACCTGCGTCAACAGCTCATCAACCGCTACTTCCCTTCCAGGTGAGTGACATTGTACAACGGTGCCATTGTATGCTGTTTTGTAGTTGTAGGAAATGCTTAGGGGAGCTTTGTGACAGCTGCCTGCTGTTGGCTCTGTGCTGAGGGCTGATGTCTATGTCGATATCGTTGCTCATTGTAATGTGTGCAGGTTTGAGTACCTTGATGACAAGTGTTGTGTAATGGGTGTGATGCCATCGCCTGACAAGTAAATGTTGTTCTCTTGTGTTTTCCTAGGTCCCTTCAGCCTCTCAATGCCTCACAACAATCAGTGCACCTGGTACATTGTAATCTGAGTCAAGATTGTACATCCTGTGACAAACATGGAGCTGACACGAAAACACAGGTGTGCCAAGAGTGTTTATTTACAATAAGTATATGTGACAGGGAAGTGATTATTTGCAAATAGGTGGGAAGTGAATCAATGAGTTGTCAGTAATGGTAGACGAGACAATAGAGTTGTCACCACATTGATGTGGTGACACAGTCCAACAGATGCCTGCCATCAACATGGCAGTGTGGGTAAGGATAGTCAACAAATTCAATGGGAAGGTGAAGAGAGGTGCCATCATGGCTGGCTCTTTGATTGGCGTTTGGCTGGTGCTTTGCCACGTGATCCTTCCTTGTTTTTCCTCGGACGGCCCCTTGAGCATTTGGCAGGGGGGCCTCTGCTGCGGGCTCAGAGGTGTTGGGGGGGCAGGAGCTTTTTCTGCGGTGCGGCAAAAGCATGGAACAACCTTCCCCTCCATCTCAGAAGTGCCACCGAGCTTCTTTCCTTTAGAAGGGGGCTGAAAACCTGGCTTTTCCCCTGAATCCTTCTCTCATTCAGCAACCAAGTTGGCAACTCCTAGCGCCAGGACACCCTAGGGTAGCAGTGCGCTTTACAAGCCTTATTAACATTAACATTAACATTAACATCCTGTTCCAGTTCTGGGCATGTACTAGCCATTGTTATCTCATGCATCCCTCTGTCATATCATGTTCTTTGCTTTATTTTTGAAAATTACCATGCTTGTTTTGTTTTCATATGGGCCTTGATGCTCTGCCACCATGGCACTTACACATAGCATTCACTGCTGTGCATGATTGTGCCATGAATTACTTCAACATGTGATTTGGTGAGTCAAACTTTAATTTCTGTGACAGTTACATACGCTAAGCGGTCTGCACACTGGAAGTGGCTATTGGATCTATGCCAAGTTGGGTGGGATGTGAGGGCTGGTGTGATCATATGAATCCATGCTTTTTGAGAGGAATGGCAGGGTGCATGCACTGTCTACCTACCTGTTCTGTGACACAGTTGAGGGGAATTGCTGACACATGTTTCTGGGTGTGGGTGGAGTGCTCCATCCTGCTGACCTGTGGGACAAGGGTGCCTGGTGGGATTTGTAGTGCTGGCTTTCCACCCACAAACACCCCTCCCTGTTAAGATGGCTACCTAACTGTTAGGTGGAGGTGATCAATGCAATGGCTGCCACATGCTTCTGGGTGTGGGGGAGTGCTCCATCTTGCTGAGCTGTGGGACAAGGGGGCCTGGTGGGAGTTGTAGTGCTGGCTGCCTGTACACATGCAACCCTGGGAATGTTGCTAGCTACCTTTGGGGTGATTCAGAGGGAGTGAATGTTATATCTGTGAGACATGTGTTGGGGAGTGTGTGGTGCACATGGATGCATTTGGGCCTAGGAGGTGTAGCTTTGTGGTTGTGCAAGATAGTACATAGCAGTGTGATGGTGGACATTTGTTGTTACTTACCAGCCTCCACTCCCCCGGGTATTCCTGTGAGACTCTCTGGATGCAGTATGGCAAGCACCTTCTCCTCCCATGCAGTGAATGTTCTTGGTGGAATGGGAGGGCCACCGCCAGTCCTCTGAGCCAGCTCATGGTTCTTGTTGTTCCTCTCTTTCACCTTTTTCTTGAGGTCATGCCACCGCTTCACGATCTCACTCTTGGCGCATGGGACAGTCCCTACTGCATTGACCTTGCGGACTATCCTTTCCCACATTAGTGTTTTGGTGGCTAATGGTGTCTGTTGGACCATGCTTCCAAACAATTGTGGTTCTACTCTGATTACCTCATCTACCATGACTGACAACTCATTGTCAGTGAATTTTGGCATTTTCTTCTGTGCCATGGTGTGTGATGTGCAAAGGGGTTGGAAGTGCAGGTGTGAGAGTGGTGGTGGTGATGTAAGTGGTGTGTGTGTGTGTGTTGTGCTGGTGAGTTGTGTGGTGGTTTGTCTCTCCTTTGTGCTGTAGGCTTGGTTCCTTCAGTGGTGGAATATTGCAAAGGATTGTGGTCAGGGAAGGGGCTGGTTTTATACTCAGCTATGTGGGTGTGTCAAAATGGAGTATTGATGTCAGGTGTGTTGTGTGGGTTGACCTGGGATTTGTGTTTTTTTTACTTGCCATGGGGATGTGTCATTGGGGTGTATTAGGTTTTTTTTGGGGCTGAGCCAGGTTGCTGGGTACACTTGGTGGGCATGTTGTGTGTTTTTTTTGGTCGTCCGCCATGATTTTTCCGGAGCGGCTGCGGTGGTGGGTATATGACCGCCCTTCCGCCGGCTCTCCCATTCATCACTGGTTGCGATCGTGGCGGTCGGAAACAGCGGATCGTTCCGCTGTCACCTCAATGGTATCCTAATTCCACGTGCGGTCAATCCGCTGGCCGTGCGGCAGTTTGGGCTTTTTCCGCCGCGAATCCGACTGCCGCGGACGGATTTTCACCTGCTCCGTACGCTACCGGCGGTCTTTCTTGGCATCGTTCCGCCGCGGTCGGATTTTTCTGTCGGTTGATCCTAATCGGACCGCCGGTTTTCCCGCGGTACATGCGGACGGTGGATTCCCGCTACCATGGCTCTCCGGGTGCTTTTCCGCCCACCATCGTTATCAGCCCCTAAGAATGGAACAATCTATAACTCAACTAGGCCCAAAACTAACCAAGCAAACTAAACAAATGTTTGAGTACTTACAATTCAAAGTAAGACTGTACCCAACAACTAAAGGATTAGAGTATCTAGAAACAATAGCGAAAAGCCTACTTTAAATAAATGTACCTCCAAACCACAAAAAGAATTAATCTAAAAACAGTCAAATATTTTTTTCTTCAACTCCAAAAATATAATTATTTTATATAATACAAATAACTATAACAATTACATTATAAACATTTCCCTCCCACTATAAATATTTTAAACTTACTTAAAGTTTTCGTTGCTGAAGAAGAGTAATCCAAAGTTCCATAAAAAAATCCACAGTTGATTAAAAAATTAATATTTAAAAAAATAACCCCCAAAAAATGGAAAAATTCAGCTGTATAAAAAGTAATCCATAAGCAATAGATCCACCAACAATAAACCATAAAAAACCCAAAAAAAGATTTAAAAAAGAAACGTTCCAGGAAAACTCGAAAAATTAAGGAAGTGTAAAATAATCATTAGTTTACTAAAACTAATACACACTTCCTTAAAAAAAACACGCATTCTTCTCCCCACGATAACTTCCAATCGACAAAAACCTATTAGGAAATAAAACAATCCCTCCCACACAAAAACGCATATACATTATATAATATTACAAATAAATACACCACTAACAACAGACTTTAAACATAATTACACATATCTATCAAACTCTAACACAGACCGTTTAACAAACCAACCACATATCGAACACTTCTAATTTAAACATACAACTCACCTAAAATTACAAAACCTAACACTACATACACTATATAGTACTACACTACCTTCAAATTACACTTATATTTAAGTTTAATTAAAGAAAATTAAACTTACCTTAACCGATGCGACGCAGCTTCCAACCACGAGCTTCTCCCCTCACAAATGACCTAAAACAAAACCGATAGCCTACAAAATACAACTTCAGTTTAAAAATGGCTGCCTTAAATAATAAAGATTTTTCATTTTCATTATTACAAGTGTTTTATATTACAAATGCCTTATTGTAAATGTTTGAAAAATACTACAAAATATTACTAAATGATAAAAAAGTTTGACATATTATTTGTAATGTAAAATTATAATAATAATAAATATTATTAAAAAATAATACTTAATATTATAATTAAAAAATATACATTTAATGTCCAATGTATATTTAAAAATGTTAATATGTTTTACTAATATGAAAATAATTTAATAATGTTATAAAAAATGTTTGTGTTTACAAAATGACTTATGTACTAATTAATATTATTTATATAAAGAATATAAATAATATTACCAAAAATAAAACACGATATGTTAAAAAATACAAACAATTATAAATATGTTTACAATTATTTTTTTGTTAAAGTACATATATTATTAATACAATTCACTATATGTATGAATGTAAAAAATATGTATAATATAAAAAATTTATGTATCTACTGTTACCCAAAACATTATGGGCCTGATTCTGATGCGGTTAGGAAAGCATTCCCACCTAGGGCCTGATTCTGATGCGGTTAGGAAGGCCTCCTAATGGCATTTGCTCCTTCCAAATCGGATGGGGAACGTGTCTTCCTGACCCAGGGCCCAATTATGATGCGGTTAGGAACATATGCTCCCATTGAAGTCAATGGAAGTCCAACCAAATCGTATCTGGAAGCATCCGGATGCATCGTACTCCGTCGGTCGGACTCTCCCGATCCGAGTGGGTCGGAAACCATTTCCAAACCGATTCGGTCGGGAAGCTTTCCAACCCGCATCAGAATCAGGCCCTATATGTTTTAAATATTGTACAAAAAGTAATTAATAACTACTTATTTGTTTTCCCAAAATTATATAACTGAAAAATGTAATAAAACAACAGTTTATAATACTATTTTTTCAAAAATGTTATACCTAAATATATAAATATCTACCAAATATGTAATATGTAAACAATTAACAAAATTTATTTTTTTCCTGGTTACAAAAATAGAAATTAAATATACTTAAAAAAATAAAATGCTTTTTCAAATTTTTTATTATCAATGTTTCATTATAAATAAAAATATAAATAAAATATAAAGATGTTTCTGTATTTTTTTTGCATGTTATGAAATATTGTATCTATAATAAAATATTTATATTGTATCAATGTACTTTAAAAACTATTGTATTTGTTCAAACATTTATAACTATATCTTTATCCTTACACCATAATATATTTTTATTTCTTCACTATTCCCACTATAAACTACATTAACTCAGGGAAGGTGCTAAATAGCAAACATTATAATTTACTACTCCCACTTCAATTTATATTAAGTCAGGGAAGATGCTGGACACTAACCTTATATAATTTACTATTCCCACTCCAAACTACATTAAATCAGGGAAGGTGCTGGATACCAAAAATATATAATTTACTATTCCCACTCAAATTTATATTAACTCAGGGAAGGCGCTAGACACTAAACATATATAATTTACTATTCCCACCCCAAACTACATTAAATCAGGGAAGGTGCTGTATACCAAACATATATAATTCACTATTCCCACTCCAAACTACATTAAATCAGGGAAGGTGCTGGACACTAAACATATATAATTTACTATTCCCACTCCAAACTAGATTAAGTTAGGGAAGGTGCTAAACACTAAACATATATAATTTACCATTCCCACTCCAATTTAAAATAACTCAAGGAAGGCGCTAGACACTAACAATATATAATTTACTCTTCCCACTCCAAACTACATTAAATCAGGGAAGGTGCTGGACAGTAAACATATATAATTTACTATTCCCACTCCAAACTACATTAAATCAGGGAAGGTGCAGGACACTAAACATATCTAATTTAGTATTCCCACCCCAAACTACATTAAGTTAGAAAAGGTGCTGGACACTAAACATATATAATTTACTATTCCCACTCCAATTAATAATAAGTCAGGGAAGGTGCTGGACACTAAACATATATAATTTACTATTCCCACTCCAATTAATAATAAGTCAGGGAAGGTGCTGGACACTAAGGGGTCGATTCCGATTCGGGCCGGAAATTTCTCCGACCGAGCCGGACACGGAGAGATTTCCGACCGAATCGGACCCGTGCAGTCCGACCGAACGAGTCCGATGCGTCCGTATGTTATCGGACACGAGTCGGTCGGACTCCCATTGAACTCAATGGGAGCCGGTCGTACAACGCGTACGCGGGCTCCCATTGCCTCAATGGGTGCGAGGCGGACAAGGGCGCCCCCTACAGCGAGTACGCCGCGAAGCGCCTCGCGGCGTACACGCACAGGTAGGGGGACCCATGGGTCCCCCCTGTGTGCGCCTCGCACGGGTACGCGTACAGGGGGTCCGACACGGACCCCCAAAGTACGGCTCCGACAGCGAGTTCGAGTCGGACGGCGCGAGTCGGTCGGAGCGGTCGAGGTGCGCATCGTACTTACCCGGCCGGAAAACGTCTCCATTGCGCGGTGCGAATCGGGTCCGAGCGAGTCGGTCGGAGCGGTACGATCCGGGTACGAGTCGGTCGGAGCGGTCGGGTCGCCCGGACGAGTCGGTCGGCGGAGTCGCATCGTACTCGCTCGGCCGGACCCGCGTACGGTTCGGTCGGGAAACAGGCTTTCGCATGGCTTTTTCCCGACCGAATGGTATTGGGTGCGCCTCCGACCG
Source organism: Calotriton arnoldi (assembly GCA_963921515.1). Lineage (NCBI taxonomy): Eukaryota > Metazoa > Chordata > Amphibia > Caudata > Salamandridae > Calotriton > Calotriton arnoldi. The sequence goes on along the minus strand of CAWUFW010012967.1, from coordinate 5,857 downwards.
AGATCGGAATCGGCCCCTAAACATATAGGGGCCGATTCCGATGTCGGACAGACTCAGGTCTGTCCGACATCGTACAGGAGCCGTAACCGACCGACCTGCTGTCGTCGGTTACGGCCCTGCAAGTACGATGCGACCGAACCCTGTTCGGTCGCACTCGTATACTTCACAATGGGAGCATGCATTCCGAGCGGAATGCATGCTTGCATAGTGAAAAGCAGGGGTGCAGTTCATCCCTGCACCTTGTGGCCGGCACCCCAAGGTGCCTGCCACCGGGTGCAGGGATCAACAGAGGGGCACCATAGGTGCCCCCAGGCCGCCATTCGGCGGCCTCGCACCCATGGGGGCCCTACTGGGGGCCCCCAAAGACAGTTACCGACTGCCTTTTCGTGCCGGAAAGACCGGCACGAAAAGGCAGTGAAATACTGCCATCGTACTCCCTCGGTCGTGAAGAGGCGGCCGGGGGAGTACTGAAGGATTTCTGGACGGCGGTCGGGCTTTCCGAGCCCGTCGTAAGCCATCCGGAAATCTGAGTCGGATTCCTTTCCGACCGAGCCCTTCGGAATGGCTCGGTCGGAAAGGAATCCGGCCGGCACGTTCCGATTCGGTCGGAAGGGCTCCGACCATCGTTCGGTGCCCTTCCGGCCGAAATCGGAATCGGCCCCATATTATTTACTATTCCCACTCCAATTTATATTAAATCAGGGAAGGCACTGGACACCAACCATACATAATTTACTATTCCCACACCAAACTACATAAAATCAGGGAAGTTGCTGGACACAAAACATATCTAAATAACTACTTCCACTCCAAACTACATTAAGGGGCTGATTACGATGGCAGTCGGAAAAGCATTCCAACCGCCGTGGTAGCGGGAAATTTCCCCCCGCAGGTACTGCGGCAAAACCGGCGGTCAGATTAGGATGCACTGCCTGAAAATCCCTACCGCGGCCGTCGGATTCCAGGATACACCGCCGGGAACGTCCGGAAAAGCTGAAAATCCGTCCACGGCGGTCGGAATTGCTGCGGAAAGACCCCAAACCGCTGTTCGAACAGCGGTCAGGAACGTGTGGAGGTGTCCGGGAGTGGATTTTTGCTATCCTCAGTAGTGCTTCCGCCGTCCCCGAATGGCCGGATTCTCCACTGCGGTGTAATCGGCTGTTTCAGGCATCGTGATTCGTCTGGCGGTCGTAACCGCATTCCGCACGGCGGTCCCTCTCTATTGGCTCCGTCCGCAACCGCTGCAGAAGTAGATTTCTGGCGGATCTCGAAGCTCCGCAGCGGACGGGAATGGCCTATCTTTGCCCATCGTAATACTGCGGACGCAAGGACCGCCGATGGAGCGTGGAAAAGGACATTTTCCGCCACCACCAGCACCGCGGATGTGCCTCCGACCGCCATCGTAATCAGCCCCTAAGTTAGGAAAAAAGCTGGACACTAAACATATATAATTTACTATTCCCACTCCAATTTATAATAACTCAGGGAAGGCGTTGGACACTAACCATATATAATTTACCATTCCAACTCCAAACTACATTAAATCAGGGAAGGTGCTGGACACTAAACATATATAATTTACTATTCCCACTCCAAACTACATTAAATCAGGGAAGGCGCTAAACACTAACCATATATAATTTACTATTCCCATACCAAACTACATTAAATCAGGGAAGGTGCTTGACGCTAACCATATATAATTTACTATTCCCACTCCAAACTACATTAAATCAGGGAAGGTTCTGGACACTAAGGGGTCGATTCCGATCTCGGCCGGTAGGGCTCCGAATAGGATTCGGCTTTACCGGATCCGATTCGGAGCCCTTTTTCCCGACCGAATCGTACGCGGGTCCGGCCGAGCGAGTACGATGCGGGTCGCCGACCGACTCGTCCGGGCGACCCGACCGCTCCGACCGACTCGTACCCGGATCGTACCGCTCCGACCGACTCGCTCGGACCCGATTCGCACCGCGCAATGGAGACGTTTTCCGGCCGGGTAAGTACGATGCGCACCTCGACCGCTCCGACCGACTCGCGCCGTCCGACTCGAACTCGCTGTCGGAGCCGTACTTTGGGGGTCCGTGTCGGACCCCCTGTACGCGTACCCGTGCGAGGCGCACACAGGGGGGACCCATGGGTCCCCCTACCTGTGCGTGTACGCCGCGAAGCGCTCGCGGCGTACTCGCTGTAGGGGCGCCCTTGTCCGCCTCGCACCCATTGAGGCAATGGGAGCCCGTGTACGCGTTGTACGACCGGCTCCCATTGAGTTCAATGGGAGTCCGACCGACTCGTGTCCGGTGGCATACGAATGCATCGGACTCGTTCGGTCGGACTGCACGGGTCCGATTCGGTCGGAAATTTCTCCGGGTCCGGCTCGGTCGGAGAGATTTCCGGCCCGAATCGGAATCGACCCCTAAACATATACAATTTACTATTCCCACTCCAATTTATAATAACTCAGGGAAGGTGTTGGACACTAACCATATATAATTTACTATTCCAACTCCAAACTACATTAAATCAGGAAAGGTGCTGGACACTAAGGGGTCGATTCCGATCTCGGCCGGTAGGGCACCTAACAGTATTCGTCCGGAAAAAATACCAGCCGAATGCGTGTTTCCCGACCGATTCGTACACTCGTCCGGACGAACAAGTACGATGCGTATAACAACTCATTTTCCGAGCGAGCCGTACTCACCCAATCCAGCTCCTGTTCCCCTCCCGAGCCGGATCCGTGAACGCCGAATCGAGCAGCATGGAAGCAAATACACAGCACCTTCCGGCCGGACTAGTACGATGCGCAATCCGTACGCGCCGAACCCGTCACTACGTCCGGCACGTTTGAGCATCCGGGCGAGCCGTACATAAGCTCCGTTTTGCGCCTCAAGACGATCCACGGCTACGAGACGAACAAGCCTGCTACGAGTACGACTCGAAGACACGAGAAACCCGAACGAGACGATCCAAGCATGAATCCCATTGAGCAGGTCCTACCTATACTCTACATCTATTACCGGGACCGGCACGGACGCGTACGGCGCAGACGGTAAGTCAAACACCAACAATACAAACAAACTAGACGTACCCGAAATATGTCACACACACATAGGGATGCACAAATAAAGTACACTAGCAACAGCAGAACCATAGGGGTGGGATGGCCAACACCAATGCCATACACACCCATAGGGGGATGGATGCCTATCACTACCGCCATCACTACTCAGGGGGGTCTGGATGCCTGTCACTACTACCATCCCCACTCATAGGGGGATGGATGCCTACCACTACTACCATCCCCACTCATGGGGGCCTGGATGCCTGCCACTACTACCATCCCCACCCTTAGGGGTATGGATGCCTACCACTACCACCATCACTACTCAGGGGGGGTTGGATGCCTGTCACTACTACCATCCCCACTCATAGGGGGCTGGATGCCTACCACTACCACCCCCCCTACTCAGGGGGGCCTGGATGCCTGTCACTACTACCATCCCCACTCATAGGGGGCTGGATGCCTACCACTACTACCATCCCCACTCATGGGGGGATGGATGCCTATCACTACCACCACCCCTACTCAGGGGGGCCTGGATGCCTGTCACTACTACCATCCCCACTCATAGGGGGATGGATGCCTACCACTACTACCATCCCCACTCATGGGGGGATGGATGCCTACCACTACCACCACCCCTACTCAGGGGGCCTGGATGCCTGTCACTACTACCATCCCCACTCATAGGGGGCTGGATGCCTACCACTACTACCATCCCCACTCATGGGGGGATGGATGCCTACCACTACCACCACCCCTACTCAGGGGGGCCTGGATGCCTGTCACTACTACCATCCCCACTCATAGGGGGATGGATGCCTACCACTACTGCCATCCCCACTCATGGGGGCCTGGATGCCTACCACTACTACCACCCCTAATCAGGGGGGGATGGATGCCTACCACTACCACCATCACTACTCAGGGGGGCCTGGATGCCTGCCACTACTACCATCCCCACCCTTAGGGGTATGGATGCCTACCACTTCCACCATAACTACTCCTGGGGGTCTGGATGCCTGTCACTACTACCATCCCCACCCATAGGGGGATGGATGCCTACCACTACTACCATCCCCACTCATGGGGGCCTGGATGCCTACCACTACCACCACCCCTACTCAGGGGGGCCCGGATGCCTACCACTACCACCACCCCTACTCAGGGGGACCTGGATGCCTGCCACTACTACCATCCCCACCCTTAGGGGTATCGATGCCTACCACTACCACCATCACCACTTAGGGGGGGCTGGATGCCTACCACTACTACCATCCCCACTCATGGGGGGATGGATGCCTACCACTACCACCACCCCTACTCAGGGGGGCCTGGATGCCTGTCACTACTACCATCCCCACTCATAGGGGGATGGATGCCTACCACTACTACCATCCCCACTCATGGGGGGATGGATGCCTACCACTACCACCACCCCTACTCAGGGGGGCCTGGATGCCTGTCACTACTACCATCCCCACTCATAGGAGGATGGATGCCTACCACTACTACCATCCCCACTCATGGGGGCCTGGATGCCTACCACTACCACCCCCCCTACTCAGGGGGGCCTGAATGCCTGTCACTACTACCATCCCCACTCATAGGGGGCTGGATGCCTACCACTACTACCATCCTCACTCATGGGGGGATGGATGCCTACCACTACCACCACCCCTACTCAGGGGGGCCTGGATGCCTGTCACTACTACCATCCCCACTCATAGGGGGATGGATGCCTACCACTACTACCATCCCCACTCATGGGGGCCTGGATGCCTACCACTACCACCACCCCTACTCAGGGGGGCCTGGATGCCTGCCACTACTACCATCCCCACCCTTAGGGGTATGGATGCCTACCACTACCACCATCACTACTCAGGGGGGACTGGATGCCTGTCACTACTACCATCCCCACTCATAGGGGGATGGATGCCTACCACTACTACCATCCCCACTCATGGGGGCCTAGATGCCTACCACTAACACTACTCCTACTCATAGGACGGGTAATGCATGACACAACTAGCATACTCCCACATAAGGAATGACAGAAGATTACATCCCCCCTAACACCATGACAAGTGTGTGTAGTCTGTGTCTAATGCCTTCAACACTGAACATGACATTGAACATACAATGTGACCCCCTAGCACATGTGTCACACAGAAATGTGTGTGGCCTCCACAATGCAAGCCGACCATGGCCACTGTGGCAATGGGCTCGAACACCCCATCACCACAGTGACCAAAAGGGAAGTGTGCTATCCATAGCTGATGCACATTTTGAACAGTGTGGCAATGTGGCCTAAAGCCCCATCACCACAGTGACCAAAAGGGAAGTGTGGTGTCCATAGCTGATGCACATTTTGAACAGTGTGGCAATGGGGCCTAAAGCCCCATCACCACAGTGACTAAAAGGGAAGTGTGGTGTCCATAGCTGATGCTCATTTTGAACAGTGTGGCAATGGGGCCTAAAGCCCCATCACCACAGTGACTAAAAGGGAAGTGTGGTGTCCATAGCTGATGCACATTTTGAACAGTGTGGCAATGGGGCCTAAAGCCCCATCATCACAGTGACCAAAATGGAAGTGTGGTGTCCATAGCTGATGCACATTTTGAACAGTGTGGCAATGGGGCCTAAAGCCCCATCACCACAGTGACCAAAAGGGAAGTGTAGTCATGGTAAAAGCTGCCAAAGCCAAACTGCATGGATGAATCCTGGTCACACAACAACAAACACATCAGTGGCATAGTAGTGCTTGTGTCCCATAGCAACATAGATTAATCG